>CM018899.1:11407686-11412686 GCA_009663005.1 Actinidia chinensis
CAATCGAAATTTCTTGGCACCGCATCTTTCAACCTGTACTTCTTGTCAGTGAATCCCACAACAATTTGCCGTAGGGCAGCGGACTGTACACATTGTACATGTCTTTCAAGACCGTTCAGAATATAGTTCTTGCATGGAAGTCCCCGTGCTTCCTTGCTTGCCCGCTGACACGGTAGTAGGACTTGCTTCCGTTTCTGACAGCGTAGGCGCCTCATCTTGCAAAGATTTTGCAAGCCCTAAGTCGTCAAGTAAACAGGCATTTTTCTGGGCTGCCAGTACTTGAAGTCTAGGCCACTGACTTGTCGGGTCCTCTCCCATGTCCAGTCACGTAGGCGGCACTACAGGTGCATACGCCGAATTGGTACTCCCACCAGTTCTGCTGTGTGCTCGCAGCATCCACAGTCACATCCACATTGTCATTCATATTTGCCATATTTTAGAAGTATTTGAAATCTACAAATAAAGACCAAATCGTGTAAATTTCACAATTTATTTGGTAATTAAATCCCCAAATATTGAAAAACTATAATTTTTGAAAATCGTAGTCAATCTTTAAAAATTTAGAGATCAATCTATAATTTTTTAAAGATTTTAGGGTGAAGACTGTAATAACAGAAACTTCAACAGTCAAATTGTAATTTTAAAAAAATCTGAGGTCAATTAGTAAGGTTTGAAAAATTAATTATAGACAATCCAAAATCCTGGGTTCAAATCATAATTACTGTTATTTGAATAAATACATTAACGTTTTTAAAACCTTTAAAGTCAAAACTCCTTGTTTTTTTTTTTTTTTTTCTTTAAACCATAACTGGTATATTGGTAAAGGAGGTTTGAAACGCTTTGCGTATGGCAAAGACAATTAAACTGAAATATTTAACTGAAGTTAATTACAGAACTATTTTTTTTTTTTTTTTTTTTTTAAACTGAAAAATAAATTCAAAAAATTCTTAAAAGTTTCAGTCTCATAAATTTATTGCAAAACAGTTTTAAAACATAAAATTTATGCAATATTTATTTCAAAACAGTTTCTGAAATTAGTTTCTGAGAAAAAAAAACTTTGAATCTATAATCTGTTTTAAAATCTATACAGAATCTAAAAAAAAAAAACTTGATTAATACAGAATGCAGAAACACAATCAGTAAAACAATCTATAATCTGTAAAATAGCAATCTGCAATTTTAGTTTACAGAATTAGTTTTAACTGCAGATTACAGAATCAGTTTAACCAAAATCAGGAAATTTTTTTTTTTTTTCTTCTGTACGCTGTTTTGTTTCTGTTCTGTTCAAAATATTTTTTTTTTTTTTTTAAAACTGTATATATATAATTTTTAATAACAGTTATATCCTGAGATTGAAAAAAAAAATTTAACCCAATATAGTTTCTGGAAGAACAGAATCACTGTTCAACAATTTTTTTTTTTTTTTTAAGACTAATGTCCAGAAACAGATTTTATAAAACTAAAGTTCAAAACAGTTTGCTGCAAACTGTTTCTGCACTAACAGTTTCTTGAAAAATATTTTAACAGATTTCCGAAACTGTTTCGAACAGAATGTTTCCAACAGTTTTTGGAAAACTGTTTTGAGCAGTGCTGAAATCTGTAACAGTTTTGATGATCTACTTATATAAATCAAAATCCAATTCTGTCTTATTCTTCGAATACGAGTCAGCCTTAAGATTGTTATTAATTTGCTATTCGAAGAACAATACAGAATTTAGAAAAACAAACAATAATACTTTATTAAATTGAATAAGAACAGATTACAATAACATAATTAAAAAGAAATACAAAACAGTAAGTAAGATGAAAAGAATTCGCAAACCGACGGAGTCCTCGTGTTTCACACATCTCCTTAAGGCTGATTCGTCCCTCACCGGTGCGTTTGAGTCAATGGACGTCGCCTCCAGGATAAAACAGCAAACTCCGGTTAGTGTTGCACCGCCCTAACGGCCCGTCGACTCACAGTGTTTTGATCCTCTAGGGAAAGACAAAAGGCTAGAAGAAAAGCTCTCTCTTAGGTAGTGTTGTGGCTCTCAGATATTGTATCTTGGTGTATATTTGAAAACAAAGAGGAGAGTGGCTTTATATAGGAGTGGGAGCCTTCTCATTCATTTCAAGGAATTGATGGCAATACTGTGGTGATAATGGCAGCATAATTCCCTTTTGTAACCCCGCCATTATCACCACTTTATGGACAATATACCATTCAAATTCAAAATTTTTTTATTCAAAATTTTTTTAAATTTCCAACATGTCCTTTATGCCAGCTGCGTGGGCCTATTACCGTGATGTGAACCATTTATCATACTGATTAGATATGGATAGACAAGTGATCGATCGAAAAATATTATCGTTTACAGTCAATTAGCAAAACTATAATTGTCTTCACTTCCTTCAAAACAAATGTAATTCAATCATATGACTAGCGATGTACAATCAAGCTATTTTTACTTAATCAATATTCATACTATGTGCCTTACAAAATGAAAGATTCTGATCATATTATTATCCTCAAGTGGGCACCAAATTAACTCGCACCACCAACCCAAATCCTATAACTTCAAGGGCTGTATTTGTATTAGTTTTTTTGTGAATACAAAATGAAAAGAACCAACGAAAATCATAGTTCCCAAGTGTGGTTGAACTATGGAATGACCTTGGAGTCTAGTTTTTTGTTTCCATGGCCGAAAACAAACTACAGACTTTTTGTAAATAACAATTTGACCCTCTCAACACATTTATACCCTATAAAATACTCTGTTGCACTGAAGTTGGTAAAGCATTTTTCGGCTTAAAATATCCCAACAAATAATTTGCATGCAGTACTTTCTGTAGTTTCTTTATTAGTTTGGGTTAGTTTTTTTTGTTTTTTTTTCTAAAACAATCCGATTTTTTTCAAAATGTGTTTAGGGTGAGTTTACGAGCGTTTATTAACTAAAATAGTCAATTTTTTTTAGCCACCTCAAACAATACATGTTATTTTTCTATTTGACATTACCTTTTTTATTCAAAAGTAAAAATATTTATTTTTTAGCTAGCCCAAACAGGCCTCTTATTAGGGCAAATTTTCTTTTACCCCTTACTTTTGTGTGTGTTTGTGAACTAATGTATATGGAATTAATTTTGATCATTCAGGCTAATGGCAAGTGCGCGTCATATTTTTAAGACAAAAATATTTTCATAAAATCTTTAAATTTAAAAAATAAAATGCCATGTTAAAAAGCAAAATTCAAATTCTCTACTATTTATCTCTTCTAACCATCCATCACCACCGCAACACTGCCCTTTGTTCCCCTTGCCCTTGGCTGCCGTTTTGCTATGGCAGCCCCCCACCAAGCTCTAAAAAACCTCAACCCCACCTACATTTGATTGATAATTTGGTTGATTCAGTTTGGGCTTTTGATTTTTTAATTTGGAGAGACGCACATTTGATGGGTTCGTTGTTGTATTTAGGTTTCCGACATATGTACGTCTATATGTTTCCTATTGTTATATGTTTCTAGTGAGATGTCGAGGTCAATTTATAACTTCCGCTAGCGAATATTAAGCATGCAAATTAGTCTATAAGTCAGAGATGGGTTATGTCGTGACAAATAAACATGAGAGTTTAATTCGTCTTACGATTAACTGGCCAATCCCACAAGGGGAAAAAATGAAATTAATTTGCCCTAATTATTATTTAAACCAAAAGCTAATTAATGAAGGCATTGCAGTCTAGACGTTAATCAATTTGTTGGTTCGATTACTGTTTGTTTGCTTCTTAATCATTACTAAATAATGACAAAAAAGAAGATCTAATCTGATTTTTGAATCGACATTTAGGTGAAAAATACTATGCTTATCTATCTTACTATAATATAAAAAGGAAAAATTTCACTTTACCCCCTTGTAGTTTGGGACTTATGCAGTTTATTCCATGACGCTTAGATATCACCACATAACTCTGGGTGATTTGTAGACTAAAATGCACCATTTCATTTTTTTATCCATTTTAGTAGGAAGTGCATCTCACTTGTCTAGATGGAGAGTGAACTATTTTATTAAGACAAAAATACTCTTGTAAATTCTTAAATTTTAATCAAATACCACTATTTTCTTCTCTATTTCCTCCCCCCTCCCCCCCTCTCTCTCTCTACATATATATGCTTTATTTGTGTATGTATCTATATATAGGAGGGACTAGTAGATGTGGTGGTAGTTTTATTAGTGTTTATACAATTGAAAAGGTTAAGAGAAAGGAGATGAGAGATGAGGGCATTATAGTAAATTCTTGAGTTATGTTACTCGCTTTAATGGTGCATTTTAGTTCAGAAACTATAAAGTAGTTATATGGTGATTTTTAAATGCCTGGGGATAAGTCACACATGGCCCAAACTATAGGGTAAAGTGAAATTTACTCATATAAAAATAAATTGATTATGGACTTATATGTGTCGTGGCTTACGTGCCGTCATTGTCCAGTTGAATCATCTTTGAAGCCAAATGCACATTGCAACATATTTTTCACTTTTCATTGCAAATCTGCTAGATTCACTACATGATAAAACAAAAGTGTTCAAATGTTTTTTATTGTCATTTATATATCTGGATAAAGCACAATTAGGGCAAATAAACAAGCCAAATGAGTCGAAGAGTACTAAATTGTGCAAATTTTGTTTAAAAACTTAACGAACTTTAAATATATGTTCGAGCTTCATTTGTTTATATATCAAGCGAACTGATTTCAAACGAACTTTACCTAAACCGATCATGAGTTGAGGTTTGAATTTTTGAAAAATCACAAGTTATTGAGCCGAGTAATATATTGCTTAATCATGGTTTGAAAGTCATGTTTAATTTATTTGGTAGTTGAATTGTAAAGAGAAATAGTTGAAAAATAATTTTTTTGCATTAGTATGTTTTGAGGGAAAACTAATTCTATTAGAACGTGTTATTTTCATACAAAATAAAAATAATCATATTTATTTTCGTACAAAATGAATACTAAAAAGGCCAAAACC
>CM018899.1:11445186-11452686 GCA_009663005.1 Actinidia chinensis
ATAACCTTAACAAACTGCTTTTCTCACTAGTGACCTCGCCCCTGAATAATGCTTTTATGAATTTCTCTCAGCACGTACTCCCATTCTTCAGGTCGGAGACACCTTGGGAGAGTCCCTAAAAAAGATCTTTTATACAAT
This sequence comes from Actinidia chinensis, assembly GCA_009663005.1. Taxonomy (NCBI): domain Eukaryota; kingdom Viridiplantae; phylum Streptophyta; class Magnoliopsida; order Ericales; family Actinidiaceae; genus Actinidia; species Actinidia chinensis. The sequence goes on from CM018899.1 coordinate 11,445,325, forward strand.
ATTCCATGGAAAAGGCAAAACCTTGTAGACCTATATTGGATCCGGCGAACTTGGAGTTTGTCTGGTGGTAGTGTGCTATTTTGGAGATATTTGATAATATCGTTCATCCATGTTGGGCCCGCTTCCGTCTGACAGACTGATCTGGAGACCTCAATGCTTGGTTTTGGTAAAAACTCCAGAGGTATACTCCGGTCTGAGACAAAATCAAAGGTTAAGGCGAGGTTGGCCAGAGCGTCAGCCTTCTTATTCTCTTTTCTAGGAATTTGGCAAATTTTAAAGTCCTTGATTTTTCCGAACATATTCTTCACTTCATCTAAGAGGGCTAACATCCTTGTATCTTTGGCGAGGTAGTCCCCTTGGACTTGGTTTACCACAAGTTGAGAATCACTGAAGGGGGAATCTACTCCCAGTTTGTTGCCACTCTCAATCTTGGGAGGAGAGCCTCATATTCGGCTTCATTGTTGGTGGCTTTAAACCCCATACGAATGGCGTACTCCATCTACTCGCCTAAAGGAGTTTGGAGGACTAGCCCTGCACCACACCATGTTGGTTTGGTAATCCATCTATGAACGACTTCCATTTGGTGATGTCCTTATCTGGGTTCCATCCTGGAATTTTCACCTCGGGTAGATTTTCCCTTGGCTCTAGGGCAACATCGTATGTAAATTCAACCACAAAATCAGTTAAGGATTGGGCCTTGATTACCATCCTTGGTCTATAATCAATGTGACACTCGCTTAGCTCAATGGACTATTTAAGGAGCCTTCCCGAGGTGTCAGGTCATTGGAGAATTTGCTTCAATGGTTTGTTAGTCAACACAGTAATAGGATGCGCCTAAAAATAGTGGCGGAGTTTTCTGGCGGTGATCAAAAAGGCATAGGTGAGTTTTTCAATTTTCAAGTACCTGGTCTCGGCTCCCAAGAGGACTTTGCTGACATAATACACTAGGTTTTGAATTTTGTCCTTTTTTCGGATAAGTACTGCACTTATTGTTGTTGGCAAGATGGACAAGTATATGATGAGCTTCTTGCTCATAATCGAAACTGTAAGCAATGGTGGCGAGCCAAGATACTCCTTTAGCTGTTGGAATGCTGCCTCAGATTCATCATTCCATTGGAAAACTTGTTTTTTTCTCAAGATCTTGAAGAAATGGAGGCATTTATCAACTAATTTGGAGACGAATCTGTTAAGGACGGCTACTTGCTCGACCAACTGCTGTACCTTGTGGATATTTCTATGCGAGCTCATTGTAAGCAAGACTTGAATCTAGTCTGGGTTTACTTCGATCCCTCGCTTGGTCACCAAAAACCCGAGGAACTTACCCGAGGAGACATCAAAAATGCATTTGGAATGATTTAGCATCATTTGGTGCTTCTGTAGGATGCCAAATACCTCCTCTAGGTGGGCGATGTGATTTGCAGCCTCGAGGCTTTTGACGAGCATATCGTCTATGTACACTTTCATAGTTTTCTCAATCAGCTCTCTGAACATTTTTATTCACTAATCTCTGGTATGTTGCCCCTGCATTTTTTAAACCAAACGGCATAACTTTGTAGTAGTATAGTCCCCTCTCAGTAATAAAAGAAGTCTTTTTCACGTCGGGTGGATGCATTTTGATTTGGTGATACCCGAAGAAGGCGTCCATAAAGCTAAGAAATTCATGTTTGGAGGTGGCATCTACAATCGAGTCAATCTTTGGTAAAGAAAAATTATCTTTTGGACACGTCTTGTTGAGGTCAGTGAAGTCGACACATACTCTCCACTTTGCTCCCTTCTTTTGGGAAACAACAACGTTGGCGAGGAAATCCGGGTAGTGGGATTCTCTGATGACATTGGCCTTGATGAGCTTAACCACTTTTTCTTCTATGACTTTCAGTCGCTCAGGGGTGAACTTCCTTCTTTTCTAGCAAACTGAAGGATAATCAAGGTTGGTAAACAGTTTGTGAGTGGCAAACTGGGGATCTCTTCCGGGGACATCACCCTGCGACCATGCAAAGACGTCGTAGTTCCTTTTCAACAATTCCACTAGAGTACTTAGCAATTCTTCACTCAGCTTTGTCTCAATCATAACATGGCGATGTGAATGGTCCAGATGAATAAAGATTGGAGCAACTTCGTCTAAAGGCTTGGTGTTCTCTGACTCTCTAGGGTACACTAAGGTAATTTCCTCTATCTCGTCTCTCAATGCCTCTATCTCGGCGTCAGCGATCTGTAATTGCTATTGATCCTTAGTTTTTGCAAAGATTCAGTTTTCATGGCCGAGATGAAGCATTGCCTAGCGACTTTCTGATCACACCTCACCTCGCCTACCCCTATTGAAGTGGGAAACTTCATCTTCAAATGGTAGGTTAAAAAACTGCCTTTGTTCCTCCTAGCGTTGGGCGTCCTAGAATGGCATTGTAAGGTGAAGGGCAATCCACTGATGAAATCCTGCCAAACTGTGGTCTGGTGGGGCTTCGCTCCTAAGGTCACTGGAAACTTGATCCATCCAAGTGGGTAAGTGGTATTTCCTCTTAATCCGACTAGAAGAGTGTGAAATGGATGCAGTTTATCTAGCTCAATTTTTATCTTGTCAAATGCCTAGATGAACAAGATATCTGCCAAACTTTCATTGTCAACTAGTATCCTTTGCACATTGAAATTGGCGATGACAGTTGAGATGACCAAGGCATCGTCATGAAGGAGGTACAGGCCTCTCAAGTCGTCATTAGTGAATGTAATAGGCAAGTTGACTTCAGCTACAAGTGAGGAATAAACTTTTTCTTTTGCTCGCCCACTAGCGCTCCTAGCATGCCTCTTTCAAGACAAGCTCGAACATCCTCCTAATCCAAACCCGTCGTGGATCACCTGTACGTCTCCCGCGGTCGGCTTGTTGTCACCATATCTCCTTTTGGGTAAGCCTAGTGGTGGGCGATCTGCAACATACTTCCTCAGATACCCCTTCTTGATAAGGTCACTTATTTGTTCTTTTAATTGAAAACAATCTTCAGTGTTGTGTCCGTGATCTCGGTAGAACTCACGATACTTGTTCTTGTTCTTTTTTCGGGGATCAGTCTTGTTTTTTCAAAGTCACTTGATGAATTCCTCATGCTTGATCTCCGTGAGCACCTAGGCGATGGGAGCGTTGAGGGGAGTAATATCAGCTTAAGGCATCGAGGTGGAGTTCGAGGATTCTTCTTCACCTGATCTCGATCTGGCCTCGTGTTCTTCACCTTGTCCCTGTAATCAGTTTGTTTGGAATCAGGTTCTTTTCTCTTGTGGTCATCTCTTCCTCACCTTATTCCTCCGCGACAATGTATTTGTCAGTCTTGCTCTAGAGAGTTGACAAGGTTTCAGGAGCATTTTGGGAGAGGGAGTCAAATAATGGGCCTAGGTGAAGTCCATCCATCATGGCCATGATCACCACTTTGTCACTAGGATCTTCCACTTCCAAGACAGCCTGGTTGAACTGTTTCACATAGTCTTTCAAACTCTCAGCCTCCTTCTGGTGAATGGTGAAGAGGTAGAAGGCGTTCTTCTGTCTGACCCTGTAGTTCATGAAATTGGCGACGAAGAGCCTGCTTAGGTCATTAAACGAGTCAATGGTTCTTGAAGACAACTTTCTGAACCATTGACCTCCACTGATCCATCCACAGTAGCCGAAAAACGCTTTACACATCCACCTCGTCCGAGTATCCCTTGGAGTTACAGAGATTTGTAACGGACCCGGCCAGACGCCCCACGGGTCCACGCGGCATCGAGCGTCGTCACTCTGATTTTTACTTCCGTAAAATTTTTTTTCTTTACAACTTTTTGTTTCTTTTCTTAAAAACTTTTCGTGTGCGGAAGCGAAACATATAATTTATTTTAGAGTCAATAAAACTCATATAAATTCATTCATTTGAAATACATGCCCATACAGTAGAGAGACTGACTTCTTAACATTTCATACATAATTCATACGTTACAATATGCAAAGTCATCGGACTTTCTAATCGGACTATACTACCATAAATTTCGTTTTGTCATACTAACATGGTTTCTAATATTTACTCCACTTGCTTTCCTTATCAGCCTGAAATTTGTCAAAAATAATAGTCTTAAGCACATGTGCTTAGCGTAAATCATATCTCTAATATAGGTTTTATCATACATATCAAACATAAACTACCATGGTAGATGTCATATCCATACATAGCGTGGAGAAAGATAAAATATTTAATATTTCGCAATAATTGTTCAAATTCATGCTTGTACTTTTGACTATATCCGAGTCAACATAATTTTTTGAAACATACATTATGCACTATGACCTCCCGTCCCTAAAAAGGTCTGGGTTTGATAACGTGATCTATTCACACCCCCTTGAGTCGGGGCCATGCCGGCCGAGTCAACTTCCCGAAAGGTAGAAACATGATGTACATAGGCTTATACATACAAAAATCTTTTCAAAACATTCTCATCTAAGCTATGGATTTAATTTGCGTAACATAACATAAGTTCGTCATAATTCATAGCATAAAAGTAATTTACTCTACTTTAGAGATTAAGGTTACTTACGTTGCTTGCTTGGGTATTGTTTAACTCGCTCGTTCTTTTCCTTAGGCTAATTAGACATTTCTATCATTTCATTTGTTCGACATCAAATTACGATTAATATATTTACTTAAGTATTTTATTAGGTAAACTAAGTTTTATTTTTTCAAATACTAGGCTACATACATGTTTGGTTATTTTCAAAAATATTTTTGTAAAGCCAACTAGTGAAAATTTTTCCAACTCGCTGAACGGAAAATCAAGAATTTAGTTTTTCTGTCAGTCTTGGCAATCAGTTTTTGGTTCCAATTTTAAATTTTCGAATTTGAAAAATAATTATCTTCATATAAACTTTTAGGTAATTTAAATAACTATTTTTGTGGACACTTGAATCAACTAAAATGTTTTCGTATAAAGAAAGTTTATGCTAAAATACCAACCATTGGTCGAAATAAAAACATAACTAATTCCTTTTTTCATACTCGACTTTCAGTCGGTTTCGACCCTTTAAAACTTAAAACTGGAACAAGTTTTATTTCAGAAAAATTTTATAGTTTAAATTAACTTTCATATGCAACTTGAATCAAATCAAACTGACATATCATATTAGAGAGTGTGTCCCAAAACTACTACTGTCTGTGAGTAAAATCGTATTTCATGCATCCGAATTTGATTCGGCAGAAAAGATTTCACATGATAATTTTTTGGATATCTGACACTCATTATTTACACTAAATATGGTTGCTATAAATAGATTTAACTTCAGAATTTAGCAAGGAAGTGGAGAAAGCTTTGAATTACTAAATAAATTCTCTTCTTCTTCCCTTAGCTGATTTCTCTCTTCTGTTGCCCTTCTCTTCCTCTCTCGTTCTCAGCTACACTTCTCTCTTTCTCAGTCTTTCCCCTTCTCTCATTTACACACATATAAAACACCCAGCACATTTTTTTTGTCAAAAAAACCACTTTATTTCCAACATCACATCACATTCTTTTTCTTTCTCTTTATTCCTTTTCTTTTTTCTTCCTGTCCTTTTCTTTCTTTCGGCCGCGCTTACGGTTCTGTCGTTCAATATAAAAATTGCACTTTAGCCCCTCTAACTTTAAGTCTACTTATTTAAATGTTCTCTTTAATTTTAACCTCAAAAGTTATTAATCTTTTTCAATTTAACCCCAGACGAATTAACATGCCTTAAATTAAATTTACAAAAATTTTTATTTCTAGAATAACTATAGGTAATTAAGAGTCGAGATATTACATTCTCCCTCCTAAAAAAAAAGTTTGTCCTCACTTGTTATTTACATTACATTACATTTGGAAGAGAAAAGGATAGTGTTCTCCGCTTTCTTGGCTTCTTCTCTCCCCATTTCGACTCTTCCGTTGTATGATGCCTCCATGACTCGCACAAGGAATAACCTTGTTCCGAAGCACGTTGATCGCGTGGTCTAAAATTTGAATGGTTGTCTCGACATACGACAAATCTCTCGGATTTCCAAGGGTTGGTATTCAATACGTGGCTTGGGTCGAAAACATACTTTTTTATCATTTTGTCTTCCATCCCAATTTCTTTCTTTCTCTTTTCTTCCCACCGCACTCTATCACTCCATCACTTTTTTTTACTCATATTATATATATAACATCATCAGTTCTTCTTTTCCTTTTCTCTTATCTTTTCTTTAATAGAAAAAGTAATTTTTTTTCTCCATCCCCATCCGTGCTATCTCTCGTTTCCCTTTACAATATATAAACACAAAAGGCCCCATGTGGCCGAAAGCGTTTTGTAATGGAGTTACTCTTAAGTCCCTTCAACTTAAATATTTTCTTTAATTTTATCTCAAAATTATAATCTTTCATTAAACTCCAAAATTTACTTTACATATCTACTTAATACGTAGAATATAAACTTTATTAATTTTACATAATTAACATCTGAGTATACATGTTTCGTATTTATTGTATCTATTTTATATCTAATTTGCTTAATTACATATTTTAAAAATTCGGGATGTTACAAGATTTTTATGTGAATCCAGGTAGTCCATAGGATCAGTTTTTCCTTCGTAGACGCGAGCTGAATAGGTAATTTGAACCTTGAAGAGACCCTGGTTCTCATTATCCTTTCCATGAACGGGGGCTCGTCTGTATAATCAAAGCATCTATGGTAACTAGCACACTTGCACCGATATTGATGGCGTCAATTCGGGCGTCTAGGTCTTTGATCCTCTGAGTGGTGGATCTGTCTCGGCGTCTAGGCGCCTAGTCGTCTAGGCGAGGAGATCTTCCTCTCATTTTGACTTCCCCGCCCTCTACTTCAAGGGTTTTGTTGGATGACCGGAATTCTAACGAAACTGGGCTTTTTCTCGCCTAGGACTAGGGCTTGGTGATTGATGTCACCGACCTCATGCTCTTCCAGTACTTCGATTGCTCGGAGAATTGTCGCCCGAACGGTGAGCGCGGAGAGATCGTTGAATATCCGGAACGAGTGCCGGAGGAAGAGGTGGTGGATTGTTTATGGTGAGGTTTGTATGAGGTGGGCATTGTTCTCATTCATGATCCTTATCTGCTCGGTAATATCATGCATCTCACGGTGAAGGCTCTCTAGATTTGGAGCTTGGCTGGTGTTGGCCATTGGATGAGCTCTGTAATCTAAAGGGCTACTGGCACTTGATCTAGGTATCAAATGACTACGCAGGTGCATAGAACGTTGAGAACTATCGTTCCCACAGACAACGCCAAACTGTTGTGGTATAAAACTGGGGAAGTAACCAATAGTCAATGTTGCTCTTCTCACCTCGGTACTGGATCTCGGCAACTATTGGGTCGACCTACGTGAAATCGAACAAACGTTA
>CM018899.1:11462686-11467686 GCA_009663005.1 Actinidia chinensis
CAATCCGTGTGCAGACTCAAAATCTAACGGTTCGGTTTTAAAATTAAAAAATTCACGGTTTCGGATCACGGTTAATCACGGATTGTTTACTTTCCATGACATTAAAAAAATAAATTTCCATGGTAGCACCATAACAAGCCGATCAAAAAAAATGATCTAAACTTTTTTATATGTATACATAAAAACCTAGACAGAATCGAGTTTTTTTACAAGAAGTTTCACAAGAGATTACCGAATAAATTTTGATTTGTCCTAATAGGAGAATCGAACGAGAGGTTCTAACTCTGAGATCTGCATGATGCCGAAAGAATCAAGAGAGAGAGATAAAATAACCTTGATTGACGGATGAGAGGTAACAGTAGGATCCTAGTTGACTGAACCACAAAAAGGGGAGGCACCACAGTGTAGATTTAGGATTAATAAGTAAAAATAATATGTTAACAATTAAATAATTTTAATTTTTAAATCATATGATTTTATTTTATATATTTTATTTTTTATTTATTTTAATTTCACGGTTCGGTTCGGTTAATCCACTGTTCGTTTTATAAAAATCCTAGACCGAACCGCGAATTAACGGTTTTTCTAATTTTTCAAATCCGTGTTGTTCGAGACGCATTAATCCCCGGACTCCAATAAAAAACCTCAGATTGGTTCGGTTCAGTTCATTTTCGTCGTTCGCGGGTTTTTAAAATTGACAGCCCTACTTTTGTTCTCATGGTTATATCCATTTTGCCCCTGACAAACACCTGATTTTTATGAGGCTCTAGACATTCAGCCGCAAATTCTCATAGGAACACGCCCCCCCACCCCATAGGGACCGCCCCCCCCCCCCCCCCCCCAAAAATTGTTTGACAAATGCGAAAAAATTCATCTCCAATAACCCCTCATTTTTTTTCCCCATTTGCTTTTCTCAAATTGGTGATAAAAATGGTAAAACATTTTTCCTTCATCCCCAATGGCAAAATTGAACCCCCCTTCTCCAATTCCGTCCATTTTTTCTCCCAAATTTGGGAAAAATAGGGGAATGGGAGAAAAATTGAGAGAGTATTTTTTTGTGATTAGTGTGGGCCAATGAGATAAAAAAATTATTTAAGAGATAAATTAAATATTTAATTTGTAAAATTGTCTATTTTTCTTTTTATATTAATGTTATGAATATTTAATTATATTTGGTTTATAATATATTATTTATATTTTGTTATCTATATATATATAATATAATATATATTATATATATAAATTAATATTTGAAATATTTTTTTATTTAATGTATTATTTTTAAAAACAAATTAACAATATTTTGTTTTCTCTTAACACTTTATATTTCATGGTTTGTATTTGTTTTCCATGGCTAAGGTTATCTTTTTGCCACAATATGAACTATTTGAAATTAATTATGTTTTATGCTATAAGAAATTTTGAAAAATAATTATTCATTATTTTTAACATCAAATATAAATAAATATTTTTATTTTTTTTTATTTGTAAGAATTTATAAAATAAATACTCATTATTTTTCAAATCAAGAAATGAAAAAATGAAGAAATGGGAAAATAGAGAAATGGGGGAATAGAAAAATGAGGAATACCATTGGAGACCAAAACATTTTGTCCTTCAAATTCAAAAAAAATGAGAAAATGGGAGAATAACATTGGAGACAAAAATGGGGGCACAAATGAAGGAATGGGGGGAACCATTGAAGACCAGCCCCATTTTTTCTCCAAATTCAAAAAATGAGAAAAAAATGGAGGAATGAAAAAAACCATTGGAGACTAAAGTATCTTTACCCTATTTTTTTTAACCAAAAATGGGGGAATGAAAGAAAAAATGGGAGAAAAGCACTATTATGATTGGAGATGGTCTTAGGAATTTAAATAAGCTTCACGTGCAATATATGTGGCACCCTTTTTGTCCTACTATCCCAAACAACTCATTTTGACTCACATCACCTTGGTTGCTCGGTATAGTTAAATTTATATTAAAATTATTTATTTAAATAGAAAAATTTTAAAATTTTAAAATAGAATTTTTTAAGAAGAATTTTAAATTATTATCACTCTTGGCAAATACCCATTTACAACCGATCGTTTCTTTTCCGTTAGGCACTTGTACAACTCTAATCTGATTCTTGTGACGTCGACTTCATTTCCTCATTATAAGTCTTCTAGTCTTCTTCCATTTCAGATTTTCAATACTCTGTATGGCATCTTTGTAAGACAACGGAACTCCCCAATCACTAAAAGTGCATAGGCCACAGTATTGTATATTGAGCAGGTCTCCGAATCACTCTCTCTCTGCTGTCTACTTCTCGATGGAATCTACTGTTTGTGTAAGTTTTGAGTCGCTTCACTTTCAAATCTGGTGTAGTATCAACATCATCGTATTTCTTGTCAGGAATATCAATCTTCTGAACAGTCTTAGTCGCACTACTTGAACTCTTAAGCTCCATCTGCTGTGTATATAATCGAATTGAGATTCTCTTTCTCAGAATGTCACATCCAGACTTGTCAAAAGTAACATCCCTGCTCAGAATAACTTTCTTCAACTCGGGACAAACAAAAGTCGTATGGCCTTTGACCCAGAACTAAAATCCAAGAATAAATGGCTTTCCTTGGCTCTCTAGGATCCACTTGATTCAGTCACATGAAAATATGCAAACATCCAAATACGTTTAAACAATCATGATCTGAAACAACACGGTTACCAGACCATACCTCCATTGGCGTTTTTCTACCAATCCCAGTTGTAGGTAATCTATTGACGAGATGAGATTCATAGATCACTGGCCTCTCTCTCTCTGCCCAAAATGCCTTGCCTCAATCCGCGTGAACAACATGCATCGAACTTTCTGACCAGAGTACGGGTTCATTCTGGTACTCCTTCCTCCATTCTGCTGAGGGCGTTGGCGAACTGTGAAGTGTCCGGATTATCCCTTCCTTTGCATATTTTTGAGGAATGTATCATCTTGTATTCGCCTCCATTATTGTTGGAACTTCTTGATTTTCATGGCCTGTTTGATTTTCCCCACCTTTTGCTCCAACATCCACTCAGAAAGAGTCAAGAACTTCCATCTTTATGTTTCATAGTGTAAACCCAACTCCGTCTGGAGAAATAGTCGATAACATAACAACCAATGTCACCTCCCAAAGAGAAGTCCGTTAGGTACCCAAACGTCAGTGTGAACCTAATCCAGAATGCCTAGTCTGATGAATTGCAAGTGCAAACTTCACCCTAGTTTTGCTTCCCAACCCACAATGCTCAAAAAATCATTTGTCCAGTCTTATCTCCTTTCATAACTCCTTGTCGTACAAGTTTGCAAACTTTCTCACCAGGATGCCCCAGTCGCATATGCCATAATCGAAAGTATCTTATCCATCTGAACTATTAGAAATGGCAACTTTTCCCTGTTGACAGTACTCCCATCAAGGAAATATAGATTTCCCTTTTCGAGTGCCTTTATAGCAACCAATGCACCTCGCACAACTTTTCAGAAAAAAAATAAACTCATTCCATAATGACCTTATAACCTTTTGAGTCTAAGGTTCCCAGAGATAAGATTTTTTCCTTCATTCTTCACGTCCCGGTACATACCGAACATCAGTCACCGTCTGAGTTCCATCGAACATCTTCAGCCGGATCGTGCCTATCCCTCTTGTTTTTACAGGCCTTGGGTCGTTAACCCATCAGACACAACACCGTTGAACCTCCTCCAAGGCTCGAAAACAAATCTCGGTAAGGACTCAATGTGATAGGAACTCCCAATTCATAATCCACGTCGTCAGAATATTAGTGGATGATGAAACTGTCAAACTAAACTGCATCCAAATCTTCAATCTTCATTTTTGTTCGTGCCACATTCCGCTTTTTAGTTCCTTCTTTCCTTGCTTGGGACAATTATCCTTCCAATGGCCTTTCTGATGACAATGGCACACTCATCCTTTGCAAGCTGTCGTCTATCATATTTTCCCCTGATTTTTGAGCGAGATTTCATCTCCCTTTAGATTTCTGGCGGGTACTCCGTCCTAAACTCCTTGCTGTAAATGCCTCTTAGCTCGATTCCCTGTGAGCATACTGATCTTCTTTCGTACCTCATTTTCATCAAGGCATTAGAACTACATCCATTAAATTTAATTTCAATCTTTACCATACAGCGAAGGTAGTTGTCAATGCTCATAAGTTTTCATGGTAAGGAATTTAATAAACAAAGAGCCTTACTATCTTTCACATCAATTTCAACAACATCCAGATTTTGCAGATCAAAGTCAAAATTTTATTGAAACTATTCAGATCTCATTCATGGACGTACCTTGCTTGTATTTGGAAAGCAGAAGATTTTTTTTTTCAGATATAGCCAGCCCCGGTTCTTACACCTTTCGGCTGTACTTGTTCCTCGAGTTTGTCCCATAACTCCTTTGGCGTGAGGTCTCTTCATACCAAAATACTTCTAGTCTTTGGCAATACAAAGTCTGATTATACCCTGCACGTGGCGATTAGTTCGCCTAATCCTTCTCTAAGTCCGGGTTTAGCCTCCAGAGTAATATCCCAGTCCTATTTGAAGAAACATCATCCAAAACCTTTGCATTGTCACATTGCGAAATTATTTTTCCCATCCAAATTTTTCCACTTCAAAATTTGGCATTGGACATCGGTAGTCTATGCCCAGAGCTATCGAAACGAAAACTAACTGGCAGTGGTTATTTTCTGTGGTATCAAAATAATTTAACTCCACCCAACTGATATATGGAATTCAAATAATGAAAATTCTGACCACACGGATGAGTCCGAATGGCAAAAAACTTAAGAAGGCTAAACTAAATAATCAGAAAGTTTTTGGGGGCCAATTTATCAAAAATCCGAAATTAGGGACCAATTTTTCTAAATCCAAAATCTGAGGATCAAATTAAAATTTTCAGAAATAGCAGGACCAAATTATAATTTTCGTTAAATTCAGGGACCACATATAATTTTAGAAAATTCAGGGACCAAAATTATAATTT
>CM018899.1:11502686-11507686 GCA_009663005.1 Actinidia chinensis
GTGGCCCTAAGTCAAACTCTCTTATATAGAGATCCACACCTCCATGAGAAAGGTATGAGATCGTGCGTTATATATATATATATATTCATAGGTTATAATTAACTTGAGTTTGGAGTGCCCCCGACTAGTCACGGTGTATTAATCGGGTCCTCTTTTGTGGGTGTCGGAGTCATCATGGTGAATCTAGTAGTTTATTCGTTCATGTTCTATCATCACGTAAGCATGTACGATTTACTAAACCTATTATGAGTACCTTGTGTCATACTTTGATTTTACTGTATATTTTTATATTAGGTATTTTGATCTTTTTGCACTTATTTTGTTTTGCAAGGACCAACACGATTGACTATCGGATTTGTTTAGATAGACCACCTTAATAGGAGGATGCCTAGACCTAAGTAAAACTCTCAAATATAAATCTCCAACACTTCCAACTACTAACGTATGGAAACAATGCATTTACTTGTTGTATATTTATCTTCTTGATGGCTATTGGCTAACTTGAGCAGCGAAGTGATTGAGGACCTGGCTAACACAAGATCAAGGAAGCGGATCCCACTTCACAAGTTCTCATTGGCCCAATTACAGAGCCCTTGCCAAAAAAATTTTAAAATCTATTAAGTGGGCTATTCAAGGGATTTGGGCTCAAACAAGCCAGTGGAGGCCCATTGATGGTGATGAACCAATATCCAGTCTTAATAAGCATGATTCAAGTCGCAAGAAAATCAATAATAAATGGGGACTGACTTTCTTAATTGAGGGATTCTGTTCCAACTTTGGGCTGAAATTAAGGAAATAATGTCATGGCTTGTCTTTATTAAATTGAAACTTTCTTAATGACAGATTTTTAGACTGAAATTAAGGAATAAAGTCCGGTTTGCTTTCTTAAATTGAGGCCAAAAGTTTTTCTTAGTTTAAGAATTTTCTAAGGCTGATCTTTGTGGCCTTAGTAGTAAAATTGTACTCATTTTCTTTGAAGAGGGAGGTGATTGTATTCAGGTTTAGAGTATTTCTCTTTTGTTCTTTGAGAACAAATTTGAACTTAATCATATTTCTCTTTGTCATTCATCTTAACTTATCATCGAGTATTCCATCCTTGATTGGTTGGCGTCTTCCTTTATACCACGGTTCACATCTCTTTAATAGGTGTTGGTTCGCGGTTTTTTCTTCTAAACCTGAGTATAGAACGGTATTAGGCAATAATATTTGGTACGGAATTCATTACAACTTGACGGGGTTCGTATCATTTGGTATCAGAGCTTAGGCTCTCAACATCAGGTTTAAATCCTATCTTTGCTCTTCTTGATTTTTCGTTTGATCAATTCCAGTACATTTGATCAGGTCAATAAAATAAAAAAGAAAGGAAATAAAATCAAAGAAAAAAAAAAACTCGTCCTTTTTGAATATTCAAAAATTGAATATATCAAAAATTGTTATTTTTCTTCTTTATTCTCCATGTATTAAATATTCTCAGAAAAAAAAAAAATCTGGTAGTAAGAACTCGTCTTTGATATTTTGTCCTATTATTTGGTATCTATTCTCTTTGTGATTCGTTTCGTGTGAACCAGATCTTCTGTTTTGGGTGTGGGGAACGTGACTAAGAAATTTCTTATTATGTGTTTGATTAGTTTTGATCTACTTTTTGAGAAATAACGGAGTGAAAAGAACAAGAGTGGTGAGTATATATTGAGGGTTTTAAGCCAAATTTATTATGTGAAAACACAAGCGTTGAGTAAACTCATTATTAGAGATGAAACACGTAAGGGAGTGCTGTGAGTCCTTTTTTTTTGTTTCTTCTAATCTTTATTTTGGCAAAAACATGGTCTGAAAACAGAGATAAAAGCACTAACTGATGATCTTCCATTCTAGCGGATCGAAAGCTTTAGAAGGAGGCATTAGTGGGGGAGATGAGACAGATGATAGAGGAAAATTGGAACAATTGCTGAATGCTTAGATCAATTGGAGAATACACGCGCGGTAGCCAAGCCACAACCTGTTCCACGAGCCCATAGAAGAGAGGAGCTCTTAGTTAGAGAAGAAGTTAATAATTGCTACGGGGAATGAGTATGGGCGAGGATGAGTGATTCCGTGGGTAGTCATAGGAGAAATGGACGGATAGGAGGATAGAAACCGAGGGGATGAGAGCTTTAGTGGTATAAAGATGAAGTCTGTTCGTTTCAAGGAAAATCTAATCCTGAAGCCTATTTGAATGGGAAAGAAGTGGGAACTCGTGTTTATGGTCAACCACTACTCCCGAAGCCACAAAGGTGAAAATAAGCTGTGATTGAATTTACTACTGACTAATGCTGTGAATGGTGGGATCATTAGTTATTGGCAGGAGATCGGAAGGAAGAACTCCAATTGCGACGGAGAGGACATGAGGCTGTGATGAGAATGCTTTTTTTCCTAGCCATTTCTCCAGAGGCTTGTACTCAAAAATTGTAAGGTCTCCACAAGGCAATCGAAGTGTGGGAAGACTCTTACAAAAGAGATGTAGATTGTCATGATTAGGGCAGATTATGGAAGGAAGACCGAGAAGCACCATGGCTCATTTTCTTAATGGCTTAAATCATGAGATTGCTACTGTGGTAGGGTTGCAACATTATGTGGAGATAGAAGAATGGTGCAAAAAAGGCTGTCAAAATTGAGTAACAACTCAAGAGAAGGGGCAATAACACGACCTTTATCAAGCTTGCAATCCAATTCTTGGAGCCCGAACTATCCAAGAAAGACAGAACAAGGCCCAAAATCCTCCCTGTCCAAACCAAAGCCTGAGACTTCTAAACAAGAAAATCATAGTAAAATGAAACTCGTAATCCCTCATAATCGTAATTAAATGCTTTTAAATGTCAAGGCAGGGGACCATAGCAAGTCAATGCCCGAATAAGCGGGTTAGGTGAATGTGGGATAATGGAAAATTGAGACCGATGATAAAGCATGAATCTGAAATCCCTGTCTCCATTAGAGGACGCCTTTTGAGGAGGAATATTTAGCTTTCTGAATGCATTGACGTTAGTGGCAAGGAGATCGTTGAGCTTGCAAATGAAGAACGAAGATGAAGTTCACGAGAGAACATCTTTTACAACATAGATGCTATGTCAAGGACAAGGTATGTTAGCATATTCTTGATGGTGGTAGTTGTACGAATGTTGCAAGCACACCATGGTTTCTAAATTAGGATTGCCAATGATACTTCATCCTAAGCGTTAAATTGCAATGGTTGAAAATAGTGGTGAGTTGATGGTGACTAAACAGGTGTTAAGTGGCGTTCCGAATCGGTAAATCTGAAGATGAAGTTCTAGGTTTAGTTAGTCGTACCGTGCAAGTTGGGCAAACGTTGTTGTTAGGACACCATGGCAATTTGATAGGCGGGTGAAGCATGATGGTTTAACGAATACATGTTCATTTGTACTTAATCAATGACCTATTACCGTTGTATACCTTTATCACTGAAACAAGTTCATGAAGATCAAGTGTGTGTTCCGACAGAGAGAACAAAAAATGAGTGAAAAGAGGAGAGGCCGAGGAAAAAGAGAGAAAAAAAGGCAATTATAATCCCGTCATTAGGTACAATAGAAGAGAAAACAAAAGATTTTAATGCAAAGATAAAAAAATTAAGAGCAATGTTTTCAATCAGCCGATGATTGTACTCTTATACAAGGAAGCATTTTTTATTTAACATTAACTAACTTGACTCTGTATACCGTTGTTCGTTGTATCTTTGTTGCAGAAAATTTGAGACGTCTTTCCTAACGAGATACCACATGGTTTTGCCTCCCATTCGAGGAATCAAGCATCAGATTGATTTTGTACCCGGCACTTTCCATTCCAAACAGACCAGCTTATGGAGAACCCATGAGACGAAGGAGTTTTTCAAGGCAGGTTAATTGAATTGTTTAGAAAGGGGTAGTTAGGGAAGCATGAGTCCATTGTGCGATTCTAGTTTTGTTAGTTCCTAAGAAGGATGGGACATGGAGATATGCTTTATTGTGCCGAGTAAAACATATAAACGTAAAGTATCATCATCCTATTCCTTGTTTATATGATATGCTAGATGAATTATTGCATGGTTCTTGTGTATTTTCTAAAATTGCTTGAAAATAGATATCATCCACATCCGAAATGAAAGAAGGCGATGAGTGGACACTACATTCAAAACTAATATGGATTGGTCTATTGGTTAGTATGCCATTTTGGTCCTAACTAATGCTCCGAGTACTTTCATGCGTTTAATGAATCATGTTTCGCGAACATTTAGCCGAAAATATGTTGTTGTATATTTTTGTGACACCTCATATATAACAAAAACTTGGATGTCATGTACAATAATTTAAATCTGTTTTGATGTGCTTAGACAAGAAAATTATTTATATCTGAAGAAGTGTACCTTTTGTATTGATAATCTGTGTGTTTCTAGGCGTTTGTTTGTGAGTGCCCGCAGGGCCTACAGTTATGCCGAAGAAGTACGTGTCTCCAAGAGTGGCTGAGTCCCACAAACCGTAGGTAATTGAGGAGTTTTTTTATGGACTTGCTAGTTTCTATCTACCGACGTTTGTGAAAGACTTCAGCACTAAGTCGGCCACTTACGGAAGTAATCAAGAAAACGTGGGTTTTAATTATGGGAGACAACAAGAAAGGCATTTCAATTGGTCAAGCAAAGGCTTACCAACGTTCCCTATTACTTTGCCCATTTTTGCTACATGTTTGAAATTGAATGTGATGCTTCATGTATGGGTATGGCGCAATTTTAATGTAGGAGGGACGACCAATAGCTTACTTCAGTGAGAAAACTAAGTGGGCCAGCCTTAAACTATCCGACTTATGATAAGGAGTGTATGATTGGTTAGGGCATTGGAGACATGGCATCACACCTATGGCTAGAGAATTGTGAATCCATACGATCATGAGCCTTGAAATATTAAAGGGCCACATAAGTGAACAAAAGACATGCCCGATGGATGGAGTATTGAGGACATTTTCGTACATTATCCGATACAGTT
>CM018899.1:11515186-11517686 GCA_009663005.1 Actinidia chinensis
CCAATCATGTCCTTAAGGAATGTTTGGTAGTTAGCCTATCACATCATCGAGATTTAGACCCAAGCGTGCAGGCGGCAGAGGAAACTCACTGTGAAAATTACCCTCTAACTCTGACGTGCTTTAGGAATCTCTGCCTAGTCAAGTTCATCGATCGAGCTTTGGCGCGAAAATGCCTGTCGAACTTGCTATGAAACAACAGTCCGGTGGATCTCTTTTACTCAAAACTTGTGTGCATCTCTTTTATCCTTTGGCAATTTGTCGTGGTATAGAAGTCTGTAACTGGATCTATCCCAACTCGGTGTTGCTTAGGACGGATTTTTGATGAATTTCATAGTTAGTGACCAAAATCAGATCCACTGCGATGGCTCGTCCATTTTCTCTTCGAAAATCGACACTAAGCCAGCCAATGCATCAACTGGGAATTTAAATCGACGCTAAAGATGTGGAGCTTGGGAACCAGCAATTTATTAGAGAATCTAAGTCCTGCAATGAAAGTTTCGTACTCGGCCTCGTTATTTGCCAAAAATTGCCCCTTTCAGGGCTTTTCAATATAACCCCTGCTCCTATGCGTAAGTTGTTTTGGCCCCATCAACGTACATCTTCCAGGCCTTGGATTGATCGATCTGAGCTGGTTCCTTAAGAGTCTTGGTACCCTCATCGATATCCTTGGCCGCAGGTGTTTCCCCCACTTGAGGCGGTTCCTTAAGAATCTCAAGAACCTCAGGTATTGCCTTGGCCATAGCTGATTTTCTTGTAGAGCTCTTTTTCGCCCTATGTGTTGATGCGTGGTAACCCAACTATGTACTCACAGTCCGAGGTAAGAACTCCGCAACAAAATCAATCAAGACTTGGCCTTTAATAACTGTTTTAGGTAAGAATTTGACGTCAAACTATTTGAGTTCGACAGCCCATTTGGACAATTGTCCGGACATGTTTGCTTTTATGAGCATGTTTTTCAACGGGAACTCCATGTATACTACAATATGTTGTTCTTGAAAGTAGTGAATGAGCTTTAGGGTAGTAATTACTATGGCCAGTACAAGTTTTCCAGCAACAGATACCTCATTTGGAAATTCATAAACGCTTTGCTAACAAAGTAGATCGGGTACTACTACGCATCTACCTCCCGTAACAACACCAAGCTAACTACGTGTTCAGAGATAACGAGGTAGACATAGAGTAGCTGTCCCTCATTTAGGATGGATAGAAGTGGTGGCTTGGTGAAGTATTGTTTGAATTGTTGGAGTGTCAGTTCACACTCTTCATCCCATAGAAATTTAGTGTTCTTGTAAAGAAGTTGGAAAAAATGGCAGGATTTATCAGAAGACTTACTGATGAAACGATTGAGTGTTGCTGCCATTCCTATTAGCTTCTTCACTTCCTTCGCATTCTTCAGAATTTCAAGGTCATTGATTGCCACAATCTGTTTCGATTTTGCTTTGATTCCTCTCAAGTGACTAAGTGCCCTAGGAATTTTCTGAGCTGACTCTAAAGGCATACTTAGCTGCATTCAGTCTCAACTTGTGCTCTTTTAGGATATCGAACACCTCGATGAGGTCCTTTAGACTGATCCCCTTTACTTTTAACCATTATATCATTGATGTAGATGTCCATGGTACTCCTCATCAAACGCCTGAACATCTTGGTGATCATTTTCTAGTACTTGACTCTAGCAGTCTTTAATCTAAATGGCATGACCTTGTAACAAAAAATGCTGTGAGGGGTGATAAAGGCAGTCTTCTCTTAATTTGGCTCGTGCATTGTTATTTGGTGGTAGTCTCGGTACGCGTCTTAAAAGCTCATCCGGGCGTGGGCAGATGTTTAATCCACTAACTAATCAATTTTTGATAAGGGAAAGCAGTCCTTCGGACAAGTTCAGTTGAAGCTTGTGAAATCGATGCACACTATCCACTTACCGTTTTTCTTTTTAACTACAATTATGTTGGATAACCAACTCAGGTAAAGAATTTGTTTTATTGCACTTGCCTCTTTTAGTTTCTCAACATCTTCTACACCACGTCCACATGTTTGACCGTGAACCTAACGTCATGCCTGGTGAAACTTGGGTCAATTCCAGTCATTTTATATGGCGTCCATACAAAGACCTCGATGTTTGCTTTAAGGAACTCGATGTGGTTGATTCTCTCCCGCTCTTTCATGTTCGAGCCAATAAGAAAGTAATGGTCTGAGCATGGCTCATTGAGATCATAGCGAATTAGGTCCTCTATGACCTTAGCCTCCAAGGTCTTCCTCTTCCACAAGTTGCACCTCTTTCATGCTTGCATTTGTGCTCACTATGGCTGCATTTCTATCATGTCACTGAATAGAATATAACTCGGCGCGTACCGGGACGTGCCGACTGCTGTGTCAATGATTAGGCGACTGAACAAGTCATGCTCCTAAGGCCTGGTTGGTAACTAGCCTATCACATCGGTGGCGACCGATCCAAATGTGTAGGTGTCAAAAAAAACTCCGCCGTGTAAGTTACCCATCTAACTCT
>CM018899.1:11522686-11532686 GCA_009663005.1 Actinidia chinensis
AATAATAGATAGATAATATAGGTACATATTTGTGTTTAGCACACACACTATATCGATTCATTACGGTGCCCAAACTATATCTTTTTTTAAAAAAAGAACATAAAGTATCAAACGGTTTGAATATTTTGAATTTTTTCTTTGCGCTATTGTCAATTCAAGAAGTCTGACCAACTAGGAGACATTTTTTGGGTGGCCTCAAAAGTGCTGCCAGTTTTACATTACTGGACAGGTTCTTAAGCAGGATGTTAGAAATTTAAGTGATTTTGGTCCACACATTCACATTTGCCTGGATGAATCACACACACTGGCTGGAACTACTTGCAACTCCTTGTTTTCTTTATTTCTTCAATGGGCTACCTTCGTTATATGATGTATAGCTCTATTTTAATAGATCATGAATGTTGACATTTGACTATGGTTGGCAATTGTCCTTGTGAAATATTGTTTTATTACAGAGTAAATTCTTCACTATTCATCCTTTACAACACAATTAATGGGTACTGACGGGATTGAAACTCCATGTGGGCTGATCTCAATCTAGAAGTTAGCTCTTGTTATGAGACAAGTGATTTTCTTTCCAAAAAAAATGATTCTAAAATAGTTGCTTCAGGTGGTCTTATAAGTCCATTTTTCGGCTGTTATGAGAACAAGTGAGTTCTGTTCGCCCAATGATTCTCAAATCGTTTTTGCTTCAGGTGTTCTTATAAGATCCATTTTTTCTGCTTTTTATTGAACCCAGTTTGTAGAATTTTTCTTTACAAGATTTTCCCTAGCTAGAAAGAAAACAAGTCTAGAACTCTTATGAATTTATAATAGTTGTTGTTGCGTCACGAATTTATGCTGAATTATCATCTTCACTTTCCGAAAGCGAAGGATTAAATCCCTTTTGAGGAAAGTAAAGGAATAGTTAGATGGTATGGATATATATGCATGACATGAGTTTTTCTGCATTATTTTTATTTTTATTTTAGAATCATATTGTTGATAAATGTAGCGGCCAATTTAGGTGGTGAAGCTAATGTGGTTAGGGTTAATATCATATTAAATACGTTTGTTTTTTTGTCACATTGCCTTATAAAATGGAGGAATATGATACAAGTAGAAAGTATAATTGAATTTTTTGAAAAAAAAACAAAAAAACAATAATGTTAGTTTAGGAGAAAGGAGGAGAGATGAGAATGAGAGAGAAAAAAATGGGTTATTTTAGTGTTTTTTGGTTGACTACCACTAAAAAATGATCCAATGTATCAAACATATGCTCAACTGTAGAAGTTTTTTTGCTATTGGACACAATCTAGGGGGCCCACACTTTTGAGAAAAAGAAAATGATATTTTGAAGAAAATAGTCTCAGGTGAAATTTTAGCCATTAAATTAACTAAAATGAATTCTAATCGTAGATAGTGAAAGATAATTGAAAGATTCAAAATAATTTGTATTTTATATAAAGAATAGTTTTGGTTTTAAAGGGCGGCGAAAGTTGGGCCTGTTGAGGACCACTGTTCACAGCTCCCAAGTTCCAGAAGCTGCAAATTGAAAGGAATGGACAACAGATTTATACATACATATATATATATATATATATACACGTATATATGTGGCTTGCCACATTCCAGCTGAGACGCCAACTGTGTATTCTATCATTTTCTAATGAGTAGCACCAGTCGTTTCGTAATCTGGGCTTTGATTCACATCGGATTTGTCAAGGAGTGGTCAACTCCAATAACAATAATGCAATCAACACACAAGTTACAAATTTGTTGGCCATACCGCCATACTGCTCGTTGAAATTTACCATGCAACAGAATCACTTATAAAAATAAAGCACATTAACACACATACATCTAAAAAAGATAAAATTCATGTTACGACACCAAATTACCTACATTGAAGGAATATAGAGATATTTTATTATATAATGCATCACTATTTTTTCTCTCACCACTCTCTCACAAAAACCTTAGCCCCTTGAGACTATATATATAAGCCAATTACCCTAGCCTCTTGAGATTATATAATAGGCCAATTAAGATCCATATCACATTAGGATTCCTTTTATATATGAAAAACCTAATGCAATTAGGAAATTCACTCAGAATAGATTTTTTCTTTGGTGAACACTTCCTTTTGTGTATATATTCTCAACCCATGTAAGATTCTCAAATTAATAAACCCTATACATATTATATTACTCGTGAATTCCAGACTCCAGCCACCAAATCACAATATATGTAAATAACTAATAATTATGTGGGTTCCATATCACACATGGGTGAACCAATCCTAACAAAATTTTCTTACATAGATATGTCGAAGCTATGTAATAATGTGTAAGAACCATGTAAACCGGTTTATATAATTGTGTACAGATGTATTTGTTTGTAACTTATTGTGAGAGGAAAACATCGTTCTCACTTAAAATTGGCTAAAACGTAGATTCACAGCTCTAACTGGTTCTTGGCCAAACAGGTAATGCTCGCTCACTCCTCAAATGGGTGAATAAATTTGTTTAAAAAAATAAGTTTAAGGACTATTGTACTATGTTACAAATATTGTCATGCGTGTTATGAGTAATTATATAGCGTATGTCAAGAACAAATGCATTTTGGCAATTTGTTATGATTCATTGTGCTTTAGTAACAAAAAGTTGAAGATTTTGTACTTTTTTATCAATCATGCTAACTATAACTCATTGGATAGTAATTACAGAACACAACAAGACAAAATTAATTTTTTTAAATGCATTTAAATACACTTTATATTTTTATACATTTCAATGCATTTTTTTAACCATAACCACTCCCCAGTTAGATGTGATTAATATTCTTATTCTTCTGTTATAATTTACTCAGACGTTAGTTACGATATAATAATGTTAGGCATAAATCAATGATGTCTATTTTTTGAGTGTGCAATGAAGAATCTTCAAGTGGTTAGTGTGTGTCAACAATTGTCAATAGGAAATTTACATTATTTGCTGTTATGCTCATTATCAAAGACCTCTGTTCTCTCAAAATCAAGGGGTTGGTAGAATTTGATTGTCTGATCTGAAGCCAGAAGGATAATGCACTGGTCCCCAAAAACCTAGCCTTGCTCTTAAAAGCAAATTGGAAAACTTAATGAAAGCAGTTGATATCATTTTCTTCCAAACAAATGCTCATGTAAATCTTCCATTGGCTTCTATATTTCATTCAAGTCTCAACAAATATATCGTAGATGTATGCTATTAACATTTATTTTTAGACAGGTGAGCTCCATTGGTAAGAAATTCGTGTACATAGTTAACCAAATGAATAAAATATTGTCAGCTCAACAATTTAACGGTAGTTGCTCCATTGGTAAAACGTAAAACAAGTACCGTACATTTGAATAGAACTTTTATTGATTTATAACAAGCCAAACTTGAGAGCCAGTAATTTTGAAAACAAGTCGAAATTAAGGGAGACGCTTTGGTACACATTTTATTTAATGACAATGGATCAATAAGTTAAACTTGCTTTTATGAATCGTAAGAGTTTTGTTATGAATTTTTTTAACCATTGGCATGAGATGCTTTGTTATGAATTCTAATAGTATATTTGATAAATTTATAAATCTTTATGGTTCATTTATGAATTTTTATTGTCCACATTAAAGCATTAATTGCAGTAAAAATCACCAATTAAAGTTTATTTTTATAAAATTTATTGGTTTGGTTATGAATTATTTTGATTTGGTTATGAATGATTATAGCTATTGTTATGAATTAGTGTGATTTAAACAATGAATTAGTCATTTTAAAAAAATAATTGCAATAGAGCCCACCAATTATAATGAGATTCAGTTATTTTTATAAATTTTATTGATTTGGTTATGAATTGTATTCGTTTTGTTATGAATTTTTGTAGTCATTGTTATGAGATATTTTGTTATAAATGAATTTGTTAAAAATTTATTTGTATATTTGATAAATTTAATAAATCTTTATGGTTTATTTATGAATTCTTATAAAAATAATCATAAACGTTTTATGAAAATTTGTGGATATGTTATGAACAAAAAATTATTTTTATGAGAATTTGTGGTTAAATTATAGTTAAACTAATTGACCTACAATATGACAGCTTTGACCGTTTAAAAGTAGTGATGTGACGCAGTCTCAGGCACACAATAGATAAAAATAGTGTGTGATATGTATTGTAATATTTTTCCTAAATGAAATAAGCTAGGAACTTTTCCTTCATGACCTCTAAAAACTTTACGTGACTGGTATTTACTGCATAATTCAATTATTAATATAAAAAGTTAAATTTTAAGATAATGTAAGCGCAGAAACCATATTATGACATTCCATAAATTTCTGCTAGTAAAAAGGAAAAAAAAAAGATTATGAAGAAAATATAACATTATGATCTTTGTACAAATAAAAATAGAAAATAAAAGTTAAAATATCTAACAGTACATTTTTACAGAATTTTATATAAAATGATATAATTGACTGAATGTCAAGTATTCACTTTCAAGCATAAAAGGAGACAGTTTATCTAAAGTTTGCATTTTGAATTGCACTAGCATTCCAATCATTTTGGGCTTTATTTTGAATCAATTTTGATGATCCAAACTGTTCAATTGTAGCTCTAATAGAGAAATTTAATATTATAAAAAATTATATTGATCGAATACAAATCAATAATCGATCGATATTAATTTATATTAAGATAAATGAATACAATTATGTGTGTCATACTTATTCATTAAGTTATAAATTATACTGATCAACTAATAATTTATATCCGATTAACGTGATTTTAACAATATTAAATTTTTCGATGAGATCTACAATTAAACCGTTTCAATCACTAAAATGAGCTCAAAATGCTTAAACTGTTTAGTGTAATCCAAAATGCAAACTTCAAAGAAGTTTCTTGGCATAAGAAACACTCATCAAATTGACCATTATTTAAAAATAATATTGAAACATCATTTTTATGAAATTTTCTACAAATATTTGTATTTTCTCTATCCCAAATTGTCTGTCTACGTTTTCAAAATAATCACCAAAATAATATATGCTTACCTTTTCTACTCATCACTTTCTAATTGATGGGGCACATCAACTTTTCTATTCTTTTGGTAATTGTAAATGGTTGAAGGCTAATTTTGAAAACTTAATTTTTTTTTTAAGTATTTACATTTTGTTCGTTAAAAAGTTTAATTTTTTGAAATGAATAAACAAATTAAAACGAAAAGAGTAATATTTTCTCGTATTTTGTTTAATCAAAAAATAATTAGTGTTAAACTTGAGTAAATCTTCAACATAACGGTTATATCATGTGGTATCACCAATCAACAATGATGTGGGATAAAATATTTACCTAATTATTTCTAAGTCGAGCACGTCGCCTGAAGGATTACCTTGCCATAGCACTTATATAGTCGTGGTTGCCTATCTTTTGGTTGCCTATCGGTTAATCGCCAATGTTTTGCTTTGCCAACGTGTGTACAAGCCTTTCTCCAGCTCGCCTTTGGACGAGGTCGTTCACATTGCAATATCAAATACCGTCTTAATGAAAGTTTTATCTCCGCAAGGATTCTGTCCTATAATCTTTCTCCATCATACTTCTATCAGATCAGAGTTCGTCTCCGCAAGGATTTTGCCTCCACAGGAAAACAATATCTATCACAATCCCTATAATTACGGGCTGCTCTCCATATAGCATGCACATGTTATCTCTCCGGTATCTCAGGGATATACTTTCCAAATGAAGTTATCCAGAAATCTCTTCTGATTATTCTCACACGGATCTCCAGTCTCCATTTATATAAAGGTTGCTCCTCTATTACTAAAAAGGTACTCTCAATGCACATCATTCATTCTGAGAGCTCTGCTATTCTGATCTTATGCTCGCCTTGATTTGATTCGCACACCGAAGGAATTTTGAGCAGCCTCGCCCTAGTCGTTTACTTTTGTTTGCGCAGGTCGCCCGAGCGAGAACCGAGATCCAATAAAAAAATAAAGAAGCAATATTAACTGTTGTTGCTCGACCCAGATTCTTACCACAACAAATAATGTACTTATAAAGAAAATGAGGCCATAAAGAAGATGAGATTTATTATATAAAAGTAATAATTAATAATTAAATTGTAATATCACATAATAGCATTTATGTTATATAATATTATTATAAATTATTGAATTATGATACTATGGGACATAATTTAAATTTACTAGGTATAACGTTGTAATGAATTATTTTCCGTTAAAAAGGATTGATGCCGAGCATGGAGGTAAAAAAATCCAATGGGTAGAGTCACTCTCCTTTTGCGGCCACCCGTCTGTCACCATAATCTCTCTCTCCTCTCATCCTCTCTCTCCTCTCTCCCGCTCTACACCTCTCCCTCCTTCCTCCTCCCTCCTCTCTCATCCATTCGGCTCTCATTCTCTCTCTCCTCTCCTCTGCTCCTCTCCTCTCTCCTCTCTCCTCTCCTCCTCCTCCCTCTTCTCTCTTCTCTCCTTCTTCTCCCTCCCCTCTCCTCTCCTCTCCTCTCTCTCTCTGCTTGCCTAAACTGACAAAACCAAAATAGCACTACCTCAAACCAAATTCAATACGTGGGCCCCAACTCTCTCCCACTTATCAACCTTCTCCCAAGTTTCGAACCACTCGGAACCCTAATTTCTCACTCTTCACACACACACACACACGCATATATACACACACACACACCACAACCCTCACACCTCACACAGCAAATCTCCCACACGTAACCTAAGTCCAATCAAAGATTCTCTCTTGTTGACGTTTTTTGCCTCACTTCTAGAAGACCCATCCAGGTCTTCTTTGCAGCTACCAAACCCAGCCAAAGTCTTCTGCAGCTGCTTGGCAAAAGTCTCAAATAGACAACCCCTAAGTCTCTTTACTGCTAAAGCTCTAATCCTACAGGCTATAACAGAGGGAAAGGAGAGGCTGATAAAGGGAGCAGAAATTGAGAAGAAACATTGGAGAGATCAGTGGGAGAAGTTGAGAGAAATCTCATTTTGTATTTGTTTTGTTTCTCTCCATATAATGAAATTGCTGCCACCCGAGGCGTAGGCAACATTGCCGAACCTCGTAAATATTGTGTGTTTGTGCTTTGTGTGTGATCAGTGTTTGTTTTTTTTTCGCACACAATTGGTATCAGAGGCCAAAATCGTCGTTTCGGACCTCTGTAAAGTGGTCGAAATTGATTTCTGATCGCAACCATCTTGTTCGTCTCCTCGAGACGGAGCTCCAGCAATCAAACCGCGTCAAACGGACGCCGGAGCATCCCACCCTGCCGAAAACTTTGACCCCTGTTTTTCTCGCTCTTCGCAACAATCCCTGGAAGAAGAATATGTCAGTCGGTAAATTAAACAGTTTCATCAACCCTCTGAAGTTTCTATTATTACATATTTTAATCCCTAAAGTTTTAATAATTACAGTTTGGTCCCTGTAATTTTTGATATTATTTAGAGTCCTAAAGTTTCAAAAATTAACAGTTTTGGGGTCCCTGTGATTTTGAAAATTCCAGATTGTTCCCCAAGGAGTTCTAATTTTTGACAATTGGCCGCATAAGTTTCTGATTTTGACAATTGGCCCCAAAAGCTTTTGATTTTTCGTTAAGTCTTCTTAAGTTTTTCCAGCATTCCCGTACTCTCCGTTTGTCAAAATTTGCATATTTTGATCCCATATATCAGTTGGGTGATTAAGTGTTATTTAGATGGAAGAAGATAAAATCACTAGCATAAGCTAGCACTTCCGGTAGCTCTGGCATAGGACTAAACAATGTCCAATGCCAAATTTGAGTTGAAAAATTTGATGTACAATAATTGGCAGTGTGTGGTCAATGCGAAGTTTTGGATGTCCTAATTCAACAGGACTTGGAGTTACTCTGAGGCGAAGGCTAGAGGACATGTCAGCAAAGGATTGGGTGAAATTGAATCGCCAAGCTTGCGGTACAATCAGACTTTGTCTTGCAAAAGACCAGAAGTAGCTTTGTTATGAAATAACCACAGCAAGGGAGTTGGAACAACTTGAACAAGTAACACTACTAAGAGCATGAGAATGAGGCTCTATCTGAAGAAGAAACTCTTCCGGTTCCAATTCAAGCAAGGTACGTCAATGCATGAACATTGAATCCTTTTAATAAAATTGTTGGCAGATTTGCAAAATTTAGACGAGAAATTGACGATGAAGATAAAGCTCCTTTTATTGTTAAATTCCTTACCTGATACGTATGAGCATTTGACTACTACTCTTTGCTGTATGTAAAGATGAATTAAGTTAACGATGTTTCAATGCTTTGATGAACAACGAGGTGAGAAAGAAGGATCAATGACGCCTCACCGGGAATCAAGTCAATGCATTGACAAGCAAGAGGTAGGACGAGTACCGCGAAAATCTGAAGGGGGATGGAAGTCTCGCTCAAATCAAGGGGAAAATCATCCGAGATGACGTCCAGCTTGCAAAGATGAGTGTGCATATTTGTTATCAACGCCAACTGAGAAAGATTTGCCCAAGATTAAGCAAGAACCAAAGGCGAACATAGCCCATGAGCGCCGAGAAAGATGACACTTGCATTTACTGTTTCTTCTTCTTTGTCTGCTAGCCATTCTGACGAATGGAATTCTTGATTCTGGTGTTCCTATCATATTGTCCCCACAGGGAATTGGTTCTCGAGCTTTTGAAGAGCTCGTGGAGGAGTTGTTCTAATGGAAAGGACAACGCCTGCAAAACATGGGAATTGGCCATAAAACAATCCATTGAATATGTTCGTGGAACCGTCAAGTTCTACTATGTTCGCTATGTAACCTGATTTAAAGAAAAATCCTCATTTCATTGGGAGATTTTGATTCGAAAGGGTACAAATTATCTTGGAAGTGGAGTTCTGAAAGTTTTTTCGTGGTGCTCTTGTTGTTCTGAAGGGCATCTCATAGAGGGAATCTCACTTCCTTGATGGGAGTACTGTCACTGGGAGAGTTGCTATCTCCAACAGTTCCGACGAATCAGACACTTCCAATTATGGCATATGCGATTGGGGCATACTGGAAAAAATCTTTGCAAACTTTGGTACGTCAAGGAGTTCTTAAAGGAGCTAATACTGGAAAAATTGAATTCTTGGGAGCATTGTGGTGCTTGGCAAGCAGATCAAGGGTGAAGTTTGGCACAGCAATTCAATCAGACTGAAGGCATTCCTGGATTATGTTCACTCTGATGTTTGGGGGCCTTCTACTAAAAATGCTCTTTGGGAGGTTCACGCATTTGTAACCTTCGTTGATGATTTTTCCAGAAGAGTTGGGGTATCAACACATGCGGCACAAGGATGAAGTCCTTGAAATCTTCTTGAATGGAAGAAGATGAGCGAAAACCAGACTGTAGAAAGATCAAGAAGCTCAATCCTGATTATGGTGAGAATATCGGTCAGATCCTTATCTTCGTGTTTGTTCCAAGAAGGGATTGTCCAGAACTTTACTATTAAGGGCACACCGCCACAGAATGGAGTTGCGATAAAGGGAAAAGGATGAACCGCCCTTATGATAAAGTTCGATGTATGTGTGCAATGCTGGTTTGAGCAAAGCATTTTGGGAGAACAATAACTTGGCCGCACACCTCATCAACAAGACTCCCGTCCCCAACAGCTAAAAAAAAATTTGGAAAGGAAAACTCCTGGAGTATGGTCCAGGAAATGTGTTTTCTGATTTGATAGTCTGCACATATTTGGATGTCCCTGCTACTTTCATGTAAAAGAAGATAATTGGATCCCAGATCCAAGAAGCTATCTTTGTAGGCTTTAGCACTGGGGTAAAAGGATACAGACTATGGTGTCCCGAAACGAAGAAAATTGTTAACAAGTCGGGATGGTCCATGTCGATGAGTCTGTGATACTGAAGAATTCGAGAAAGAAAATCTTGAGTCCAATATCCACCCAGCCGGTGGGAGCTTGGTGATCCGTATGCCGACTAAAACTGTTCAGACAGTTGATATTCCTGACGAGGAATCTGATGAT
>CM018899.1:11545186-11550186 GCA_009663005.1 Actinidia chinensis
ATATCTACAAAATACTTATAGCATAAACATGAAAATAAAACCCGACACAATCAATACAATTAAAATAAAAATTACATGAAGAATGACTTGATAAAAGAATCGAATGGATCGAGTTCCCGGCGTCAAGGGAACCTTCACAGGGCAATGGCTTTGCTCTTCCCCTTTCCGTGCTCCCATTTAGAAATCATCACTCTATTCATTAGTAATATAAGATAGCTTGAGAGAGGGAAATCATCACTTACTGGGTTGTAATTTTTTCTGATTCTATGGTTGAAGAAAGAGGTAAACCAAATGCATCGGAGGTCGCTTTGTGAATTTTGTAAAGGTTACAACACGAAGGTGAAAACTGCAATTAACCAAACAAATTATGTACACTATACATACTGAAATGAAGCCTGACAGCACATAGGACCGAGATTTTTATCAAAACCAAACACATCAATATTTTGTAAAACCCATCAAAAATTGGATCTAATTTCAAATATTTTGCAAACATCTTTTATCTTTTACTCTTTTTGGGGGGTTGAGTGGGGGTGGGAACAAAGGTGGAATGAGGAAACATTGAAGGGCATTGAGTTATTTTGTGCCAGAAGCGATTTGAGAACTTGAGAGCCATGACTCTCTGGGGTTTTCAATAAGAATGAGATGAGAAAAGAAACGCTAAAATATTTGGTAGATGGAGAATTTGGAAGTCAGTTTATTTTCTTCTGGATGCATTTAAAAAATGCAAATGGCAGGTAAAATGAACCTAGTTGCAATTTTTCCAATTACATAACCTACACGAAATTCCATTATTCACATTTCACAATGAAAAAATCCAACAGTACCAAGATGTATGCAAACATCTACCGCTATACTTGGGCACTGAAAGACTAAATTGAAGCCATAAAGTGAAATTATAGAGGTATATGTTCCAAACATACTGAAATACTATTACGATAATCCTAAAATCAGCGGAAATTGTCTAGTTAACATCCGAAACTTACACCTACCACTTTAAGAATCTTTACGAAAATGTTGATTAAAAGATGAGGTCAGAACAAATCATTAATTAACACTCATACAATTTGCATCTATGTACAGGAAGTTCCCTCTAAATATTAGAAAATCAAAAATTTTCAACATGAACAGTTATCACGACAAACGAATGTTAACAAACATGAAGAGGCCAAACGCGGCGGTAATCATTGACGAAGAAAATTCATTAAAGGTCGGAAAATTTCATCAGAGAACTCTCTTTCTGCATAAAAAAAGAAAAAAAAATCACCAAAAAACACGTAAAAACTCTACTCTAATTGTTGTTTTTTTGCCATGCCAATTTCTTTTTATCAATGAAATCAACCCAGAAAAATTAAGCAGAAAAATCCTAGAATCGATAACTCAACACCAATTCTGTCAGACACCAAGGACTTTGCCTAAACCTTTGTAAAGGGCGTACGATAGTCCGTTTCTTCACGATAACGGGTTTCAAACAAAGAATAATGGAGCGCGCAAGACACACACAACACAAACCAAGTCTTGATTTTTTTTTATAATCCCTTTAATAAGAAAAATACTAAACCCCCAAAATACAAAGCCCCAATGTCAAATAGCCATAAAAATCTACCCAAGGACCCCACAAATGGAAATCACAGAGACTCAATGAAAAACCCTTACCTGGTTTTAGCTTTCGGGGTAGGAGGTTAGTGACTTGATTATAGGGAGAGAGAGCGGAGAGAGGGTTTTGAAAAAACAACCACAAATCTTAAAATATCCTCTGTTTTCTTCAAGGGTTGAGTTTTGAAACGAGCAACACCCTCAAAACATCCCATCTCGCGATATTGAGCGTGAGCAGTCCTTTAGGTGGGATGTGAGTGGGTCTGTGTTTTGTTTTTATAGAATTAATCTTGATCGTTTGCTTAAAATCAAACTGATCTCAACCGTTGGATAAGAAGTTGATATTTTTGAGCCGGGAAAAAAAAATAATTTGCGGTGACACTGAGCCGTTTGGATTAAATTCAAATTAATTTCAGCCGTAGATAGCGACAGAGATAGATTTTGGATTCAAACGTAGTTGTATTTGTATTAGTAGACATAGTTTGTGTTTCTAGAAATTCAACATACGTAGTGTTTTCTACTGTAATAGATTTTGTGGTCCTATTTGATAAATTTATTTAAAGTACTCATTTTCACTCACGATATTTTGTGTACTATAATTATTGGACAAATCTAATTTTATAAATATAAAAATGTACAATATAAAAGAAATTGACTACTTCCTTTTCTATTTGAAGTAAGTTTTTTGCCTGTTTTAATTTTTTAATTTTATCGTTTTTATTGAATTTTTTTTACCAATTAATCAATATTTATATTCTTTTATCTTGCTCGGTAATAAAAAGATTTAAAAATATAAAAAATTATCGGAATTTAAGAGACAGTTCACTAAAAAATAATAATTTATTTTATATTAAAATTAAAATATTTTTTTAATGTATTTTTGGACTCTTATCGTTCAAAATAATTATTAATAAACATAAAAGTTTGATTAAATAATAAATTAAATTTATTAAATAAAAAAATAAAAAAATAAGAAAAAATAAAGGTGTGTAGGTCCCACTAAAAAGAGATGGGAGTTTATGATGAGAGAGAGAAAGTGAAAGTGATGGAAGGAGAGAGAATGAAAGTGATGTGTTGGGCGAAAAAAAATTTAATTAAGGTAAATCTGAACCGTTGGATCAACTCAAATGGATTTGAGCCTGTCGATAGCGAGAGAATAGATTTTGGATTCAAACTAAGTCCTGATTTATAATATAGATAGTTGGTTTAGACGATTTTAAAAAGATGTGTGTTTTATAATTATAGATTTGTGTCCTTATTATGATAATTATTTAAATATTCAATTTTCCTCAAAATAATTTTTACTATAACTTATTGGAACAAATTAATGCAAAAATATAAAAAGTTACAATATAAGAGAAATTGACTTAACTTCCTTTTCTATTTGAAGTAAGTTTTTTGCCTGTTTTATTTTTTAAAAATTTATCGTTGTTTATGAATTTGTTTTACTAATTATAATCAATATTTTATATCTTTTATCTTTCTCTTAATAAAAAGAATTTTAAATATAAAAAATTATCGAATTAAGAGAAAGTCAATAAAAAATAATAATTTATTTTTATATTAAAATAAAATATTTTTTTAATGTATTTTTTGGACTCTTATCGGTTAAATATTAACTAATATCAAATTTTGATCAAATAAAAAAAACTTATTAAATAAAAAAATAAAAAATAGAAAACATCAGGTGTGGTAGGTCCCACTAAAAAAGAGCTAAAAGAGAGGAGTTAGTGGAGAGAGGAAGTGAAAGTGATGGAAGGAGAGAGAATTGAAAATGATGTTTTTTGGCGGGAAAAATAATTTAAGTTAAATCTGAAAACCGTTGGATCAACTCAAATGAATTTGAGCCGTAGATAGCGAGAGATAGATTTTGATTCAAACCTAAGCCTGATTTATTAATATAGACTAGTAATTACCGTGCCCACGGGGCACAATAATACAAAAAAAAAGACATTACTTAAAATACTTATCAGAATTTTACAATTTAAAAAAATATAGAGATAAATGTCAAAAGGATCGAAATAGTAAAAAAAAATTATCCAAACAATTAAAAATAATTCAAACAAAAAAAAATTAAAACTAAGTGACAAAAAAATCTATTATAAAAAGCAAAAAACAAAATGAGCACCCTATTGTAACATTCCAAGGGACGATTTGTGCGACACAACAAAATGGTTGACATAATGGTTGACTTGTAATGCGACAATGGCGACACAATGTTTGAATTGTATTTGCCTCCGACTCACAATAGCATTTCCAACCGGATTTTGTGGACTTGTTCAGTGGGCCTAAACATTTTGGTGACATAAGTTGGGCGAAGCCCCAGCACATGAATTATTTTGCGATAATAATAAATTACTATTTTTGCTGCCGTAAATAATTGTTTAACCCACAAAGTTTTATTACCCACAATAGAACAAAGGATCACAATAGAACAGAGTATTCACATCTAAAACAATTAATTTTGTATTGTTTTTTATGAATTACTAACACATCAAATTTGGTACACATCAGAATAGAGTTTTTGTAAAACCCAAATGAGGGTAACTCAACACATCTTTTTTTTTTTTGTAAACCCACCAGAATAGTGATGTGAAGGAAGTTTTGTATTTGAAGTCATCGTACAAAACTTGTTGAACTGCAAACATTTTGACACAGGAAAAAAAAGGAAAGAAAAGAAAAGAAAAGAAAAGGCCATAAACAGAATATTAAATCACTTATCAATCAACCAGAAACAATTAAATATTTTCAAGTAGTTTTATAATTTTAAAAAAAACAATTACACAGCTTGACAATTTCAAATCTCCCAGACGAACCATCAAGTTTTTTCCTTTCTCTTCTTTTGTTTTGTTTTTCATAAAAAAGAAATAAGAAAACTTAACCATGGTTATTTTCTAACCCTAAACCTACGAACCCTATCAACACGTGCCAGTTGGGTTTTAGACACCATAAACCAAATGCCTCTCTTCCCCCCTCCCCAGTTGTTCTCACACGACCGATCGTTTGTTTTCTTGGAAAATAAAATTTTCTCAATTGGGTGTCTTGCCTTCTCAACCGATTCATTTATGTGTGCGGTTTGTTGTGTTGTTAGATGTGTTTGCTTAGATTTGAAAAATAGAGATATGACCGATTGGGCATGAAGGGTCGAGTCGGCAAGCCCTACGCCAAGTACATAGAAGGAGCTTACTCTGGGCTTCGATCGAACCACTTAACCTGTTGACTCACCATATGAAGCGATTGAGAACAACGATCAACTCGTGATGGCAAGCTTTCTTACATGATTCTAGATATGTTCTATTCTTCTTCAATTCTTTTGCGGCTACGGAATGGGAATTGTTTTACCTTCTGGCCTAAATTTGGTCCTGAAGAGGCCTGGCCGTCGCTAAGTCCAAGGTCGAAGTCCA
>CM018899.1:11637686-11640186 GCA_009663005.1 Actinidia chinensis
CTTGATTCTTTTGTCATTGTGTTATCGATGAATATTGGTTAATTCTCATAGTCGGACGAGCATGAAAGCATTTGAACTTGTGCTAAGACTGTACATGAGAAGCAATTGTATTGCTAAGTTCAGTAAAATGTGAATTTGGTGGATAAGTGGCAGTTTTGGGTCATGTGATATCTTACAGAGGGAATACATATGGATCCAAAGAAGATAGACGGCAGTTAAGAATTGCGGAGAAGCCAAAGAATGTGTAGAAATCAGAAATTTCTGGGTTTAGAGGATACTATTGGAGGTTTATACGGGGTTTTCCTTATTGGTGTCTGTGACGCGGATTGACTCGCAAAAATGTCAAGTTTGAGTTGGACAGAGATGGAGATCGTTTTCAGGGAATTGAAGACTAACTTGACTATAGCACAGTGTTGACTATTTCTTTAGAATGAGACTTTGTAGTCTATAGTAATGCTTCACATCAGGGACTAGGAGGTGTGTTTGATGACAGCAAGGACAGCTGGTTGCGTATGCGTCAAGACAGTGGAAGTCATATGAAAGGAAGTACCCTATACATGAGTTGAATTGGCTATGTCTGGGGCTTGCATTAAAAATGTGGAGACATTATGTATGGAGAGTCTATTGAGTGTTCACGGAATCATCAAAGCTTGGAAGTACTTATTACACAGCGAGATTTAAAATGCTAGACAGAGGAGATGGATGGAGTGATTAAAGATAGATGTGTATCATTATCATCAGGAAGAAGCTAATGTAGGTGACTGATGCCTGTGACAACAAGTTTGCAGGAAGTGCCATAGCTTGTATCAGTGTGTCGGGCCCCCGAATTATGTGCAGCAAATGATTCATTAGCCAGTGGAGTTTGAGCAAAAGAAGATGAGTGTTATGATAGACAGTGCAAGTAAGACCTTTATTGCTTGATCGTATTTAAAAATTAAAATTCAAGATCGATCAATTGAAGAAGATTTGACAAGTGGTGGACCAAGTGAGTGTTTGTGGGGGGTTTCTCTATACTTTGATGTGGAATTCTTGTGGTTTGAAAACTCGATTTTGTATTCCCAATGAGTTATATGTTGAAGATATAACATTCTAGAGGAAGCACACCAATCCTTGTATCCATGCTCCAGAAGCACAAAGAATGTATAGAGATCTGCGAGATTTAATTTGGTGGCTAGGTATGAAGAATGATTATTGCGGATTTGTGGCAATGTCTAACTTGTCACAGGCTAAAAGCTGAACACCCGAAAACTCGCAGGTTTGTTGCAAAAACCTCTTTCCATTTCCATCCCACAAAATAGTGAAAATGGGAACATATTACTATGGATTTTGTAAGGGACTTCAAAGACTTCTACTGGCTTTCTATTCTATTTGGGTGATTATTGATAGATTTACTTAGTGTCAATACTAAGTTACTCATTTTTTTTCCATGAAAGTAACTTATTATTCACTTGATAGATATGCAAAATTGGTAGTGGATGAGATTGTGAGAATTGCATGGGGTACCAGTGTCTATTGTGTCCAGACAAAGATTCAAGATTTTACAGAATCCAGATTTTTGGACAAGAGGCTTCAACAAGAGCTATTTGGCACAACATTGAAATTCCAAGTATGGCGTTTCAATCCTCAGACAGATGGCAATCTATCTGAGAGGACATTCAGGACTTGGAAGATATGTTGAAGGCTTGTATGCTAGACTTCAAATATAGCTGGAATGACTATATATGCTTTGAATGTGGAGTTTGCATATAACACATTTATCAGCTAGTATTACTATGACAACCATTTGAAGCATTATATGGTAGAAAGTGTAGAACTCCAGTGTTGCTGGACTGAATGGGTGAAAGACAGTTGTTGGTCCAGAGATATTTAGGATCGACAAAAAGATCAAAACAGTTTTAATGAGCCATTGAAATTGCACAGTACAAAAGAGTTATGGCTGATCTCCCGACGGGGCTTGAATTCGAGGTGGGGAGATCAAGTGTTTTTTGAAAGGTTTCTCCATTGAAAAGTTGTATTGAGATTTGGGGGAGAGGCAATTGAGTCCAAGGTACATTGGTCCATACACCATAGTGGAGAAAGTTGGCACAAAGCAGCTTATGATTGGACTTACCGCCAGAGATTTTCAAGCTACAACAATGTGTTTTCTGTATCTATGTTGAGGAAAGTATAAGCGGATCTGTCACATGTGTTGGTGCATCAACCGATTGAGTTAGACAGAACTTAAGCTATGTAGGAACTAGTTTCAAATTTTTAAGACCGAGGGATCAAGTCCTTCGGAACAAGGTGATACCGTTGGTGAAAGTTCTGCGGAGGAGCCAAACAGTAGAAGAGGCTACATGGGAAAATGAGGAGTCTATACGGGAGCGGTATCCATATCTATTTCTACCATCAGGTATGAAAATTTCGGGACAAAATTGTTTAAGGCGGGGAGAGTTGTGAGATCCTAAACCTTAACTCTCATAATTAGTTTAGTTTCATGCATCTATATAAGGTGATTTGG
>CM018899.1:11697686-11705186 GCA_009663005.1 Actinidia chinensis
AAAATTTTGCCAAGTGACAAGTGCCTTTTTTTTTTTGCTTTGTACCGAATCTTTCAAGTTTTTTTTTTTTTATTCCAGTATTTCTGCCAAGCCAGCCCAATTGAGTGAAAGATTAAGCCTTGAAATTAACGGCCAGACAAATCTTCAGTAACTGTAAGGAGACTCGAACTGGCAAATCTTTGAATACAAGTTATAAGTTACTGGCCAAAAACTCATAACCGACCTATGATTAGAGATTGATCAAAGTGCATATAACCACCACCGCCACACTAAAAATGGTCGAATCTGAATTATTTCTTGAAACCCAGAAGACCAAGATTCATCACAACAATAATTACTACAGAAAATGTTAATTTGAAACATCTTGGCAAATCTCTTACCACAAATTTACAAAGATCTGGGGAAAATTCACAATCCTACGTACGTACAACAGCCGCGACGTGTAGGTGTTAGTAAACAACTTTTAGACTACGGTTGTCGAGCAAGTGCCTTTTTGCGTTATCTAAAGGTGGTAATTTGGTAAGAGAGAGGGTCATGGAGGTTTAGCAGAGTTCCCCAAAAGAATTTAGGTAATGTGTGAATGTTTGGTTCAATTTTAAATCAATTTGGTACGATGCTTTTTCAGAATGATAATATTTATTGTTTTCAAATATTATTCATTTTTTTTGATTGAAAAAAGAAAGAATTTTATTAACTTGTGAGGATAGTACTATACAAGTTAACAAGGATAAAGGTTATGACAAGTTTCATTATCAAGACTGTACATCCCAATTAGGTTGACACCAATTATTCGACCAATTATTCAATTTTTTAATGAGAATTTGAAGATATTTTCCTAATATTTTTTCAAAAATGCATTCTTTTTGTAGAATTTCTCATAAAACAAGTTTCGAAAATTATAAATCAAATAAATTTTCTAAAATCTATTCTGCAAAACTGATTTTGAAAACTAAAACAAATAGTACTGATTTCTAGTTCATGAAAATAGGTGATCATTGTTATTATTGAAAGAATTATATTAGTAAATCATTATATTTTTATAACCCAAACCAATAAGCAAAAATCTTAAATCCCATAGTGATGCAGCAGAAGTAACAGCGTATGTAGAGCACTGATTTCGAAATTGAGTAATGTTATGAACTATGTGACCGTATTTAGGTACCGTATTATATTTTACTATTTAACGTGATGGTATACATGACACCAATCACATCACTTGATGGATCTCATATAATTCGTATGACTTAGCATAAGAAGTGCAACATTATTTTGTCGTCGACGGCATTAATTATTTTGAATTTTTAAGTAATCTTTAATCCATCTAAAAATTTGTATTACTAGTAAACAAAAATAAAAATTTTATGTCACAACATAGTTGAATGCTCGTGACTAATTACATATTTGGAAAAATAGAAGTTAATACCGAATCAAATTAAATCATGTTATACCATGTATGGGGTGAAATAATTAAAATGAGGATAAAAAACATATATAATAGCCCTCAAACAAAGACAAAATGAGGAGAACATGCAAAAAGGAAACAAACTAGCATATTATTAAATAATATGGATACACACAACTAGCTAAATGTAGCTAAACATTTTACCTATCAACACACCAAACCAACTAATCTGAAAGGACAAAACCTGATCAATGGTCAAGCAATATTCACATGAAATCATCAAAGTCTAACAAGCTCGCAGGAATCTCAAACTTCAACATGTTGCTGCAGTAGCTTTCTCTCTCATCTTCGGTGCTGCTGCTGTTGATTAAGGTAGACGATGAGTTCAGGGGCGTCGGGCTTGACATAGGCGTCGATATAACCGAATCAAAGGCAAAGTTTTCTCTAGTCTTCATCTGATCAAACATATTTTGTCCAAAGTTTGGTAAGGTTCCAAAGTTTCCATTTAGACTCGTTGGCCCCATGTTTTCTTGGAAATTTTGGCAATTTAAGTCCGCGGAATTTATTGGGAAGTGTCCCATGTCCATGCCTTGCGCGAGTTGGGTTTGATTAAAATTTGACGTATGAGGAACACTTGATGAAGTAATTAGTGGGACTTCCTCAATTGAAAAATTGGGTTGAGTCATAGGATTTTGATTTTGGAGTTGGGTATAGAAGATTTGGTTTTCTTGAAGGTTTTGTGGGTTTTCGTGATTGGAACCTAAGAGAGTTGTGACGAGCCTTAGCAGTTCAGGATTTGCCAGTGTCTGGAGGCTGAGTAATTTGGAAAGATTGAGCCGAGCTGAGTGAAGGATCGTTGATAGGTCCAGAAGATCAAGGCGAGGACTATGAGTCACGGGGTTGATACCCATCTTAAGGAGCCTCTTTCTAATGTGGGTGTTCCAGTAATTTTTTATTTCATTGTCGGTTCTTCCTGGCAAACGAGCAGCCATAGCCGACCATCTGAAATAAAACAAACATAGAGTTGCAACAATTTAGAAATCATGAACATGAAGATGAAATTAGCATGAGATGACACGAGAAATTTATCATTCATTAGTAATCAATCACTTCTTGTAAGCCTTAGAAAATTGTTTACGGCATAAGAAAAATGCTATTTTCATAAAAAGAATATTGAAAACAAAACATTCATTCTTTGCATATCATATTTAGTTTGTTTTTTGATAACTCGGTATCCGGTCTAAAGGAACTAATTCGGATTACTAGTCCCACCGTTTACTAGTAAGAAGCTCAATTAAAACTGGGGCAAAGCCCTCTATGGACTAATCCTAAGAATTGTTAGCATAATTTTTTTAGATAACTTATTTAGTTTTTAGCAGAAATAGTTTTTTTTTTTAAATTAGGAAACATTTTTTTTTCCTTCTTAGTGTTTTCAACAAATTTATTCAAAAACAAGTTTCGGAAATTGTAAGTGAAATGAGATTTTTGTATGACAGAAAACAGAAAGCAGAAACAACGATGCTAAAGAAGCCCTAAACTTCTTACTTGTTCCCCAAAACACTGTGTAGTTGGATTATGGTCTCTTCTTCCTCAAACGAGAACCTCCCTCTCTTTATATCAGGCCTCAAGTAGTTTGTCCATCGAAGACGACAACTCTTTCCACATCTTTGAAGCTCTACACGTATGCAATTGCACCTTTAGAATTAGAACCAAAAACAAAACTAATTTATCCCTGATAATATTCACCAAAAAGGAAAAGTACAAATTTGGAAACACAATTTACCTGCATTCTTTGGAAGGGTTCTCCAATTGCCTGGCCCATGCATCTGAATGTATTGGATGAGTTTGAGGTCTTCTTCTGGGGTCCAAGGACCTTTCTTGAGATTGATTTTGTCACAACATGGTGATCTTCCCATTATTGGTGCTATTTGCTTTGAAGCTAAAATGAAGATTGCGATGTTTATAATAAAGGGAGAATGAGAAGTTTTAGCAACTGTAAGCTTTTTTTTTACCCAAGAAAAGTGAAGTTGGTGATTGAAATTGGAAGATGACCCATATATATAGATGAGAAAACAGTGTCAGAAATGGATTGAAGTCAATACTATTTGGTGCCGGCATCATGCTCCGTCAATCTCTTTCTCTCTCTTTCTCTCTCATGCGTCTAAACATAAATTATTAAACAGGGTGACAATTCTATTACATATATTATTCTTAACAGGACTTTGAGAGTGTTTGGTATGCGTGAACTTCTGTTATAATTGTTAATTAAAAGTAGAAATTAAAAAATTTTAAAATTAAACTTTTAAGAATTAGTTATTTTTTAACTTTTATAAATTATTTTTAGCTTATAAGTAGAAGCAGAAATTATATCAAATATTCCAACACAACTTTTAAAACAGAAAAAACAGAAATTGCTCTTTATAAGATTTGCCCAACATACACTTTAGGTCCTGATTTGTATTATTTGGCCCATAGGGTTTTTAACCACCTGAGTTGATTGAGTAATAGCTTGTTGAAGCTCGATTAAAAACTTAACGAGCTTGAGAAATCGCGTCCAAGCTTGATTTTTCTTTTTTAGTCTAGTCAATCTCTAACGAGTCTTCCTCGAGTTAATCATTAGACAAACTTGAGTAATTTAGTTTTTTTAAAATTTATTGAGTCGAATAATAGCTTGTTTAAGTTTATTTTGAAAATGTAACTAGTTCTACACTAGATTTTGTTTACGTATAATAAGCTGATCAATCTTAAAGAAGCTTTTTAACAAGATGATCGAGCATGGACCTAGCTCGAGTAGTTTTGCTCTTTTTAGAGCCCTGATGATCAACCATAAATATTTCGAGACAAAAAATGATATTATAGTCTAACGCAACTAAATAGTTACAGGGTTTGAAAAGTTGAAAACCATATTCTTTGATAGGATCACGCACATGGGAGATAACTAGCTGAAAGTAAATTTTGATTGGTGGAATGCGACAAGTGGCGACTAACCAATGGGTTTGACCTTTGCAATGGTGGGTAAGGTGGTTAGATCGCCACCTATGAGTGAGGACATGCTACTTTGTCTCAATGGTTTGCTTTCTTCTCATAAATTAGGAAAGTTTCCCACAAATTTCTTTAGCTACGTTTGCTGTCGACATCAGCATAAGCTAGGCGTTCAATGGTACCTCAGCATGTCAACATTAGAAGATTTCCTTTTTTTTCAAGACTCATAATATTTGGTAGATTAAGTACAACAAATTTATCATGTTTGGAAATTAGACTATCCACTATTGAGAATTCGTCAAAAAGTTGAAAGATTTGGAAATAAAAACAGAGAAAAAAACAAAAACTTTGCTTGAGAGAGAAGTGAGAAAGCTAATTATAACGTGTGAGTGAAAATATTTGTAACATCCCTAATATGGTACAGAAGATTCGGAATAATTTTTTATACTAGCATAAGATATATATACTTTTTTGGAGAATTCAACATTTTAAGGGAACATCATGGGAGATTATATTTGAACTCAATGTTTTTCTCTTTAGCCCCATAAAATCAAATTATCTTTATTTAAAATTCTTTACCTGAGTCAAATTACAAAAATGGGCAAAACTTCAAAACTTCTCACATGCCCAACGGCAATCAGACGTCACTGCAATCAGCAAAACCCCAAAACTCCCGCCCCTCCTCTCCCTTATTGCGAACTCTCTCTCTCTCCACCCAAAGCCTCTAATGGTGTTCATAAAATCTTATAACACAGTAGCATACCCAAATGGAACGTATCTTTTTTTCTTGTTCATCATCACTCTATGCTTTGAACAGAATACCAACTGATCAAACAAAACACATTAAAACTTTAAAATTTTATCGTTTTGAGATCTGATTGAACTTATTTCATACATTATACTAATTAATAATTGACGTAGGTGGAATATCACAAGAGACAGAACACGTCTATCTCCAAAAACATAAACCTAGAATCCACTAGGGTTCCTTGAATCCACAAGAAATAAGAAGAGAAAATATTCTGAATTTTATTTATGCCAAAAAACCTGGTTTTTCCGAAGGCTACAAGATACTTAAATAATAACTAGAAACCCTAATTCGTGTTAGGCACGGAATTAGGCAAGAAAATAAAAAAAATTACTCAAAAGAAAAAATTGAGTTAATGCCTAAATCACGCATACTCTACTAGAAGCATTTTCCAACAAACGGAATAAATTCGACTCTTAATTAAAATTATAACTAAAACAATAATTACTAAAAACGACAAAATTGCCCTTTTGGTGGGGCAAACGATGGAATTTTTCGAAAACCGGCGGGGCTCATGGCCAAAAGGCGATGAGTTCTGATCCTATCGACGATTCCATTCAGACCACCGAATATCACGCAATTCCGTCGGTTCCCGTGATTCCTACTATCACTTTCCTACTTTTCGGATTTCCTATGGGGTTTAATACGATTTCGTTGCTCAAGGAAAGCTTGAACTATCTGTTCTACATCAATAATGCAGCCTGGTTCTAACCTTCATTTTGAACATACAATTGAATCCTTGTAAAGAGAGGAAAATAGCGAAAGTTATGTTACATTCTCTTTTTAAAGAATCCCATTAGCTAGGGTTCAAAATACATCATAGAGTTTGCGGTTGCGGGATAGGGTTGTGATGGCCGATGGTGGCTGAGAAGGTTGAGGCAAAGGGGTGGCTGGGCTGTTAGGGATTGACTGGCGGTGGGTGCACGGAGAAAAAAAATTATTTGGTTAAATGGAAATGAGGGTATTTGAGGATTAATGGAGTTGTGATGAGAAACAATAAAAAAAAGGAAATATTTTTTATAGAAAATATGGGACTGAAGAGAAATATTTTGGGTCCAAATAGAATGACCCCATCATCGTTACATTAAATTTTTATTGACTTTGCAGTTTTACTATGTAATCAATGGTTTTGACTTTTTATTTTGATTAAAATGTTATAAAAAGAAAATGTCAAAGAGTAAAATTGAATATTTTTATTTGTTAACTTTAGAAAGTGAATATATATTTTGGGCCATTTCAAAATGAAATTATGGATCAGCAACATAGGACTGAGGGATTTTATATATACATATATAAAGTATATTTTGTCATTATTAATATGGTTTGAAATGAGGTAATAAGACAATCGTTTTGATGTTAGAATAATGGTAATTATTATATTATATTAATAATATATATATAATATATAATATATATATATATATATATATATACTATATATATATATATATAGATATTATATATATATTTGTGTAGAATATAGAGAGAGAGAAGAAGAATTATTGTATATTTGGAGAGTTAGTTTACAAAGGAAGAGAAAGAGAGTTTATATAGACAACTAGGTTAGGGTAAAAAGACTAATCTATCTCTATGGTATGTATACATCAACACCCCCCCTCAATTCAAGGGGTTTTGTAGATACCAACTTGAGTTTGGTGCGAGGAGCATCAAAACTACAGTAAGAGTAGATTTAGTGAAGATATTCAGCTGTCCTGATCGATAGAAGAAACAAGAAGAAGAGGAACCGTACCGCGAACCACATGCTTCTGAATAAGTGGCAGTCCAATCTCAATATGTTTAGTACGATCATGAAATACATCATTGTGATCAATTCAATATGGCAACTGCGATTGTCACAATGACGTACAGTACCCCAGAATGATTGACGCCCATGTCTTGAAGAAGCCTCGAAGCCAGATGAGCTCCTATGTGGTGTCACAGATCAGATCTCATCTCAGTGCTAGAACTAGCACAGAGTTTGCTTCTTACGTACGCCAGAATGAAGGAGTCCGCCTAAGAATAAGCAGAAG
The DNA here is from genome assembly GCA_009663005.1 of Actinidia chinensis. NCBI lineage: Eukaryota > Viridiplantae > Streptophyta > Magnoliopsida > Ericales > Actinidiaceae > Actinidia > Actinidia chinensis. The sequence continues at coordinate 11,704,909 of CM018899.1, forward strand.
CCGTGATGGTTAACGCCGATCCGTAGGATCCCCATCCCCACATCATCAGATATGCTAGAGCTGAAGGGAGGAACTGATGGAGAAATGTAAGACCGTGAAAGAGAGTACCTTTACATATTGGAGGATCAAAGTACTGCAGCATAATGAGTGAAGCGAGGTGAATACATGAACTTACTGACAAGATGAACAGCATAATCAATGTCAGTCCTAGTTACGTCAATAACAGGCTTGCCGGACGAGCTTTCTATAGTAGGGTTAGCATCAGATATTAGGTCTCC
>CM018899.1:11712686-11715186 GCA_009663005.1 Actinidia chinensis
TGGTAAAGTATATACATGTTTTTATAATAATAATAATGATATAGACATTAAAAAAATTTAATAAATATACACATGACATAACCAGATGTATCAACACATAACCTATATTTCTTATTTCATCTATAATATATATGGAAATGTCAATGTATATTTAGTAAAATTTTTAATGCCTGTTGTCATATTAATCTCAGTGTTGATGAAGAGCAATATACTAGTGTGTGTATAAATAAACTTGTAAAAGTACACATGAAAAAAAAAATCAAATTTAAACTATGTTGTTCATGTCAAAGTAAATCTAAATACATTATAAAACTCATCTAAAAACTTAAGATATTAGAAAGATTAATAATTTTTTTTATTTATCATATTCTCGACACACTCCTTTACGTGTGGCATGACTTTTTCCCATAAACGGGTCAAGCACGTGTAAATATTATGCGATTATGTTTGATTATATGACTTATTATTTGCTCTGACACCATGCTAAATTTTTTACCACCAACTTATCTAAAATCTTAAATTGTTAGAAAAAATAATTTTATTATTTATAATATTCTCAAACAGTAGATAGCAAAACTGTAACAAAAATTGTCATATTGCTTCAATATAACAAACATTATTACAAGTGATTAATATTTTGTAAAAATTTCATAAGTACATGATGTTTGGAGATTTAAGGACAAACTTCATCTTCTGTCTCCTTGCTTGGTGTTACAAAGACAATCTCAATCTCCTAGGTCACAAAATTAGGGTTTAAATATATGCACCCACATGAGGATCAAGTCTTTCTTAATGTATAGGGATTAAAAGCACTAAGCCAAACACCCCCCTCTCTCTCTCTCTGCCATGGTGTCGGCTACGTACGCCTTTGTTTAATGGTGTATTTCGTCACCATAAATGGAAACTTCGGGTTTGATGACATAATCCATACTGGTTAAGGTAATTAGTTGTCACAGATCTAGGGTTGCTTGTGCATGGCTTGCCCTAAATAGTCCCCACGTCTCTCATAAGTTGACTCACCTCGGATTATTATTATATATATGGATTTGGTAGTTTCGTGAATGTCGTTAAATTCTTGTTGTGAGGTTTCCAAATGGCTTCAACAAACTTTGAATAATAGTGCTTGTTTTCAATTTTATTTTCATGCAGGAAAATTATAAGGAGAGTTCACATATATATAATTGTGTTTAGTTGTTGGGTTTTACACTTTGAAATCCTATATTCCATTGAAGTGTCACTTTGCACCATTTATTTTTAATTGTGTCAGCCAACTCCTTATACTTGAAGTCAAGTGTTGTTTAAAATAATATAATTCATAAAGTTGTCTATCTGTATAACAGTTTAAACTTTTTATATAAGTTGGTGGATAACAATTTCATATAATATCAGAGTAAATAATAGATCACGTGCTCAAATCTCACTGTTTACCTAATTAAGGTAGTCGTTTGACCCGCTTATGAAAGAGAGTCTGGCTACACGTATTAAGAATAATATAAATTATAAAATCACCTCTCTCTAACAGCCATGCTTGAGTTTTTAGAAGAGCTGGTGATTGACACATAGCTTTTTCATTCACATTTTGTTCAAGTAACAGCCATGTTGGCTTTTTTATGAGGCCAAATGGCCACCTTTTGTCCCTTAATTAGACAAAAGATAGAAATAAATGCTACATTGATATTTAACTTAAATATAAGAAATTAGTAAATATAATGAAAAGTAAAAGATGCAAAGTGTAATTAATCCTAACTTTTTTTATGATCGGCAAAATCTGTTTCTACCCTGTTCATGGACATATATTCGTCATTGAATAAATTAATGTTGTTGGGAATCCAGCCCATTGAAAGAAGCCCAAAGTCCAGCCCATATGAAACCCAACCCAAATGAAAGCCCAACCCAGATGAATAGCAAACTACTATTGGGCCCAAGCCCATTAGCCCAAGCCCAAGAAGGGTCCAAGCCCATATGAATAGTAAACTCAAATTCATATTTGAAGGATGCTGTGTATGAAAGAAGGAAAGCTGTGTTTGCTGAAGAAGCTGAAGAGAGAGAGACGCAGTTGACAAAAGCTATCAAAGGAGGCAGTAGAGGAGTCCAAGATAGAGGCCATCTCTCTTCCCTGAAGTCTCAAATGTCGGCATGTATGAGGTCAGCCATGAGCTCATCTTCTCTTCTCTATGGCCTATAAATTGAGAGGGTTGTCAAAGAGAGAAGAGTGTGGAGCAGAAATGTAATCCTTGGGGGATTACCGGGAGCACACAGCATGTTGTTGTGTGCAGAAGGGGTTGGGGGAGTGTACTGATAGCAGAGAGAGATCTGCTGATGGTGGGAGTTGTGGTGCTGTGAGAGGAGAGAACAGACAGTAAGATGGTGAGAGATGAGAGGAGTATGATCTCCTCATTTTGTATGTAATTCATTCGGTATTAGTAAATTATTGTTTTCTCTCTATGGACGTAGACAGATTGGCCGAACTACGTATATTTGTGTCTCGTTTGTATGATTA
>CM018899.1:11720186-11726599 GCA_009663005.1 Actinidia chinensis
ATCTGGGTCGACCCACGGGTCTCTCCCAGATAGTGATTTGGACGAGTCTAAAACTCAAGCCCTTATTTATAAAGGGGTAATGATTTTTACACTCCCTTTTTTACCCAAAACTGTATTTATTTTTCTTCTTAATCCTACGATTTTTAACAAATGGAGTCCAAGCGGCACAGGGCCGTCCTTGAGTTTTCGGGGTGCCCAGGCCAAAAATATTTTTGGGGCCCTAAAATTTGAGAATTTTTAAGAGGCCTAAAATAAAAATGGGTAGCCCTAAAATTTAACAAATGGAGTTTTCAATGTTTTCAAATAAAAATGGGTAACCCTAAAATTTGAGAATTTTTGAGTATTTTTTGGGGATCTAAAATAAAAATGGGCCTAATTTGAGTTTTTAATATTCCCAAATAAAAATGGGTAGCCCTAAAATTTGAGAATTTTTGAAAATTTTTGAAGGGCCTAAAATAAAAATAGGTAGCCCTAAAATGGGTCTAATTTGAGTTTTCAATATTCCAAAATAAAATAGGTAGCCCTAAATTTGAGAATTTCTTAATATTTTTTTGGGCTCTAAAATTTAAAATTTTGGGGGGGCCCTAGGCCATGGCCTGATGGGCCTTGGCCCAGGAACGGGTTTGTCCGAACCTATATAACCAACATTTTTGGGGTCATTGTACCCTCTCAACAGGCTCATCTTTGGGATATATTCCATATCTGTTTGTAGTGTCAACATATAATCTATATGTAAAAAATTAAATTGATCGGACGTCAATAGTCATATGATTACATGACATTTTATTTTTGGGTTTATTCTCAATTTAGACCTATCATCTATTGTACTAAAATAATTGTGCTCAAATCATGCTAATGCCCGATCAATTTAATTTTTGCATATAATATGCTTAGCAAGCCTTAACAGTTCAGTTTGACTCGATAACTAAACCAGTGACCTATCCACTTGGTCTCTATTTCCGACCAGTCTAATTTACCAAATATGACTCCACCCAAATCAGGGAACACTTGTTAATTATCAAATCCCCCATGAACAGAATGCACATCTTTAATTTCTTTGTTTGATTTCAAATATTCTATATTTTAATACTCCAAAATATAATTACATTGTGTCAGTACCTCCTCTTTCTATTGAGAAATGCTACAATGACCAAAGAGTTTACCGAAATTGTTACCGATGGAGTCAAAACGACGTCGTTTTGGTGCAAAACGATCAAAACGACGTCATTCAACTAAAAGCTCCAAATGTTTAAAAAATCAGAACGGCGTCGTTTTTGGCTCCATCGGTAACAATTTCGGTAAACTCTTCGGTCACTGTAACATTTCTCCTTTCTATTCCCTTCATTAGAATGACAAAAAATAAAAAATAAATAAATAATACATGCACGATGGGAGCTATTCAGTGTTGCAAACTTCAGAAGGTTGATAAGGTATGGCATAAGGTCTTTATTTTTGTGGAAATTTTGATTTTTAAGACAAACATCTTGCTACATTGAAAAAATTAAAAAATTAAAAAAAAAATAACCAATAAAGATTTCAGTAAAAATAAAAGTAATACAAAAAAGGAGAAGGCTATCCCTTTTATGACACACAACTAGAGGTACATATAGTTTGTTTTGGTCGGTCCGGTCCTCGGTTGATTTCAATTCACTTTGGTTCAGTCTATTCGAATTGGTTTGGGCCCGACCTGAGCAAACGGTTATATTAGGAATACAATAGACAGTTGAGATCAACTACAGTTATATATTAACATAATATATTAGGGATAATTACATTAGAGTCTTGTTTATTGAACTTATTTTTGCTTAGTCTTGCATATAGAACACTTAACCAATAAAGTCTTTTCTCAATGTAAGATTACACAAATGTCCAACTTCCTCCTCCCTTTGCATGTTCCACTAAAATTAAGGGAAGTAATAAAAACACTCAATGAGTGATGTTGTAAATAAGTGCTGATGTGGCGCTTCTTTTTGCACTTTTGTATTACAAATTGTAAAATGTGATAAGTTTTTTTTTTACATAACTATTTTTAATAAAATTTATATTTTTAGAACCTTCTCAATGAGATCTATAAAACAAGATCCATATCGAATATGAAATTATAAAAATATAAAAAAGAATTGGGGGGCCAAAAAATTTTGAAGTGATAAATTTATCAATCATATAAATATTAGTGTTTCTATTCCTTAGTGGTAGGTCATTAGCTATAAAATTAGGGTATTTTCGGTTTCACCCAAAATATAATAACTTATATACACATACCCTGGGGTTCGGACTTATATTCACAAAAGTCCTCTAGCCAATTTTAAAGTTAAGTATTTTTCAATAGTTATGAATGAATTAATTGCATTAGATGTGTTATTTTCTCAATTTGCACAAAGTAAATATTTAAAAATTTCTCTTGTTTACTCTGTGGAGTTGTGATTTGATATTTTCTCAATATTTTTGGTACAATTGAAATTGATATATTTAAAATTTTCTCTTTGTTAATCGATTGTTTCTTATTTATTTTTTTTGAAAATTTGTTGATATTTTTTTTTGTTAACATGTATAGTCGTAATCTTGTTCTTATGAAAATCATATTGATAATTTATTATTTTTTTATTTAAAAAATTGTTATTGTTAGTTTGTTTATTTGAATTTTATATTGAGGTTGGTAAGCTGGTAGTTACTTAAAATAAAGTTTTTGGTAAATAATTACTTACTATAGATTTTCATAGAATAAGTACCTTTAAAAAGATCCTGTTGTAATTTTTACTAAAATTTAACAACGATACATTTATCAAGCATAGAAATATTAGTGTTTTTTGTTTTTGCATATTTTTCAGTGGTATGTTTGAATAGAATTTAAAATTTTAGTAATAAAAAATTTATCTGTCATTCACCTATAGTGTTTTTGTGTTGTTTTTTAAGTGGTTATATGTCTTAATAGCATTTTAGGAATTAAAAATAATAAATTTATCAATCATGTAAATATTAAGTTTGCTTACGATAATATTTGACTAAAAAAACTCAAATGAGAAGAAAATTTATTATTACAATATACATTTGAAAATTAATTTAGATCGAAATTATGCAATCATAACTCAAGTAATAAATTTATCACAATAAGATACATTTCAAATATAAATTATAAATTATTAAATGATCACTTAAATAATAAATTTATTATATTAATATACTTAAAATCTAATTTAAGAATTATCCAATCAAACGGTAAACACAAAAATACTAAAATTTCTTAGAATAACTACTAATATTTATTGGAACATGTACTTTCAATATTCGGCAAGCTTTCCCTTGTTTTTTCTTTACCACTTTAACTGGATTTAAAAACACGAAGGCAGTTCGGAGGCTTCTCCTAGTTCGGCTAATTTCTTCTCGCGTTTTTAATTCGAGTTAACTTGGTAAAAATTTCATTGGGAAAAGCTCGGAACCCTGGTTCGATTTCGGCTAGTTTCCCTTGGATTCTTTCTACCAACATGTAACTGGATTACAGCCAGTGCAGGCTGTCGGAGTTGCATACTAGCTCTGCTAACCCTTCTCGCGTTTTAATCGACTTAACTTGTAAAAATTTCATTTGAGCAAGCTCGGAACCTCGTTCGAGTTCGGCAAGTTTTTCCTGGATTTTTTGCTACCACTTTAACTGGATTAAAACCAACGAAGGCAGTTCGGAGTTTCTACTAGTTCGGCTAACCTCTACTTGGCGTTTTAATTGAGTTAACTTGTACGAACTTTTCCCCCCAAAATTTTGGGAAAAAACAGCTCGGAATCCCTCGGTCAAGTTCGGCTAGCTTTACCACCTTGGATTTTTTTCTACGCAAGTGTAACTGATTAAAACCAATGAAGTCAGTCGGAGCTTCATACTAGCTCGCTAACCCCTTCTCCGCGTTTTAATAAATCGACTTAACTTGTAAAATTCATTGGACAAGCTCGGAACCCTCGTTCGGTTTTCGGCTAACTTTCCCTTCGATTTTTTCTAACCACGTGTAACGGGATAAAATCAAATGAAGGCAGTTTCTGGGTCTCAATACTAGTTCGACTACCTCTTCTCGCGTTTTATAATCGGTTAACTTGTAAAAATTTCATGGACAAACTCGGAACACTCGTTCGAGTTTGGCTCGCTTTTCCTTGAATTTTTTCTAACCAAGTGTAATGGATTACAGTCATTGAAGTCAATTCGGAGCTCATACTAGCTCGGCTAAGCCCTTCTCTCTTCTCGCGTTTTAATCGACTTAACCTGTAAAAAATTTCATTGGACAAGCTCGAACCCTCGTTCGAGTTTGGCGAGTTTCCCTTGATTTTTTCTACCACATGTACTTGATTAAACTAATTAAGGTAGATCAGAGATTCATACTATCTCGCTACCCCTTCTCGCATTTTAATCCAGAGGTGTAGAGGATGAGGGCAGGAAAAGGAGTTACTTGTAAAAAATTCGTTGGATAAGCTCGGAACCCTCGTTCGAATTCGGTAGCTTTTCCTGGGATTTTTTTACCACGTTGCAACTGGATAAAACAACTAGGCATTGCAGAGCTTCATACAAGTTCGGATAACCCCTATTGCGTTTTTAGTAATCGGGTTAACTTGTAAAAATTAATGGACAAAACTTGGAACCCGCGTTCGAGTCGGCTTAGCTTTCCGTTGGAGTTTTTCTACCAAGTGTAACTGGATTACAGCAGTGAAGGAAAGAGTTTGGAGCATCATACGAGCCCGCGGCGAACCCTTTCGCGTTTTAATCAAACTTAACTTGTAAAAATTTAATTGGACAAGCTCGAGAACCCTCGTTAGAGATTCGGCTTAGCTTTCCCTTAGGATTTTTTCATAACACGTGTAACGGGATAACCACCAATGAAGGCAGTTTAGAGCTAACCGCTTCTCGCGTTTTACTCGAGCTAACTTGTAAAAATTTCATTGGACAAGCTCGGAACCCTCGTGCGAGTTCGGCTAGCTTTCCCTGGATTTTTTCTACCAAGTGTTAACTGTTGTGATTACAGCCAGTGAAGCAGTTCGGAGATTCATACTAGCTCGGCAACCCCTCTCGCATTTTTATCGAGTTAACTTGTAAAAATTATATTGGACGAGCTCGAGAACCCTCGTTCAGTTCGGCAAGCTTTCCCTTGGATTTTTTCTATCCACGGGGTTAACTGGATTACAAACCAACGAAGGCAGTTCGGAGTTTCATACTAGTTCGGCTCACCTCAGACTTGCGTTTTAATTGAGGTTAACTGGTAAGAACTGCATTGGACAAGCTCGGAACCTCGAAGTCAAGTTCGGCTAGCTTTACCTGGATTTTTCTACCAGTGTAACTGGATTAAAACCAATGAAGTCAGTTCGGAGCTTATACTAGCTCGGCTACCCCTTCTCGCGGTTTAATCGACTTAACTGCTAAAATTCATTGGACAAGCTCGAACCCTCGTTCGAGTTCGGATAACTTTCCACTTCGATTTTTTCTACCACGGTAACAAAACAATGGATTTTAAAATCAATAGGCCAGTTCGGAGCTTCCATACTAGTTCGACTAACTCTTCTCGCGGTTTAATCGAGTTACTTGTAAAAATTTCATTAATTGCTTTTTTTGTTTTTTTAGACAAAAGCGGAACACTAGTTCGAGTTTGGCATAGCTTTTCCTTGAATTTTTTTTTACAAGTGTACTGGATTACAGTCAGTGAAAGTCAATCGGAGACTTCATACTAGATCGGCAACCCTTCTCGCGTTTTAATCGAGATCTTAACTGTAAAAATTCTCATTGGACAAGCTCGGAACCCTCGTTCGAGTTGTGGCGACTTTCCTCTGATTTTTTATACCACATGTAACTTGATTTTAATAACAACTATGAAGGTAGATCAGAGATTCATACTAGCTCGGCGAACCCCTCTCGCATTTTAATCGAGTAACTGTTAAAACATTCGTTGGCTAAGCTCGGAACCCTTGTTGAATCGGCTAGCTTTTCCTTGCGATTTTTCAACACGTGCAACGGATAAAAACCAACTAAGGCATTTAAGGCTTCATACAAGTTCGGGAAAACCCTCGTGCCGTTGTTAATCGGGTGAACTTGTAAAATTTATGGACAAACTTGGAACCATCGTTCGAGTTAGGCTAGCTTACCGTTGGAGTTTTTACCAAGTGTACTGGATTACAAGGCAGTGAAGGCAGTTAGTTTGAGGCATCATACGAGCTCGGCTAACCCCTTCTCGCGTTTTAATCAACTACTTGTAAAAATTTCATTGGACAAGCTCGGAAACCCTCGTTTCGAGGTCGGAAGCTTTCCCTTGGATTTTTTCTACCACGTGTAACTGGATTAAACAATGAAGGCAGTTAGGGCCTAACTCTTCTCGCGTTTAATCGAGGACTAGCTAACTGTAAAAAAATTTCATTGGACAAGCTCGGAACCCTCGTTCGAGTTCGGCTAGCTT
>CM018899.1:11726699-11729199 GCA_009663005.1 Actinidia chinensis
AACCCCTTATGTGATTGTGTGGTTATAATGATGAGATCAATCTGATTCTTTTCATGAATGATTTGCCTCAACAGTAACTATAAAATAAATGAATCAAAACGTAAAGTTGGAAGTTTGGGATGGTTATATGCTCGCGGATTGCACTTGGTTTATGCTTTTGTTTTTCGTGTTTTAAGAAACAAAAGATGAAATTTTTTAGAAATACCATTGTGCCATCATTTTTATTATCACAAACTTTACTCAAGAAAATGCAATTTTCAAAGAAAAAATCTCAAAATTATTAAAATGTATGTAATTGGTGTGATTATACTTAGGGATGGAACCAAGCAGGGCAATTGTCACCTAAATCTTTTCTTTTTTTTTAAAAACACAATTTACTGTAGTGTTGTCTATTAAATTTTTTAAATTATATGGATTCGCCACCTAGTATTGAAATTAATATTATATTTCATCTCTTATTTTGTAAATATGCATATACAAAGCTTTAGCCCTCTATCTCCCTTGATTATATTTAGGAAGCGACTATAGTACAACCTCACAAAATTGTACATATGGGATGCTCATATATAACATCACCACAATTGATTATAACATTCACTACAACTAACCATAACAAAAATAAAAACACAACGGAAAAAAAAATAAAAATTTTATTTATGACAAAATATCGTAACATTTACAACAATAATACATAACAGACTATTTTTAACATAAAAATATTCGTAATATATATCACAATCGATCATAATATTTTTATTGTACATTAATATATTTTGTTACTATAGATGGTTTAGTGTGCACTTTAGTGATGTCTCACTCTTGAAAGACTTTTGGTGAATGTTAGATTCCAATGATGCTATAAAAGCATAGTAGTCCAATAATTAGCAGACACTCCAAAGTCTAATCCTTAGTTTAGATTAATCTGCAACTTGCAATGGACAAATAGAAGAAGTTACCAAGAAGCAGTGGTGGAGAATTAGTGCATGTGCTATCTAAGGTCAATTAAGATGATTAAGATTTTTAAACCCCTTTGTTCAGGTTGGGAAAATGGACCTTTGTCTGGTCTTGGTCTTCTTGGGAAAGGCCATATGGTGCAAGCATAGGAAGCTAATCTAACCCACCCCCCCATAATATTTGTCTTACAAGTTGCTTGTAACTTATCAATCAAATTTATCCCTCTCTTTCTCTGTTATGCTTGAGATGTATGTTACTTGAGAAAGTATCGATCTACAACCTAGTGACGTGGATTAAAGAAGATGGAGTGTTAAAATGCAAATAAATCAAAAAAAAAAAAAAAATTGCAGAAAATATTGGATGAAGGTGGAAAAACATGGATGAAAGAAATAGAAAGGTTATACCGACGATGGAGGACCGTGGATTTTGCGGGAGGATCTGTTGAGCTTTTTCTTCAGTTCTGCCGCAAACAAAAAGTGAATTTAAAATACCTTTATTTTAGCCTTGAAGGTAAATAACTAAACTACCTTTTCCTTTAATCAAAGAAATGAGAAGACGGACAGACCCTTATCGTTGTGATGGCAGTGTTTCTTTAGTAGATTTTTTTTTTTTTTTTAATTAGCAAACACACCATTAGCCGATGTCGCTAATGTCGGATTACTCTGCCAGTGCGGCGGATGCCACTGAACTCCGAACGCCCAACCCCACCCCCCCCCCCCCCAAAGCGCTGACCTCAATGATCCCCTCTGGAGCGCCAAATGTCTCATTAGCTCCCCTCCCCTCACCAGAAGGGTAATCTCTCTCTCTGTATTTCCACTTTCTATCTCTACATGACGCTGTTTTCGACATTTATCTCCAGAGAATTTATGGAGAAAATTAGGTGCGACCTGCTAAAGTGTGCATTAGACTGAAGAACACTAGCGTTACACTCTTCACCTGTTTCATTTAAATGTTCCCCGAAAATTGGGTAGTTTTGAGAGGGTGTTTACATTCTTATTTTTTGCTAATGATTCTTGCAATTGCAGATTAGATATAGGTTGACGAAATAATTCTTGTATCAGACATGGACAAAGACAAAGCAGCTTTTGATAATAGAAAATGCAGTACAAATAGCAATAAGTGCGTCCAACTTGAAAGACTAAAACCAATGAGTTATAGGTGGAGTAAACTCTAGATGAGATACACTAAGCTTTGGTGGCTTAGATGAGCGATGTAGATAAAATCTAATACTCCCCCTGCACGTGCAACCCAGATGACACGTGGAGATGAGACAATAGATGACTCGGGCAAAAATTTGGCCACGTGAGAGCCACCGAAGACATAGCTTTGATACCACGTGAGAAACAATCGAGACTTCCAACTTAAAACCAATTAGTTATGGGTAGAGTAGCCATTAGAAGAGATATACTAAGTTTGGGTGGCTTAGATGAGCAATGTGGGATAAAATCTAACAGTACTGTTGGCAATAGTCGTGAATTTGGTCGACACCTTAGAGTTTTTGGACCATTTTCTGTAGTTTAATTCTTGGAGAGAAAGCCTGACTCTC
>CM018899.1:11746699-11749199 GCA_009663005.1 Actinidia chinensis
ACCGATAATAGTGCTGCGCGCATGAAAAGTGTTCGCGATGAGAAGATCAATAAATCAGTTAAAGGCACAAGACTATCCGCTCTGATACCATGTAAAGTTTGATTGTGAGGTAAAAGAAAATTAGGTTTTCTTCTTATTACGTAAAATATATATAAGAGAAGAAAATGAAAAAATTGACAATAAAACAATTACTATAACCTAATTAATGAATGAATATAAATAACTTACTAGGTAACATAAATTAAGTTACACCCATACTAACGGTCATAAATGCATAAGCATTAAACACTGAAAGTGACTAAAGTTCAAACGCACATTTTAGTTTCATAAATTCTCCTCAATTCACCATGACCTTTTCATTTTTATTGGGTATGTAATAGCTTTGCACTGCATTGAACATAAACAGAGAAGGTGGATCGGGATCTTGAGTATACCGCAATCTGCTGTCTAAACGGGCAAGCAAAGGACTCCTCAAGGAATATGTGGACAGGTTAAATTGATTTCCTTCCAATTCCAAATTCGTTCTATTTCGCCAAGCATGCTTTGATTCAGCCACATCTGCATATAAAATTCATTGTAAAAGTTGTTTTTGGGCACCAAAAACAGTGTGAGAAAACAAGGAGAGAGGAGAGTCTCCAGTACTTGGATTCCTTGGTACAAACTTAAACAAACCAAATTTGGACATCTATTGCTGTGTAGTATTGTTTGGTTATCATATCCCGCCTAACCCCGTCAAGAAATAAAAATAAAATCTCACAAGCAGTACTTCTCTTGTTGCTATAACATATTGAAAAAAACAGCAGTTGATTGGGGATCTCAAATTATGCGTGATTGTTAAAATCTTGAATATATCAAGTCCATGTCAGACACTTGAAATACTTAATGACTTGAACTAGGGTGTGGGATATGTGTTTGATACTTTTGATCGGACACTTGTTATATAATTGTATTTAACAGTTCCATTCAGTGCATATTTTAATGCATAATTGTTACAAAATGTGTAATAGTTTCCGTTCTATAACTTCAGTAAAAACTCTTGGGTTACAGGGAGAAGAAGAAAATCGAAGAAAGAGCCAAGTCTCAAAGGCGAGCGAGGCAATTACAACAGTTTGGGAGATTACCTACACACCTGTGTGTATAATGCCACCTCTGTGTGCTTTCGCCTGGGGCTGAAACCTCCGCCGAGCTTTCAATCCTGTAATTTCTCCTTTTACTTGCAGCAAAATGGGTTTGCACTCAAATGTACTATTTTGGATTGCATTAACCGATACAATCCTGCTTACCTGTCTAAAATGTTAAATTTTTCCATGTTGTAAACAACTTTTATTGTATACAAATGTTTGTCGCCAAACCCTTTCTCTCGGTGATAAATATCTTTGGAAGTTTGTATTGAGCTTCTCTTCACTACAAGTGAGATAATCTCGTCCTCTCTCTGAAGCTTGTATTGAGCTTCTCTTCAGTATAAGCAAGATAATCTCCCTCTCTCTCTCTCTCTCTCTGTGATAACAAGACCAGGACCACTGCGTAGCGGGAAAAGAAACTAATTAAAAAGGAAAAGAAAATCAAAACAAATTAGGAAACTAATTATTCTAGGATACCTATACTTAAAAAAATTAAATTCCTAATAAAATACTAATTCCAAAATAATAAAAATAAATATGAAATTTATGAAATTACGCCTGCATCAGCCACTGTCAAGACAACCAATAATTGGAGGTCTTACTTTGCCGTAGAAACTCCCTTTTTAATTCGGCTCACCCCACAAAATTCAATATACATGCAACATATTGGATACGAAAATTTCTGTCTGTCTGTCTCTCTCTCTGATAACCAGAGCTGGCCATTGTCAAGACAACCGATAAATTTGAGGTCTTAGAACTTCACACTCACAAACACCCTAAACATTGAATTTACTTTGCCGTAGAAACTCTCTTTTTAATTCAGCTCACACCACAAATCAATGTAATGTACCACTAAATAACTAAATCACAAATCAATGATTATGGCTGGGCCCAACTGAGGTGAGAAATGTCAACCTAATCTGGGACCTTGAATGTGTCTGCTGCCCCAAATTTCCTCCACTCTTCCCCTGTAGAGTCGTCTTCGCCACTGTCCGTGTCGTTGTTGTCCTCGTCGAGGTGACTGGTGGCAGGCGTTATGGGTTGTGTACGCTCTTGGATCTGCAATCGTGGGTGGCAAGCATCTTCACCTGGCCAAGATGAGAGATTTCTACGACGACATTGTCATCATCAACCGAAGGGGTTGCTTCCAGGGTTCCCCGTCAATTCTCATAAACGTGTGGTCGGCTGCACCCTTGTGAAACTCAAATCTGATTCGGTGTGCCTACGTGAAAATAATAATTAAAAAAAAATAGACAGAGAGCAAGACCATATCACGATTAACGGAATTGTTTACGTAGGCATTAACAAGATGCTGTAAACTTGATTTGCAAGGTTTAGAACTCTCAACTAAGGCTGTTGTTTGGAACTCGTGGAAAGAC
>CM018899.1:11756699-11781699 GCA_009663005.1 Actinidia chinensis
ACATCTGGCTACTGTACTTTCCTTGCTGACATACATGGTGTACTTGGCGCATAAGAAGCAAATCGTGGTTGCCAGATCTAGCACTGAAGCTGAAGATATAGTTATGGCTCATGGTATTTGTGAGATCTTGTAGTTCCAAGCCTTGTTGCATGATTTGGGTGTTTCCGATTGATGGTGCCTATGACCTTTACTATGACATAAAGTTGCCATAATTATTACCCACAACCCTGTTCACACGATAGAAGGAAACATATAGAGATTGATGCACTTCCTTCATCAAGGATAAGTTGAGCGAGGGGTTTGAATCGTAGGTCTTTTGTGAACTCCGAGATCATTACCGACATTTTCACAAAAGTGACAATAAATTTGCCAGTAAATAGGTTCCCACAACCCTGTTCAACACGATAGAACGAAGCATATAGAGATTGTTGACACGTCACATCAATTAGACAGTTGAGCTAAGGGGTGGATCTGTAATGCCTGTATAAAATTCGAGATCAATAGTCGACATTTGTTACAAAAGGTCTCAGCAACTAATAGTTTCCACCCCATTGTGTGTGCAGGTGGGCATGATGATATCTTCGCACCAACTTGGGGGGAGTGTTAATTTATGGGTGTAACTGTAATTAATGTATAAATTAGTAGGTTCTTTATAGGCAATCAGTGATTAGTTTGTAGTACTGGTTTATTGTAAATTTTTTTCTTTTCGTTCCTCCTTCTTCCTTTGTATTTTACTTAATGAGAAGAAAACCTAATTTTCTTTGTCTCAAAACTTTACAAAACTTCAAACACTATGATTTCAAACTAACCCAATTCCATACCAAAATACAAATCTTTAGGACTAATAATGGAAGGTAATACGTCAACACATTCGTGGAGATTACCTACAAAGTCGAAGGATACACCAAAGGGCAAGGTGTCGATAACTCCTCAATAAATGGATGGCGGAAAGGAAAAATAGACACATGCTAGGTTGCTAGATCCCTTACTTTTCCGCGCAATGTTCCAAACACTTCTGGGGGGAGCCCATACTCACAACAACTTCGCTCTAACCGAATGCCTTCCCGTGTCATAAACTAAACTTCTAAAACCCCTATCAACTCCTTCTCACTCTTAGCCCAACCCCGAAGTGTCTCAACACGACCACCACTCAAAGTATTTGGGTGCCTCCATGTTTGTCCATGTCCCCCCCCACCACAACAAGAATAAATTCGATCCCAAAGCACTCAAGTGTATATCCTTGGGTACGCACCAAAACCAAAAGATCAAATGTATTACCCTTTTTACCAAAGACTAATAACACTTCCAATGGATGTTACTTTCTTTGATATCCACCTTCTACCCCCCAAATTTGATAGCCAAGGGGAGAAGTCTCATACGGGAATACCAGCTTTTGGGATACTGGATGGCCACAACAACAACAACCACCCGGTCCACAAGTCACCATCCCTCCTCTATCGCAACTATTTCCTACTTCCTACTCCTACTCCTCCTTACTCCAAACACATCACTGAGTGAAACAAAATCTAAATCTTCTAGCTTCTTCAACTCCTGTCCAATTTTTCGACCCTACAACCAATGGTGAGTTCATTTTTATATCTCGAAGGAAAGATCAAGAAGTGATTTAGATCAATACAGCCACCTCCCGAATAAAAGGTAGAATCTAACACCGAATGCAAGACATATGAAACTCACCATAGGTAACACTAGCTCTGAATTCATCAGTAATGGGTTCTACTGCTAATGACCCGTGATTTATCCATTGCCTTTAAAAGGAAAGGTAGGAGGGCATGTACCAGTCCATCCAATCTCAACCTTTGTCTCTTAGAAAGGGTGTCCACCTTATCTTCCAAACATTGTGGCAAATCGAAAACAAGTTGCAGATTCCTAACTTCATTCAAGAGCTATTTTCAATTCCGGAATGGAAGAAACTGCAGTATGGGCAAAATGCAATCCTAAAAGAAAAATTGAACTTTGGGAGGTTTCAACCTACCAAGGGAAAACATCCATAAGGATGTATGGATATTACATTCAATACAAGGCTGATGGAAGCGTGGACAGTTTAAAAGCGCTACTGGTTGCAAAAGGGTTCAACGCAATCCTATGGCATCGCTACCAAGAGACGTTTGCTCCAGTAAGCCATATTAAACAAACTATTCGGTACTACTATCCTTGCTTGCCAATCTTGACTGCCTCGATACCCCAACTTGATATAAAAATTGCCTTTCTTTCGCAATGGAGACCTTACAAAAGAAAGTCTACATGGGACATTCCTCCCTGGCTTTGTACCACATGCAACTAGGAATAAGGTAGGTAAGCTCAAGAATACCGTTATGGACTAAACCCATCCCTGAGAGCTTGGTTTGACAGGTTTAACAAAACTGTGAAGAAGTAATGGGTAATTCTCAGTGTCAAGCCGATCACACTTTGTTATCACACACTCAACCAAAGGAAACTGGCGATTCTCATTGTGTTGTAAGAGGACACAGCTTAATAGGTGATTATGAAGACGAACTGATCAAGCGCAAAAAACCTTCTTGCCAAAGACTTTGAAACCAAGGATCTTGGTAGCCTAAAATACTTCCTTGTAATGGAAGTAGCCTGATCAAGAAGGAAGTCCAGTGTCACAACGGAATATGTACTACATCTCTTAAAGAGGCAGAATGCTTGGGTGCAAACTGGCATAACACCCATGGACTCAAAACTAAACTGGAGGCTAATAAGGACAAACGTCCAGTGGACAAAGGCAACTATCAAAAGATTTGTTGTGGAAGTTGATTTATCTCTCCCAAACCATAACCTGACATTGGGATTCTTCGGTTGGTGTAGTTAGCCATTTCATTAATGATCCCACTTATGAACAGTGGAAGCTGGCAACCGATACTAGGTATCTTAAAATGACTCCAGGTAAGGGTTGTACTGTAGTAAAGACACAAAGAAAGAGATGAAGTGTTCGCTGATGCTGACGGTGGGCCAGATCAAATAACTGACCACTCGAAGGTCACAGCTAGTTATTGTACGTACGTGTTGGGAAACCCTAGTAACATGGCGAAGTAAAACAACCAGTAGTTTCTCGCTGCGCAGTGCATAAGCAGAGTTAGAGCTATGGCACTCGAAATTTGTGAGGGATATTCTGAACAAACTAATGGGGGAACTAGGAATCTCACTTCTGACCAATGAATTTATTTTGTACATCAGTTAGCGATTAACATTGCAAAAATCCGGTGCATCACGACAAGAACAAAAACATTGGAGATAATTGCCACTTCATAAAGGAAAAGAATAGAAAAATGGGACAGTTATTCTGCTTACACACCCACAAGTCAGCAAGTAACAGGGATATCCTCACTAAAGCTCTACCAACAAAGTTTTTTTGAAGATTTGAGTACCAAGCTTGGCTTGAGTAACATCTACTTTTGCAGTCGATATCGTCTCTGTCCTCAAGTATAGATTGAAGCCGCAAACACCCCGTCTTGGTCAACACGAAACGGTTGGACCGAGCTGGATGGATCCTATTGTGGAATTACCACCTGCGCGCCGCCAGCTACCGGACGACACAGGAGGAACAGAAAAGCAGAATCAGGCCGCAAGGTTTTTGTGGATTTCCCCCTCCGGGAGAATTGTAAAAAGATCTTATCAAGGTCCCTATTGGTTATGTGTGCACATCGAGCCTCGTTTGAAGACTTACTTACAATCCATGAGAGGAATGTGCGGGCCTGGGCTGGAGGAAGATCACTGTCGCACCAAGCTTTGTCACAGGGTTATTGGGGGGCCTTACGTGCCGAGGATGCCCAAGTATATGTGCGTAGTGTAACAAATATCAACTCGTACTCGCCCGTGATCCATCAACCTGCGAGGATTTTAACCCCGCCACTAGGCCATGACTTTTGCCTAAATGGAGGATGGATAATTGTGGGCGTCTTGCTAGCATCAACCGATTACTCACGAATGGGTATAAGCCGAGCCTCTAGCAAGATCATGGAGTGACCGTGATCATTTTGATTCGCGAACATCTTATCTAGATTCGGCTCCCATGGCCCTTCGTGTCAGATAACGGCACCCAATTGGTAGGGACGCAAAGTCATAATTTGTTGGAGCAAGCTAAGATTGGAATTTACAAATCAAAACACCAAGTTCCTGCAATGCAATGGCCAGGGTGAGGCCACAAACAAGAGATCATTAAACGGAAGCAAAAGGAGGACATCGAAAAGGCCAAGGAAAATGGGTCGAACGATTGGCAAACCGTTGTGGGCTATCGGCACCCACAACCGCGTAGGCACGAACAAACGCCGTACTCACTAGCTTTTTCGATTGAAGGCCGTAATCCCACTGGAGTCGGTCTGGCCCACAATTCGGATAGAGGCGGATGACACCAACTCACAACAATGAGTACTTGGCCTGAGATCTCGATTTGGTCGAAAAAGGAGAACAAGGCACTCATCAGAATGGCGGTTATCAAAAGCATTGGCTAAGTCTTTCACAACCAGAATGTTCAACGATAGAGTTTGGAGGGGGTGGATCTCTCGTCTCAGGAAAGTTAATTTGAAACACTAAGGACCCAACTGACGACAAGCGTGGTCCGAACTGGGAGGGCCCTACAAGATAATAAACTCGCTTGCCGGGGTTCTTCTAACCCTGGATTTCAACATCTAAGAAAGTATTGCCACTAAACTATAACTCTGCAACCAAACTTTGATTTATATAAAAGCATCGGGTCTTCAATTACGTTTTAATGAACTCCGAAATTTTTTACATTCAACTCGCTACACGTGAGGAGGGGTTAGCCGGCTTAAAGGGGCTCCACTGCCTTCGAACGGTTTTACTCCAGTGACGCTTGATACAAATTCATGGGAAAGCAGCCAAACTCTAATGAGAGTTCCGAGCTTGTCAACGATACGCGAAAGGGAGAGCGAGCCGAACTCGAACGAGGGTTCCGAGCTTATTCCCCTGAAATTTTTACAAGTCACTCGTTAAATGTAGAGGGTTACCGAGCTTAATTAGAAGCTCCGAACTGCCTCTGCATTGATTTTAATTCAGTTACACTTGGTACACAAATCCAAGGAAAGCTAGCCGAACTCCAAACGGGGTTCCGAGCTTGTTTCAATGAAATTCTTTACATTTTAACAAGACACGAATTAAAAACTCGAGAATGGTTTAGCCGAACTAGTATAAGCTTCTCCGAACTGCCGTCATGGGTTTTAATCCTTTACACTTGGTAGAAAAAATCCAAGGGAAGCTAGCCCAAATCAAACGAGGGTTCCGACTTGTCCAATAAATTTTACAGTTAAAACAAACTCGATAAATGCCGAGAAGAGGTAGCCGAAACTAGTAGGAAGCCTCCGAACTACCTTCGTTGGTTTTTAATATCCCAGTTACACGTAATACAAAAAATCAAGTAAAGCCCTGCCCCAACTCAAACGAGGGTTTCCGAACTTGTCCATGAAATGTTGTACAAGTTACTCGTATTAAACGCGAGAAGAGGTTGGCGCAACAGTATGCAAGCTCCGAAATGCCTGTCACGGGCTGTTAATCCAATTACATTGGTAGAAAAAATCCCAGGGAAAGCTAGCCAAACTCGAACGAGGGTTCCGATCTTTCCAATGAAATTTTTCAAGTTAACTCGATTAAAACGCTGAAGAGGTGTGCCAAACTAGTATAAAGCGCAGAACTGCCTTCGTCGGTTTTTTTAAATCCATTACACGTGGTAGAAAAATCCAGGTAACTAGCCGACGAACGGGTTTCCGAGCTTGTCCAATGAACTATTTACAGTGTAACTAACTTCGTTGTAAAAGCGAGAATATGTTGGCCAAACTAGTATGAAGCTCTGAACTTGCCCCTTCGTCGGTTTTATAGTTTTTTTGACATGTGTGTAATAAAAATCGCAAGTGACAGCTAGCCGAACTCGAACGAGGATTTCGGAGCCGTGTCACAGGAAATTTTACAAGTTACGTCGATTAAAACGCGAGAAGGGGTTAGCCGAGCTAATATGAAAGCTCCAACTGCATTCACCTGCCCTGTAATCCCATTACCTTGGTAGAAAACTCCAAGGGAAAGCTAGACGAACCCGAACGATAGTTTATGATCTTGTCCAATTAAATTTTACAAGTTAACTCGATTAAAACGCAGAAGAGTTGGCCCAAACTAGTATTAAATCTCCAACTGCCTCGTCGTGTTAATCAGTTAACACGTGGTAGAAAAAAGCCAAGGAAAAGCTAGCCGAACTCGAACGAGGTTTCCGAGCTTGTTCCAAGAATATTTACAAGTTAACATCTATTAAAACGTGGAGAAGAGGTGGCACAACTAGTAGAAGCTCTGAACTGCCTTCTCGGTTTTAATACGTACAACGTTTTAACGAACAAATCCAAGGGAAAGCTAGCCGAACGTCGAACGAGAGTTTCCGAGCAGCTTGTCCAATAGAAATTTTTACAAGTTAACTCGTAAAACGCGAGAAGGGGTTTAGCCGAGCTGACTATGAAGCTCCAAACGGCCGTCAAACTTCCCTGCTTTAATCAGTTACATTGTAAAAAACTCCAAGGGAAAGCTAGCCAAACTCGAACGAGGTTTCCGAGCTTGTCCAATAAACTCTTTACACGTTACTCGATTAAATCGCTAGAAGGTTGGCCAACCTAGTATGAAGCATACGACTGCCTTCGCGGTTAATACGGTACACGTGGTAGAAAAAGCCAAGGGAAAGCTAGCCCGAACTCAAACGAGGGTTCCGAGCTTGTCCCTGAAATTTTTACAAGTTACTCGATAACCGAGAAGGGTTAGCGGCTAATATGAATGCTCCAAACTGCTTTCAATTCCAACTGCCTGTAAGCCCGTTACACTTGGTAGAAAAACGCCAAGGGAAAGCTTCCGAACTCCAACGAGAGTTCCGAGCTTGCCAATAAATTGTTACAAGTTAACTCAATAAACGCAAAATAGGTAACCGAACTTGTATGAATCTCTGAATTGCCTTCGTTAGTTTTAATCCCGTTACACTTGGTAGAAAAAAATCCAAGGGAAAGCTAGCCTAACTCAAATGAGGATTTTCGAGCTTGTCCAAAATAACCTTCCATGGGGTTGAATACGTTTCATGATGTAGAAAAAATTCAGAAAAAGCTAGCCGAACTCAACGACGGTTCCGAGCTTGTCCATGAAATTTTTACAAGTCAACTCGATTACAACGCTATAACCGGTGAGCCGAGTAATATGAAGTTGCCGAACTGCCTCCTGGTGTAATCAGTTTCACTTGAACGAAAAATCCAAGAGAAATCTAGCAAACTCGAACGAGGGTTCTGACTGTGCCAATGAAAATTTTACAGTTCACTTGATTAAAAAGTGAGCAGGGGTTAGCCGAGGTAGTAATGAAGCGCCGAACTGCCTTCGTTAGTTTAATCCAGTTACACTTGGTAGAAAAATTCAAGGGAAAAGTAGCTGAACCTCCGAACGTGGTTTCCGAGCTTGTCAATGAAATTTTTACAAGTTTAAGGCGATTAAAAACCAAGTATCGGTTAGCCGAACAAGTTAAAACTCCACTGACTGCGTTGGGTTGTAAGCCATTTACACGTGGTTAAAAACTCCAAGGGAAAGCTAGCCTCACTCGAACGAGGGTTCCGAGCTGTCCAATGAAATATTACAAGTTAACTCGATTAAAACACGAGAAGAGGTTGGCCAAACTAGTATTGAAGCTCTGAACTGCCTTCGTCGGTTTTAATAGATTTAAAAGTGGTAGAAAAAATCCAAGGGAAAGCAGCCGAACTCAACGAGGGTTTCGAGCTTGTCCATGAAATTTTTACAAGTTAACTCGATTGAAAGCGAGAAGGGTAGCCGAGGATGAGCTAATATGAAGCCTCCAAACTGCCTTCATTGCCTTGTAATCCAGTACACTTGGTAGAAAAAATCCAAGGGAAAGCTAGACGAACTCAACGAGAGTTCTGAGCTTGTCCAAGGAAATTCTTAAATTAACTCGATTAAAATGCGGAGACGAGGAAGAGTGGCCAAACTAGTATGAAGCTCCGAACTGCCTTCGCGGTTGTAATCCATTACACGTGGTAGAAAAATCCAGGGAAAGCATAGCCGAACGCGACGGGTTCGAGCTTGTCCAATGAAAATTTACAAGTGAAACGCGATTAAAACACAGAGAAGAGGTTGCCAAACTAGTTATGAAGCTCCGAACTGCCTTCGTCGGTTTTAATACAGTTACACGTGGTAGAAAAAATCCAAGGAAAGATAGCCTGAACTGAACGAGGGTTCGAGCTTGTCCAATGAAATATTACAAGTACTCAGATTAAAACGCGAGAAGAGGTTGGCCAAACAGTATGAAGCTCTGAACTGCCTTCGTCGTTTTAATACAGTTACACGTGGTAGAAAAAAATCCCCAGGGAGCTAGCCGGACACTCGAACGAGGGTTCGAGCTTGTCCAATGAAATTGTTACAAGTTAACTCGATTAAAATGCGAGAAAGGGGTTAGCCGAGCTAGTATGAATCTCTGATCTGATTCATTGGTTTGAATCAAGGTAACGTGGTAGAAAAAGATCCTCAGGAAAGTAGCCGAACTCGAACGAGGCGTGCCGGCTTGTCCAATGAAATTTTACAAGTTAATCGATGTAAAACGCGAGAAGGAGGTACCCGAGCTTAGTATTGAATCTCCGAACTGCCTTCAACTGCCTATCATCCAGTACACTTGGTAGAAAAAAACTCCAGGAATAGCTAGCTATACTCGAACGAGGGTTCCAAAGCTTTCCATGAATTGTTACAAGTTAACGCGATTAAAAAGCGAGAAGAGGTTAGCCAAGTTGTATGGAAGCTCTTGAACTGCCTTCGTGGTTTAAATCAGTTACACATGGTAGAACAAAATCCAAGGGGAAGTAGCCGAAACTAGGAGGGGTTCCGAGCTTGTCCAATAAATTTTGACAAGTTAAGTCATTCGATTAAAACGCGAGAAAGGTGGATAGCTGAGCTAGTATGAAACTCAAACTGCCTTCGTTGGTTTTAATTACAATTACACGAGGTAGAAAAAATTCATGGAAAAGCTAGCCGAACTGAACGACGGTTTCTGAGTTGTCCAATGAAATTTTTACAAAGTCAACCTCGATTAAAACGCGAGAAATGGTTTAGCGAAGCTATATGAAGTCCGAACTGCCTTCACTGGCTGTAATCCAGTTTACACATTGGTGGAAAAAATCTAAGGAGAAAGCTAGCAAAACTCGAACTAGGTTCCGAGGTTGTCAATGAAATTTTTACAGTTAACTTGATTAAACGCGAGAAGGGGTAACCGAGTAATATAACAGCTCCGAACTGCCGTCATTGGTTTTAATCCAGTTACACTGCTGGAGTAGAAAAAATTCAAGAGAAAGCTAGCCAAATTCGAACGGGGTTCCGAGCTTATCCAACGAATTTTTACAAGTTAACTCGATTTAAAATGCGAGAAGGGGTTAGCCGAGCTAGTATGAATCTCTAATCTGCCTTCATGGTTTTATTCAAGGTACACGTGGTAGAAAAAATACAGGGAAAGCTTGACGAACTCAAAACAAGGGTTCCGAGCTTTCCAATGAAAAGTTTTACAAGTTAAGTCGATTAAAACGCGAGAAGGTGGTTAGCAGCTAGTATGAAGCTCTGAAACTTTCTTCGTTAGTTTTTAATCCAGTTCTACACTGGTAGAAAAAATCCAAGGGAAAGCTAGCCCCACACTCGAACGAGGGTTCCGAGCTTGTCCAATGAAATTGTTACACGTTTAACTGATTAAAACGCGAAAGAGGTAGCCGAAATAGGTATTGAGCTCCGAACTTGCCTTCTTGATGTTAAATCCAGTTAAACGGGTGTAGAAAAAACCAAGGGAGAGCTTGCCGAACCGAACGAGGGTTCCGGAGCTTGTCCAATGACATTTTTACAAGTTAAGTCGATTTTAAACGCGAAGCGAGACAGGGGTTACCGAGCTGAGAAGCTCGAACTTTATTCGTTAGTTTTAAATCCAGTACACTTGGTTAGAAAAAAATCCAGGGAAAAGCTAGCCACAAACTCGAACGAGGGTTCGAGCTTGTCCAATGAAATTTTTACAAGTTAACTCGATTAAAACGCGAGAAGAGTTGGCCAAACTAGTATGGAAGCTCCGACAAACTAACTTCGGTCGGTTTTCATCCAGTTACACTTGTAGAAAAAATCCAAGGGACAGCTCTATCCGAAACTCGAACTAGGTTCCGAGCTTGTCCAATGAAATTTTTACAAGTTAACTCGATTAAAACCGCGGAGAAGGAGGTTTGTGCCAAAACTGTATGAAGCCCAAATGCCTTCTTAAGGCTTTAACCAGTTAAACGTGTAGAAAACACTCAATGGGAAAAGCTAGCCCCAAACCTCGAACGAGGGTTTCGAGCTTGTCCATGAAATTTTTGACAAGGTTAACACGATTTAAACGCTAGTATGAGCTCCGAAATGCCTTCGTCGGTTTTAATCAATTTACACGTGGGTGGTATGAAAAATAAGGGAAAGCTGACGAACTCGAAACGAGGGTTCCGGTTGTCCAATGAAATTTTTACAAGATACGTCGATTAAAACTAAAGAAGGGTTAGCCGAGCTAGTATGAAGCTCCGAAACTGACTCATCTGGTTTTAATCAAATACACTTGGTAAAAAAAACCAAGGAAAGCTATTAGCCCAATCGAACGAGGGGTCCGAGTTTGGCCCAAGGAAATTTTTACAAGTTAAGTCGATTAAAACGCGAGAAGGGGTAAGCCGAGCTTAGTATGACGCTCGAATGCCTTCACTGCTGGGTTATCCAGTTACACATGGTAGACAAAAATCCAAGGAAGCAGCCCAAACTCGGACGAGGGTTTCGAGCTGTCCAATGAAATTTTACAGTTAACACGATTTAAAATGCGAGAAGGAGGTTGGCCAAAAAAAAACTAGATGAAGCTCCGAACGACCTCGCTCGGTTTAATCCATTTAAAACGCGAGAGGGGTTAGCCGAACTAGTATGAAGCTGCGAACTGCCTTCGTTGATTTATCCAGTTACAAGTGCGTAGAAAAAATCCAAGGAGAGCTTGCGAACTCGGACGAGGGTCTTAGCTTGTCCAATGAAATTTTACAAGTTAAGTCGATTAAAAAATGCAAAGACGGGGTTTAGCGAGTAGTATGATGAAGCATCCGAAATGCCTTCACTGGATGTAATCCCGTTACACTTGGTAGAAAAAATCCAAGGGAAAGCTATTAGCCCAAACTCGGACGAGGGTTTCGAGCTTGTCCAATGAAATTTTTACAAGTTAACACGATTAAAAAGCGAGAAGGGTTTGGCAAACTAGTATGAAGCTCCGAACTACTTTCGTCGGTGTAATCATTAAAACGCGAGAAGGGGTTAGCCGAAAAACTAGTATGAAGCCTCCGAAGCCTTCGTTGATTTTAATCCAATTACATTGGTAAAAAAAATCCAGGGAAAGCTTAGCCCAAACTCGAACGAGGGTTCAGAGTGGTCCAATGAAATTTTACAAGTTAAGTAGATAAAAACGCGAGTGGAGCGAAGAAGGGGTAAGCGAGTAGTATGAAGCTCCGAACTGCTTCACTGGCTGTAATCCAGTTACACCTTGGGTTAGAGAAAAATCAAGGGAAAAGCTGCCCAAACTCGAACGAGGGTTTCGAGCTTGTCCAACGAAATTTACAAGTTAACACGATTAAAAAGCGAGAAGAGGTTGGCCAACCTAGTATGAAGCTCCGAACTGCCTACATCGGTTTTAATCCAGTTACACTGTAGAAAAAATCCAAAGGAAAGCTAGCCGAATTCGAAGAAAGAGTGGTTCCGAGCTTATACAATAATTTTTTACAAGTTAACAGTTTAAACTGTTACAATGCGAGAAGGGGTTAGCCGAGCTAGTATGAATCTCTGATCTACCTTCATGGTTTTAATCAAGGTTAAAGTGGTTAGAAAAAATCCAAGGGAAAGCTCGCCGAACTAGAACGAGGGTTCCGAGTTGTTCCAATGAAATTTTTACAAGTTAATCGATTAAACTGCTGAGAAGGGGGGCGTTAGCAAGAGACTAGTATGAATCTCAGAACTGCCTTCATCGGTGGTTAATCAAGTTACACTGGTAGAAAAAGTTCCAAGGAAAGCTAGCCGAATTCGAAGGAGGATTCTGAGCTATCCAATGAATTTTATTACAAGTTAACTCGATTAAAATGCGGAGAAGGGTTAGCCGAGCTGTATGAATCTATGATCTGCTTTAATTGGTTTTAATGAAGTTACACATGGTAGAATCCAAGGGGAAAGCTCGCCAGAACTTACTCGAACGAGGGTCCTGAGCTTGTCCAATGAAATTTTTTACAATTTCAGTCGATTAAAAACGCGAGAGAGACGAGAAGGGATTAGCCGAGCTAGTTTGAGCTTCCGAACTCCCTTCACTGCTTGTTAATCCAATTTACACTTGGTATAGAAAATCCAAGGAAAGCTAGGCCCAAACTCGAACGAGGGTTTCGGCTTGTCCAATGAAATTTTTACAAGTTAAAACTCCATTAAAAACCGAGAAGAGAAAGAGGTTGGCCAAACTAGTATGAAGCTACGAACTGCATCGTATGGTTTTAATCCATTTACACGTGGGTTAGAAAAAATCAAGGGAAAGCTAGCTGAACTCGAAGAGGGTTCCGAGCTTGTCCAATGAATTTTACAGTTAACTCGATTAAAAACGCGAGAAGAGGTTAGCCAAACGTGTATGGAAGCTATGAACTGCTTTTGTGGTTTTAATCCAGTTGACACTTGGTTAGAAAAAATCCAAAGGAAAGTTAGACGGAACTCGAACGAGGGTTCCCGAGCTGTCCAATGAAATTTTTACAAGGTAAGTCGATTAAACGCGAGACGGGTTAGATGAGCTAGTATTGAAAAACTTCCAAAACTGCATTCGTTGGTTTTAATCCCAGTTAACTTGTAGAAAAAATCCAAGGAAAAGGCTAGCCGAACTCGAACGACGGTTCCAAGTTTGGCCAATCAAATTATTACAAGTTAACTCGAAAAACGCGAGAAGGGGTTAGCCGAGCTAATATGAAGCCTCCCAAACTGCCTTCAATGCCTGTAATTCTAGTTACACTTGGTAGAAAACTCCAAGGAAAGCTAGTAGAACTCGAACGAGGGTTCCGAGTGTCCAATGAAAGTTTTACAATGTTAACTTGATTTAAACGCGGAGAACGGTTTAACGAGCAAGAGAAGCAAGTATAAAGCTCCAAACTGCCTCATTGGTTTTTTAATCTAGTTACATTGTAGAAAAATTCAAGGGAAAGTTACCGATCTCGAACGAGGGTTCCGAGCTTGTCAATCAAATTTTACAAGTAAGCGATAAAACGCGAGAAGGGGTAGCCAGCTAATATAAAGCTCCAAACTGCCTTCACTGACTGTAAATCAGTTACACCTGGTAGAAAAACTCAAAGGAAAAGCTATCTGAACTCTAAAACGAGGGTTCCGAGCTGGCCAATGAAAGGTTTACAAGTTAACTTGATTAAACACGAGAAGGGGTTAACCGGAGCAAGTATTAAAGTCCGAACTGGCCCTTCATTGGTTTAATCCAGTTCCACTTTGTAGAAAAAAGCCAAGGAAAAGTCTAGCCGAATTCGAACGAGGGTTATGAGCTATCCAACAAATTTTACAAGTTAACTCTATTAAAATGCTAGAAGTGTTGTTGCCGAGCTAGTATAAATCTCTAATCTGCCCTTCATTGGTTTTTTCAAGGTACATGTGGAGAAAAAATCCAAGGGGAAAGCTGCGCCGACTCGAACGAGGGTTTCGGCTTGTTAATGAAATTTTTACAAGTTAAGTCGAGTAAAATTGCGAGAAGGGATAGCGAGCTAGTATGAAGCTCCGAACTGCCTTAACTGGGCTGTTAATCCAGTACGTTACACTTGTAGAAAAGAGAAAAAATCCAAGGAAAAAGATATAGCCAAACTCGAACGAGGGTTTCGAGCTTGTCAAATGAAATTTTTACAAGGTAACACGATTAAACGCGAAAGAGACGTGGCCAAACTAGTATAAAAGCTACGAACGCCTTAGTCGGTTTTCATCCATTACACGTGGTAGAAGAAAAAAATCCATGGGAAAGTAGCCGACTCGAACAGGGTTCCGAGCTTGTCCAATGGAAATTTTTCCAAGTTAACTCTATTAAAAACGCGAGAAGCGGTTAGCGAAGTTGTATGAATCTCCAGAACTGCCTTCATCGGTTTTTTTTAATAAGTACACTTGGTAGAAAAAATCCAAGGAAAGCTAGCCGAATTCGAACGAGGGTTCCGAGCTTCTCCAATAAATTTTTTAAAAGTTAACTAGATTAAATGCGGAAGGGGTTGGTTTAACCGAGCTCGTTGGGAATCTATGATCTGTATTCAATTGGTTTTATTCAAGGACAACGTGGTAGACTAAAAAATCCAAGGGAAAGCCTCGCCGAACGCGAACGAGGGTTCCGAGATGTCCAATAAAATTTTACAAGTTAAGTCTGATTAAAACGCCGGAGAAGGGGTTTAGTCCGAATATCGTATGAAAGCTCCGAAATGCTTCATTGGCTGTAATCCAGTTACACTTGGTTGGTAGAAAAAAAAAATTCAAGGAAAAGCTAGCCGAACTCGAAGGAGGGTTCGAGCTTGTCCAATCAAATATTTTACAAGTTAACTCGATTAAAAACGCGAGAAGAAGGGTTAGAGCCGAGGAGCTAATATTAAGCTCCAAACTGCCTTCAACGGCCTGTGTCGTAATCTAGTTAAAATTGGTAGAAAAAACTCCAAGGAAAGCTATTGAATCAAACGAGGGTTACGAGTTGTCCAATGAAAGTTTTACAAGTTTACTTGATTAAACACGAGAAGGGGTTAACGAGCAAGTATAAAGCTCCGAAACGGACTTCATTGTTTAATCCAGTTACATTTGTAGAAAAAATCAAGGAAAGCTAGCCGAATTCGAACGAAGGGTTATGAGCTTATCACACAAATTTTTACAAGTTAACCTCTATTAAAATGCGAGAAGGGGTTAGCCCGAGATAGTATCAATCTCTAACATCGACCTTCATTGGTTTTATAAAGGTACATGTGGTAGAAAAAATCCAAGGGGAAAGCTCGCCGAAAATCGAACGAGGTTCGAGCTTGTCTAATGAAATTTTTACAAGTTAAGTCGATTAAAATGGAGAAGGGGTAGCCCGATGCTAGTATGAAGACTCCGAACTGCCTTCACTGGCTGTAATCAGTACACTTTGTAGAAAAAAATCCAAGGAAAAGCTAGACCAAACTCGAACGAGGGTTTAGAGCGTTCAATGAAATTTTTACAAGTAACACGATTAAAAAGCAGAGAGAGGTTGGCCAAAACTAGTTATAAAAGCTCCGAATGCCTTGTCGGTTTTAATACCATTACACGTGGTAGGAAAAAATCCTGGTCGAAAAGCTAGCCGAACTCGACACGAGGGTTACCGAAGCTTGTCCAATGAAATTTTTACAAGTTAAATCTATTAAAACGCGAGAAGAGGGTTAGCCGAAGTTGTATGAATCCCGAACTGCCTTCATCGGTTTTTAATCCCAGTGACACTTGGTAGAAAAAAATCCAAAGGAAAGCTAGCCGAATTCGACGAGGGTTCCGAGCTTATCCAAACCTTAAATTTTACAAGGTAAATAGATTAAAATGGCGAGAAGGGGTTAACCAAGCTGAGTTATGAATCTCTGACTGTCTTCATGGTTTTAATCAAGGTACACGTGGTAGAAAAAATCCAAGGGAAAGCTCGCCGAACTCGCACGAGGGTCCGAGATTGTCCAATAAAATTTGTTACAGTTAAGTCGGATTTAAAACGCCGAGAAGGGGTAGCCGAGCTAGTATGAAGCTCGAACGCCTTCATTGGCTGTAATCAGTACACTTGGTCGAAAAAATCCAAGGGAAAGCTACCCAAAACTCGAACGAGGGTTTCGAGCTTGTCCAATGAAATTTTTTTTTTACAAGTTAACTCGATTAAAACGCGAGAAGAGGTTTGCCAAACTAGTATGAAGCTCCGAACTGCCTGCGTCGGTTTTAATCCAGTACACGTCATAGAAAAAAACCAAGAAAGCTAGCCGCAACTCAAACGAGGGTTCCGAGCTTGTCCAGTGAAAATTTTACAACGTTAAGTCGATTAAACCGCAAAGAGGGTTAGCCGAGTAATATGAAGCTCCAAACGCCTCATGCCTGTAATAGTTAACTTGGTTTAGAAAAACTCCAAAGGAAAAATAGCCGAACTCGAACGAGGGTTCCGAAGATTGTCCAATGAACTTTTTATTAAAAGTGAACTTGATTAAAAACGCGAGAAGGGGTTAACGAGCTAGTATGAAGCTCCGAACTGCCTTCATCGGTTTTTAATCCTGGTACACTTGGTAGAAAAAATACAAGGAAAAGCTAGCCGAATTCGAACGAGGATCTGAGCTATCCACAATGAATTTTTTACAAGTTAATCGATTAAAAATGCGAGAAAGGGTTAGCGAGCTAGTATGAATCTCTGATTGTTGTATTGGTTTTAATGAAGGTTACACATGGTAGAAAAAAATCCAGAGGGGAAAGCTCGCCGAACTCGAACGAGGGTCCTGAGCTTGTCCAATAAAATTTTTTACAAGTAAGGAAGAAGTCGATTCAAACGCGAGAAGGAATTAAGCCGAGCTAGTTTGGAAGCTTTCCAACTGCCTCACTGGCTGTAATCATTACCTTGTAGACAAAATCCAGGTAAAGCTAGCCCCAACTCGAACGAGGGTTTCGAGCTTGTTCAATGAAATTTTACAATTAACTCCCTTAAAACCCTATAAGAGGTGGCCAACATAGTATGAAGCTCCCGACTGCCTTCGTCGGTTTTAATCCATTTACACGTGGTAGAACAAATCAAGGGAAAGCTAGCTGAACTCGAACGAGAGTTCCGAGCTTGTCCAATGAAATTTTTACAAGTTAACTCGATTAAAACTCTAGAAAAGGTTAGCCGAAGTTTGTATGAAGCTTCTGACTGCCTTCGTTGGTTTTAATCCATTTACCTTGGAGAAAAAATCCAGGGAAAGTTAGGCCGAACTTCGAACGAGGGTTCCGAGCTTGTTCCAATGAAATTTTTACAAGTTAAGTCGATAAACCGCGAGAAGGGGTTAATGAGCTAGTATGAACTCCACTGCCTTCGTTGGTTTTAATCCAGTTACACTTGGTAGAAAAAATCCAGGAAAGCTAGCCGACTAACTCGAACTACGGTTCCGAGTTTGCCAATCAAATATTTACAAGTTAACTCGATTAAAACGCAGAAGGGTTAGCCGAGCTAATATGAAGCTATTCAAACTGCCTTCACTTGCCTGTAATCCTAGTTACAACCATTGTAAAAAACTCCAAGGGAAAGTTAGCCGAACTCGAACGAGGTTCCGAGCTTGTCCAATGAGTTTTACAAATTACCTTGATTTAAACGCGAGAAAGGGTTAACCGAGCAGTATAAAGCTCCGAACTGCCTTCATTGGTTTTTAATCAGTTACACTTTGTTAGAAAAATTCAAGAAAGCTAGCCGAACTCGACGATAAGATTCCGAGCTTGTCCAATCAAATTTTTACAAGTAACTCATTACAACGCGAGAAGGGGTTGGCCGAGCCTAATATGACTCCAAACTGCTTCACTGCCTGTAATCTAGTTACAACTTGGTAGAAAAACTCCAAAGGAAAGCTAGCCGAACTCAAACGAGGGTTCCGAGCTTGTCCATGAAAGTTTTACAAGTTAACTTGATTTAACGCGAGAAGGTTAACCAGCAAGTATAAAGCTCCGAACTGCCTTCATATGGTTTTAATCCATTACACTTGCGAAAAATCCAAGGAAAAGTCGCCGAATTCGAACGAGGGGGGGGGGGGGGGTTCTTAGGCTTTATCCAACAATTTTTTACAAGTTAACATCGATTAAAATGCAGAAGGGGGTTTAGGCCGTAGCAGTATAATCTCTCAATCTGTTCCTTCATTGGTTTTTATCAAGGTACAGTGGTATAAAAAATCCAAGGGAAAAAGCTCGCCGCACTCGACGAGGTTCCGAACTGCCTAATAAATTTTTACAAGTTAAGTCGATTAAAAACGCGAGGGGGTAGCGAGCTATATCGCTATCCGAACTGCCTTCACTGGCTGTAATCCAGTTACACTTGTAGAAAAAATCCAAGGAAAATCTAGCCCAAACTCGAGGAGGGTTTCTCGCTTGTCAATGAAATTTTTACAAGTTCACACGATTGAAACGCGAGAAGAGGTTGCCAAACTAGTATACAAGCTCCTAACTACCTGCCTTCGTCGGTTTTTTAATCCTTTAACACGTGGTATAAAAAATCCAATAAAGCTACCGAACTCGAACGAGGGTTCCGAGCTTGTCAACGAAAGTTTTTTATTACAAGTTACTCGATTAAACACGCGAGAAGAGGTTAGCCGAAGTTGGTAATGAACCTCTGACCTGCCTTCGTTGGTTTTAATCCAGTTACACTTGTAGAAAAAACCAATGGAAATTTAGCACGACTCGAACTAGGGTTCTGAGCTTGTCCACGAAGTTTTACAGTTAAGTCGATTAAAACGCGGATAAGGGGTTAGATTGAGCTAGTATGAAACTCCAAACTGCCTTCGTTGGTTTTACTATATTACACGAGGTAGAAAACATTCAGGGAAAGCCTATCCGAACTCGAACGACGGTTCCGAGTTTGTCCATAAAATTTTTACAAGTCAACTCGATTAACGCAAAAACGTTAGCCAGCTATTATGAATTTCCGACTCCTTCACTGGCTGTAATCCAAGTTTACACTGGGTTGGCAAAAATCTAAGAGAAAGCTACCAAACTCGAACGAGGTTCCAATGCTTGTCCAATGAAATTTTTACAAGTTAAATCCGATTAAAACGCGAGAAGAGGTTAGCCGGAGTTTTATGAAGCTCTAACTGACTGCCTTCGTTGTTTTAATCCAGTTACACTTGGTAGAAACATCCAAGGGAAAGGTAGCCGAACTCGAACGAGGGTTCCGAGCTTTTCCAATAAATCAAATTTTTACAAGTTACTCGATTAAAACGCGAGAAGGGGTTAGCCGGCTAATTGAAGCGCCAAACTGCCTACCACTACACGTCTGCCTGTAATCTGTAACACTTGTAGAAACACTCCAAGGAAAGCTATCCGAACTCGAATCGAGTGTTCTGAGCTTGTCCTGAATTTTTTATCAAGTGAACTTGATTAAAACGCAAGAAGTGGTTAACCGAACTAGTATGAAGCTCGGAACTGCCTTTATTGGTTTTAATCCAGTTACACCTGGTAGAAAAAATCCAAGGGAAAGCTAGCAAAACTCGAACGAGGGTTCCGAGCTTGTCCAATGAAATTTTTACAAGTTAACTCGATTAAAACGCGAGAAGGGGTTAGCCGAGCTAATATGAAGCTCCAAACTGCCTACACTGCCTGTAATCTAGTAACACTTGGTAGAAAAACTCCAAGGGAAAGCTATCCGAACTCGAACGAGGGTTCCGAGCTTGTCCAATGAAATTTTTACAAGTGAACTTGATTAAAACGCAAGAAGGGGTTAACCGAACTAGTATGAAGCTCGGAACTGCCTTTATTGGTTTTAATCCAGTTACACTTGGTAGAAAAAATCCAAGGAAAAGCTAGCCGAATTTGAACGAGGGTTCCGAGCTTATCCAACGAATTTTTTACAAGTTAACTCGATTAAAATGCGAGAAGGGGTTAGCCGAGCTAGTATGAATCTCAGATCTGCCTTCATTGGTTTTTATCAAGGTACACGTGTAGAAAAAATCAAGGGAAAGTAGCCGAACTCGAACGAGGGTTCCGAGCTTGTCCAATGAATTTTTACAAGTTAACTCGATTAAAACGCGAGAGGAGGTTAGCCGGAGTTTTATGAAGCTCTAAACTGCCTTCGTTGGTTTTAATCCAGTTACACTTGGTAGAAAAAATCCAAGGGAAAGTTAGCCGAACTCGAACGAGGGTTCCGAGCTTGTCCAATGAAATTTTTACAAGTTAAGTCGATTAAAACGCGAGAAGGGGTTAGATGAGCTAGTATGAAACTCCAAACTGCCTTCGTTGGTTTTAATCCAGTTACACTTGGTAGAAAAAATCCAAGGAAAAGCTAGCCGAACTCGAACGAGGGTTCCGAGCTTGTCCAATGAAATTTTTACAAGTTAACTCGATTAAAACGCGAGAAGAGGTTAGCCGAAGTTGTATGAAGCTCTGAACTGCCTTCGTTGGTTTTAATCCAGTTACACTTGGTAGAAAAAATCCAAGGGAAAGTTAGCCGAACTCGAACGAGGGTTCCGAGCTTGTCCAATGAAATTTTTACAAGTTAAGTCGATTAAAACGCGAGAAGGGGTTAGATGAGCTAGTATGAAACTCCAAACTGCCTTCGTTGGTTTTAATACAGTTACACGAGGTAGAAAAAATTCATGGAAAAGCTAGCCGAACTCGAACGACGGTTCCGAGTTTGTCCAATAAAATTTTTACAAGTCAACTCGATTAAAACGCGAGAAACGATTAGCCGAGCTAGTATGAAGTTCCGAACTGCCTTCACTGGCTGTAATCCAGTTACACTTGGTGGAAAAAATCTAAAAGAAAGCTAGCAAAACTCGAACGAGGGTACCAAGCTTGTCCAATGAATTTTTACAAGTTAAATCGATTAAAACGCGAGAGGAGGTTAGCCGGAGTTTTATGAAGCTCTAAACTGCCTTCGTTGGTTTTAATCCAGTTACACTTGGTAGAAAAAATCCAAGGGAAAGCTAGCCGAACTCGAACGAGGATTCCGAGCTTGTCCAATCAAATTTTTACAAGTTAAGTCGATTAAAACGCGAGAAGGGGTTGGCCGAGCTAGTATAAAACTCCGAACTGCCTTCGTCGGTTTTAATCCATTTACACGTGGTAGAAAAAATCCAAGGGAAAGCTAGCCGAACTCGAACGAGGGTTCCGAGCTTGTCCAATGAAATTTTTACAAGTTAACTCGATTAAAACGCGAGAAGAGGTTAGCCGAAGTTGTATGAAGCTCTGAACTGCCTTCGTTGGTTTTAATCCAGTTACACTTGGTAGAAAAAATCCAAGGGAAATTTAGCCAAACTCGAATGAGGGTTCCGAGCTTGTCCAATAAAATTTTTACAAGTTAAGTCGATTAAAATGCGAGAAGGGGTTAGATGAGCTAGTATGAAACTCCAAACTGCCTTCGTTGGTTTTAATACAGTTACACGAGGTAGAAAAAATTCATGGAAAAGCTAGCTGAACTCGAACGACGGTTCCGAGTTTGTCCAATAAAATTTTTACAAGTCAACTCGATTAAAACGCGAGAAAGGATTAGCCGAGCTAGTATGAAGTTCCGAACTGCCTTCACTGGCTGTAATCCAGTTACACTTGGTGGAAAAAATCTAAGAGAAAGCTAGCAAAACTCGAACGAGGGTACCAAGCTTGTCTAATTGATTTTTACAAGTTAAATCGATTAAAACGCGAGAGGGTGTTAGCCGGAGTTTTATGAAGCTCTAAATGCCTAGTTGGTTTTAATCCAGTTACAATTGGTAGAAAAAAATTCAGGGAAAGATAGCCGAACTCGAACGAGGATTCCGAGCTTGTCCAATAAAATCTATTTACAAGTTAAGCGATTAAAAACGCGACTTTTCCTGCCTTTACCTTTCCCCTCTTTCCCTCCTTATTCCTTCTTCAATTCACCCCCTCTTCCCCATCAGGGACCTCTTCCCTTTTACCGCGCGTATCTCCATCTCCGCACCTCCAACTCTCCTTTCTCTATCGTCCCCGGAGAAGGGGTGGCCCGAGATAGTATAAAACTGCCGACTGGCCTTCCGTCGGTTTTAATCCATTTACACGTGGTAGAAAAAATCCAAGGAAAAGCTAGCCGAACTCGAACGAGGGTCCGAGGCTTGTCCAATGAAATTTATACAAGTTAACTCGATTAAAACGCGAGAAGAGGTTAGCCGAAGTTGTATGAAGCTCTGAATTGCCTTCGTTGGTTTTAATCCAGTTACACTTGGTAGAAAAAATCCACGGGAAATTTAGCAAAACTCGAACGAGGGTACCAAGCTTGTCCAATAAATTTTTACAAGTTAAATCGATTAAAACGCGAGAAGAGGTTAGCCGAAGTTTTATGAAGCTCTGAACTGCCTTCGTTGGTTTTAATCCAGTTACACGTGGTAGAAAAAATCCAAGGGAAAGTTAGCCGAACTCGAACGAGGGTTCCGAGCTTCTCCAATGAAATTTTAACAAGTTAAGTCGATTAAAACGCGAGAAGGGGTTAGCTGAGCTAGTATGAATCTCTGATCTGCCTTCATTGGTTTTAATCAAGGTACACATGGTAGAAAAAATCCAAAGGAAAGTTAGCCGAATTCGAACGAGGATTCCGAGCTTATCCAACGAATTTTTTACAAGTTAACTCGATTAAAATGCGAGAAGGGGTTAGCCGAGCTAATATAAAGCTCCAAACTGCCTTCACTGCCTGTAATCTAGTTACACTTGGTAGAAAAAATCCAAGGGGAAAGCTCGCCGAACTAGAACGAGGGTTCCGAGCTTGTCCAATGAAATTTTTATAAGTTAAGTCGATTAAAACGCGAGAAGGGGTTAGCCGAGCTAGTATGAAGCTCCGAACTGCCTTCACTAGCTGTAATCCAGTTACACTTGGTAGAAAAAATCCAAGGGAAAGCTAGCCCAAACTCGAACGAGGGTTTCGAGCTTGTCCAATGAAATTTTTACAAGTTAACACGATTAAAACGCGAGAAGAGGTTGGCCAAACTAGTATGAAGCTCCGAACTGCCTTCGTCGGTTTTAATCCATTAAAACGCGAGAAGGGGTTAGCCGAACTAGTATGAAGCTCCGAACTGCCTTCGTTGATTTTATTCCAGTTACACGTGGTAGAAAAAATCCAAAGGAGAGCTTGCCGAACTCGAACGAGGGTTCTGAGCTTGTCCAATGAAATTTTTACAAGTTAAGTCGATTAAAACGCGAGAAGGGGTTAGCCGAGGTAGTATGAAGCTCTGAACTGTCTTTGTTAGTTTTAATCCAGTTACACTTGGTAGAAAAAATCCAAGGGAAAGCTTGCCCAAAGTCGAACGAGGGTTCCGAGCTTGTCCAATGAAATTTTTACAAGTTAACTCGATTAAAACGCGAGAAGAGGTTAGCCGAACTAGTATGAAGCTCCGAACTGCCTTCGTTGATTTTAATCCAGTTGGACGTGGTAGAAAAAATTCAAGGGAAAGTTAACCGAACTCGAACGAGGATTCCGAGCTTGTCCAATGAAATTTTTACAAGTTAACTCAATTAAAACGCGAGAAGGGGTTAGCCGAACTAATTTGAAGCTCCGAACTGCCTTCATTGGTTTTAATCCAGTTACACTTGGTAGAAAAAATTCAAAGGAAAACTAGCCGAATTCGAACAGGGTCCGACTTATACAATGAATTTTTTATAAGTTAACTCGATTAAAATGCGAGCAGGGGTAGCTGAGCTAGTATGAAGCGCTGATCCCCTTCTTGGGTTTTTAATCAAAGTACACGTGGTAAAGAAAAAATCCAGGAAGCTCGCCGAACTCGAACGAGGGTTCCCATTGTCAATGAATTTTTACAAGTTAAGTCAATTAAAACGACGAAAAAGGGGTAGCCGAGCTAGTTATGAAGCTCCGAATTGACTTCACTGGCGTAATCCGTTATCACTTGGTAGAAAACCAATAAAAGGGGAAAGCTAGCCAAACCGCCGAGGTTTCGAGCTTGTCCCATAACATTTTACAAGTTTAAACTAGATTAAAATCAAGAAGAGGTTGGCCAAACTAGATGAGCTCCGAATTCTTGCGTTGTTTTAATCCAGTTACACGTGATAGAAAAAAATCCAATGTAAAAGCTAGCCGAACTCGGAACGAGGGTTCCGAGCTTGTCCATGAAATTCTTACAGTTTAACTCGATTAAACGCGTGAAGAGGTAGCCGAAGTTGGATGAACCTGAACTTACGCCTTCGTTGGTTTTAATCCAGTTACACTTGGTAGAAAAAATCCAGTGGAAAGTTAACCTAACTCGAACGAGGTTCCGAACTTGTCCAATGAAATTTTTACAAGTTACGTCGATTAAAATGTGAGAAGGTGTTAGCCGAGCTAAATATAAACTCAAACCGCTTGTCACTGCCTGTAATCTAGTTACACTTGGTAGAAAAAAATCCAGGAAAGCTCGCCGAACTTGAACGAAGGTTCCCAGATTGTCCAATGAAATTTTTTCAAGTGTAGTCGTTAAAAACGCGAAAACGGTTAGCCGCGCTAGTATGAAGCTCCGAACTGCCTTCACTGGCTTTAATCCAGTTACACTTGTAAAAAAATCCAAGGAAAGCTAGCCCACTCGAACTTATGGTTTTTTTTTTTGAGCTGTTCCAATTAAATTTTTACAAGTTAACACGATTAAAATGCGAGAAGAGGTGGGCCAAACTAGTATGAAGCTCCGAACTGCCTTCGTTGGTTTTAATCCAGTTACACTGGTAGAAAAAATCCAAGGAAAGTTAGCCGAACTCGAACGAGGTTCCGAGCTTGTCCAATGAAATTTTTACAAGGTAACTCGATTAAAACGCGAGAAGGGGTTAGCCGAGCTAATATGAAGCTCCAAACTGCCTTCACTGCCTGTAATCTAGTTACACTGGTAGAAAAACTCCAAGGGAAAGCTAGCCGAACTCGAACGAGGGTTACGAGCTTGTCCAATGAAATTTTTACAAGTGAACTTGATTAAAACGCGAGAAGGGGTTAACCGAGCTAGTATGAAGCTCCGAACTGGCTTCATTGGTTTTAATCCAGTTACACTTGGTAGAAAAAATCCAAGGAAAAGCTAGCCGAATTCGAACGAGGGTTCCGAGCTTATCCAACGAATTTTTTACAAGTTAACTCGATTAAAATGCGAGAAGGGGTTAGCCGAGCTAGTATAAATCTCTGATCTGCCTTCATTGGTTTTAATCAAGGTACATGTGGTAGAAAAAATCCAAGGGGAAAGCTCGCCGAACTCGAACGAGGGTTCCGAGCTTGTCCAATGAAATTTTTACAAGTTAAGTCGATTAAAACGCGAGAAGGGGTTAGCCG
>CM018899.1:11784199-11813199 GCA_009663005.1 Actinidia chinensis
GAACGAGGGTTCCGAGCTTGTCCATGAAATTTTTACAAGTTAAACTCGATAAAACGCGAGAAGAGGTTAGCCGAAGTTGTATGAAGCTCTGAACTGCCTTCGTTGGTTTTAATCCAGTTACACTGGTAGAAAAAAATCCAGGAAAGCTAGCCGAACTCGAACGAGGGTTCCGAGCTTGTCCAATGAAATTTTTACAAGTGAACTTGAATTAAAATACGCGGAAGGGTAACCGAGCTAGTATGAAGCTCCGAACTGCCTTCTTTGTTTTTTAATCCAGTTACACTTGGTAGCAAAATCCAAGGAAAAGCTAGCTGGATTTGAACAAGCATTCCGAGCGTTACCAAACGAATTTTTCAAGTTACTCATTAAACCAAGAAGGGATAGCCGGCACAATAGTAATGAGAATCTCTGATCTGCCTTCATTGGTTTTAATCAACGTACACGTGTAGAAAAAAATCCAGGGGAAAGCTCACCGCACTCGAACGACGGGTTAGCCGGCTAGTATTAAGCTCCGAACGTGCCTTCACTTGCTGTACTTCATTTACACTTGGGTAATAAAAAGCAAGGGAAAGCTAGCCAATAACTCGAACGAGGGTTCCGAGCTTGTCCAATGAAATTTTTACAAGTCGTCGATTAAAACTCGAGAAAGGTGTAGCCCGAGTTGTATGAAGCTCTGAACAGCCTTCGTTGGTTTTAATCCGTTACACTTGTAGAAAAAATCCAAGGGAAAGTAGCCGAACTCGAAATGAGGTTTTCGAGCTTGTTCCAATGAATTTTTACAAGTTAACTTGATTAAAACTCGAGAAGAGGGTTAGCCAGCTGTATGAAGCTCCAAAACTGCCTCACTGCCTGTAATCTAGTTATACTTGGTAGAAAAACTCCAAGGGAACTGCCGAACTCGACCGAGGGTTCCGAGCTTTCCAAATCACATTTTTTACAGTTAACTCGATTAAAACGCGAAAAGAGGTTAGCCGAACTTGTATAAGCTCTGAACTGTCTTCGTTAGTTTTAATCCAGTTACAAACACTTGGTAGAAAAAATCCAAGGAAAGCTAGCCAAACTCGAACAGGGTTTCGAGCTTGTCCAATGAATTGTTTTTAACAAGTTAACTCGATTAAAACGCGGAAGAGGTTAACGCGACGTGTTTGAAGCTCTGAACTGTCTTCTTTGTTTTAATCCAGTTACACTTGGTATAAAAAATCCAAGGGAAAGGAGGCCGACTCGAACGGGATTCCGAGCTTGTCCAATGAAATTTTTTTAAAGTAACTCTTTATAACGCGAGAAGAGGTTAGCCGAAGTTTTTTTGAAGCTCTGAACTGCCTTCTTTGGTTTTAAATAATCCAGTTACACTTAATAGAAAAATCCAAGGGAAAGTTAGCCGAACTCTAACGGGGTTCCGGAGCTTGGTCCCATGAAATTTTTACAAGTTAATCGTTAAAACGCGAGAAGGTTTAATGAGCATAGATGAAACGCCAAACGGCCTTCGTTTGTTTATATAGTTACACTAGGTAGAAAAAATTCCTGGAAAAGCTAGCGAACCAACGACGGTTCCCCGAGTTTGTCCCAATAAATTTTTACAAGTCAACTCGATTAAAACGCGAAAACGGTTAGCCGAGCTAGTATGAAGCTTCCGAACTGCCTTCACCTGGCTGTAATCCAGTTACACTTGTTAAAAAATCCAGGGAAAGCTAGCGATTCGAAGAGGTTCCATCCGAGTTTATCCAAAGAATTTTTTTACAAGTTAACTCGATTAAAATGCGAGAAGGTGTTAGTGAGGCTAGTATGAAATCTCTGATCTGCCCTCATTGTTTTTAATCAGGTACAACGTGGTAGAAAAAAATCCAGAAAGCTACCCCAACTCAACGAGGTTTTCTAGCTTTGTCCAATAAAATTTTACAATTAACTCGATTAAAACAGCGAAAAGAGTTCCGAACTGTTGAGTCTCTGAACTGTCTTCGTTAGTTTTAATCCATTACACTTGGTAAAAAAATCAGGGAAAGCTAGCCAAACTCGAACGAGGGTTTCGAGCTTGTCCAATAAAATTTTTAGCAAGTTAACTCGATTAAAACGCGAGAATATGTTAGTCCGAAGTTGTATGAAGCTCTGAACACCTTCGTTGGTTTTTAAATCCAGTTACACTTGGTAGAAAAAAATCCCAAGAGGGAAAGTTAGCCAACTCGATGGGGTTTCCGAGCTTGTCCAATGAAATTTTTACAAGTTAACTTAATTCAAACGCGAGAAGGGGTTAGCCGAGCTAGTAGGAAGCTCCAAACCTAACTGCCCTTCACTGCTGTAATCATTACACTTGGTAGAAAAACTCCAAGGGAAAGCTAGCCGAACTCGAACGATGGTTCCGAGCTTATCCAATAAAATTTTTACAAGTTACTCGATTAAAACGCGAAAAGAGGTTAGCCGAACTTGTATAAGCTCTGAACTGTTCTTCCGTTGGTTTTAATCCAGTTACACTTGTAGAAAAAATCCAAGGAAAGTTAGCCGAACTCGAACTGGGTTTCGAGCTTTTCCCAATGAATTTTGTTAACAAGTTAGTCGATTAAAACGCTAGAAGGGGTTTGATGAGTCTATTATAGAAACTCTTCCAAACTGCCTTCGTTGGTTTAATACAGTTTACACGAGGAAAAAAAATTCATGGAAAAGCTAGCCGACTCGAACGACCGGTTCTAAGTTTTTGTCCAATTTAAATTTTTTACAGTTAACTCGATTAAAACGCGAGAAACGTTAGCCGCCAGTATGAAGCTCCGAACTGCCTTTCACTAGCTGTAATCCAGTTAGACTTGGTTGGAAAAAATCTATAGAAAGCTCGCAAAACTCAGAACGAGGTGTTTCCGAGCTTGTCCAATGAAATTTTTACAAGTTAACTTAACACTCGTTAAAACGCGAGAAGAGGTTAGCCGAAGTTGTATGAAGCTCTTGAACAGCCTTCGTTGGTTTTATCAGTTACACTTGGTAAAATAGAAAAAATCCAAGGGAAGTTAGCCGAACTCGAATGGGTTTCGAGCTGTCCAATGAAATTTTTACAAGTTAACTTGATTAAAACGCGAGAAGGGGTTAGCCGAGCGCTAGTATGAAGCTCCAAACCTGCCTTCACTTCCTGTAAGCTAGTTATACTTGTAGAAAAACTCCAAGGGAAACTAGCCAACTCGAACGAGGGTTCCGAGCTTATCCAATCAAATTTTTTACAAGTTAACTCGATTACAACGCGAAAGAGTTAGCCCGAACTTGTATGAAGGCTCTGAACTGGCTTCGTTAGTTTAATTCCAGTTTCATTGTAGAAAACAATCCAAGGGAACGCTAGCCCAACCTCGAACGAGGGTTTTTCGAGCTTGTCCAATGAAAATTTTAACAAGTTACCTCTTTAAAACGCGAGAAGAGGTTTGCCGAAGTTGGAATGAAGCTCTGAACGCCTTCGTTGGTTTTAATCCAGTACACTTGGGTAGAAAAAATCCAATGGAAAGTTGCCGAACTCGAATGAGGGTTTTCGAGCTTGTCCAATGAATTTTTACAAGTTAACTTGATTAAAACGCGAGAAGGGGTTAGGCCGAGCTAGTATGAAGCTCCAAACTGCCCTTCACTGCCTGTATCTAGTTATACTG
Organism: Actinidia chinensis; assembly: GCA_009663005.1. NCBI lineage: Eukaryota > Viridiplantae > Streptophyta > Magnoliopsida > Ericales > Actinidiaceae > Actinidia > Actinidia chinensis. Next base: position 11,787,811 of record CM018899.1, read on the forward strand.
GTAGAAAAACTCCAAGGGAAGCTCGTAGCCCCGAAAAAACACTTTTTTTCCCCCCCCCCGAACGAGGGTTCGAGCTTATCCAATCAAATTTTTACAAGTTTAACTCGATTAAAACGGCGAAAAGAGGTTAGCCGAACTTGTATGACGCTCTTAACTGTCTTCGTTAGTTTTAATCCGTTACACTTGGTAGAAAAAATCAAGGGAAGCTAAGCCCAAACTCGAACGAGGGTTGCGGCTGTCCATGAAATTTTACAAAAGTTAACTCGATTAAAACCTCCATGCGAGGAAGAGGTTATCCGAAGTTGTAATGAAGCTCTGCACACAGCCTCTTCGTTGTTTTAATCGCAGTTACACTTTGGTAGAAAAAATTCCAAGGGAAAGTTAGCCGAACTCGAACGAGTGTTTCCGAGCTTGTCCAATGAAATTTTTAACAAGTTAAGTCGATAAACGCGAGAGGGGTTTGATGAGGCTAGTATAAACTCCAAACTGGCCTTCGTTGGTTTAATACCGTTACATTACACACGAGGTATAAAAAATTCATGGAAAAGCTAGGCCGAACGAACTCGAACGACGGTTCTAGTTTGTCCAATTAAATTTTTTACAAGTTAACATCGATTAAAACGCGAGAACGGTTACGAGCCAGTATAAGCTAAGCCTCCGAACTGCCTTCTACTAGCTGTAATCCCGTTAGACTTGGTTGAGAAAATCTTAAGAGAAAGCTCGCAAAACTCGAACGAGGTTCCGAGCTTGTCAATGAAAATTTTTTACAAGTTAACTCGATTAAAACTCAGAAGAGGTTATCCGAAGGTTGTAATGAGCTCTGAACAGCCTTCGTTGGTTTTAATTTTAATCCAGTTACACTTGGTTAGAAAAATCCAAGGGAAAGTTAAGCCGAACTCGAATGAGGGTTTCGAGCTGTCATGAAATTTTTAACAAGTTACTTGATTAAAACGCGAGAAGGGGTGCCGAGCTAGTATTGAAGGCCAAACTGCCTTCACTGCCTGTAATCTAGTTATACTTGGTAGAAAAACTCCAGGGAAAGCTACACCGAACTCGAACGAGGGTTCCGAGCTTAAATCCAATCAATTTTTACAAGTTAACTCGATTAAACGCGAAAAGAGGTTATCCGAACTTGTAATGAAGCTCTGAACCTGTCTTCGTAGTTTTTAATCAGTTACACTTGGTAAAAAATCAAGGGAAAGCTGCACAACTCGAACGAGGGTTTCGAGCTTGTCCAATGAATTTTTTTACAAGTTAAGTTAAGTCCATTAAAATGCGAGAAGGGGTTTGCCGAGCTAGTATGAAGCTCCGAATTGACTTCACTGGCTGTAATGCAGTTACACTGGTAAAAAAAATCCTAGGGAGCTAGCCGACACTCGACCGAGGTTCCGAGCTTGTCCAATAAATTTACTAAGTTAACTCGATTAAAACGCGAGAAAGGTTTGGCCAATTAAGTAATGAATCTCCGAACTGCCTTCTTCGTTGATTTTTAATTCCAGTTAGACGTGGTAATGTAAAAACTCCCAGGGGAAATTAACCGAACTCAAACGAGGATTCCGAGCTTGTCCAATGAAATATTTACAAGTTAACTATCTCACTTAAAAACGCGAGAAGGGTTAGAGCCGAACTAGTTATGAATCTCCGACTGCCTTCATTGGTTTTAATCCATTTACACTGGTATAAAAAACCAAGGGAAAGCTAGCCGCATTCGAACGAGGGTTCCGGCCTTTCCAAAGAATTTTTTACAAGTTAACTCGTATTAAAATGCGAGAAGGGTTAGCCGAGCTAGTATGAATCTCTGATCTGCCCTCATTGGTTTTAATGAGGGTACACGGGTAAGAAAAAATCCAAGGAAAAGCTCGCCGAACTCGAACGAGGGTTTCCCCGAGATTGTCCTGAAATTTTTTACAAGTTAAGTCGATTAAAACGCGAGAAGGGGGTTAGGCCGAGCTAGTATGAAGCTCCCGAACTGCCTTCGTTTAGTTTAATCCAGTTACCAGTGGTAGAAAAAAATCCAAGAGAAAGCTAGCCGAACTCAACTGCCGTTTCCGCGATTGTTGAATGAATTTTTACAAGTTAAAATTCCGATTAAAACTTCGAGAAGAGTTGGCCAAACTAGTATGACTCTCCGAACTGCCTCGTCGGTTTTAATCTAGTTACACTTGCTATAAAAAATCCAAGGGAAAGCTAAAGCCTACTCGAACGAGGTTTCGAGCTTGTCCAATGAAATTTTTATAAGTTAACTCGATTAAAACGCGCGAAGAGGTTAGCTCGAAGTTGTTTGAAAGCTCTGACTGCCTTCTTGTTTTAATCCAGTTACACTTGGTAGAAAAAAATCCAAGGAAAGTTTAGCCGAACTCGAACGAGGTTTCCGAACTTGTCCAATGAAATTTTTACATTTAAGAAGTCGATTAAAAGTGAGAAGGGGGTAGATGAGCAGTATGAAACTCTCAAACTGGCCTATCGTTGGTTTTAATACAGTTACATGAGGTAGAAAAAATTCTGAAAAGCTAGCCGAACTCGAACGACGGTTCTTGAGTTTGTCCAAATGAAATTTTTACAAGTTAACCTCGTTAAAACGCGAGAAACGGTTTAGCCCGAGCTAGTATGAAACTTCCCCCCCGAACTGTTCACTGGGCTGTAATCCAGTTACACTTGGTGGACAAAATCTAAGAGAAAGCTAGCAAAAACTCGAACGAGGGTTCCGAGCTGTCCAATGAAATTTTTACAAGTTTTAACTTGATTATAACCGAGAAGGGGTTACCGAGCTAGTATGAAGTTCCGAACTACCTTCATTGGTTTTCATCAATTACACTTGGTAGAGAAATTCAAGGAAAGCTAGCCGAATTCGAACGAGGTTTCCGAGCTTATCCAAAGAATTTTTTAGCAGTTTAACCTCGATTAAAATGGCAAGAGGGATTAGCCGAGTAGTATGAATCTCTATCTGTTCCTTCTTGGTTTTATCATGGTACACGTGGTGAAAAAATCAAGGGAAAAGCGTCGCCGAACTCAGAACGAGGGTTTCCGAGATTGTCCAATGAAATTTTTACAAGTTAAGAGTTAGTCGATTAAAACGCGAGATGGTTAGCCGAGCTAGTTTGAAGCTCCGTTAACTTCATCTCCCCTGGCTTTAATCAATCCAGTTACACTTGGTAGAAAAATCCCAAGGGAAAGCTATCCAAACTCGACCGAGGGGTTCCGAGCCTTGTCCATTAAATTTTTACAAGTTAACTCGATTAAAACGCGAGAATAGGTTGCCACCCTAGTACGAAGCTCCGAACTGCACTTCGTCAGTTTTAATCCATTTACAAGTGATAGAAAAAATCCAAGGGAAAGCTCAAACTCGAACGGAGGGTTCGAGCTGTCCATGAATTTTTACAAGTTTAACTCGATTAAATAACGCGAGAAGGGTTAGCCGAAGTTGTAATTAAGCTCTGAACGCCTTCGTTGGTTTTAATCCCAGTTACAACTTGGGTAGAAAAAATCCAGGAAAGTTACAGGCCGAACTCGGAACGAGGGTTTTCGAGCTTGCCATGAAATTTTAACAAGTTAAGAAGAAGCGATTAAAACGCGAGAAGGGTTTGATGAGCTAGTTCTGACCCTCCAAACTGCCTTCGTTGTTTTAATACTTACAGAGGTCGAAAAAATTCATGGAAAGCTAGCCGAACTCGAACGACATTTTTGTTCTACAAATGTTTTCCAATTAATTTTAACATAACAAGTTAACTCGATTTAAAACGCGAGCACGGTTAGCCGAGCAAGTATGAAGCTCCGAACTGCTTCACTATCTGAATCCAGTTAGACTTGGTGGAAAAATCTAAGAGAAGCTCGCAAAACTCGAACGAGGGTTCCGAGCTTGTCCAATGAAATTTTACAAGTTAACTTGATTAAAACGCGAGAGGGTTAGCCGAGCTAGTATGACTCTCAAACGCCTTCACTGCCTGTAATCTAGTTACACTTGGTAGAAAAAAAACTCCAGGGAAGCTAGGCCGAACTCGAACGGGGTTCCGAGCTTCTCATAAAATTTGTACAAGTTAACTCGATTAAAACGCGCAAAGAGGTTAGCCGAACTTTGTATGAAGTCTCTGAACTGTCTCGTTAGTTTTTAATCCATTACACTGGTAGAAAAAATCCAAAGGGAAAGCTAGCCCAAACCGAACGAGGGTTTCGAGCTTGTCCAATGAATTTTACAAGTTAACTCGATTAAACGCGGAAGAGGTTAGCCGAAGTTGTTATGAACCTCTGACAGCCTTCGTTGGTTTAATCCATTTACACTTGGTAGAAAAAATCCAGGGAAAGTTCGCCGAACTCGAATGAGGGTTTCGAGCTGTCCAATGAAATTTTTACAAGTTAACTTGAATTAAAAATTAAAACGCGAGAAGGGTTAGCCGAGGCTAGTATTAAGCTCCAAACTGCCTTTCACTGCCTGTAATCTTGTTTATACTTGGTAGAAAAACTCCAAGTGAAAGCTAGCCTAACATCGAACGAGGGTTCCCGAGCTTATCCAATCAAATTTTACAAGTTACCCCCTCGATTAAAACGCGAAAAGAGGTTAGCCGAACTTTGTAATGAAGCTCTGACTGTCTTCGTTAGTTTTAAATCCATGTCTACACTTGGTAGAAAAAATCCAAGGAAAGCTAGCCCAAACTCGACAGGGTTTCGAGCTTGTCCATGACATTTTTTACAAGTTAACACTCGATTAAAACCGCGAGAAGAGGTTAACCGAAGTTGTTTGAAGCTCCTGACTGTCTTCTTTGGTTTTCATCCGTTACACTTGTATAAAAAATCCAAGGGAAAGTTAGCCGAACTCGAACGAGATTCCGAGCTTGTCCAGAAATTTTTTTGTTACTCGATTAGAACGCGAAGAAGAGGTTAGCCGAAGTTGTTTGAAAGCTCTGAACTTCCTTCTTTGGTTTTTAATCCGTTACACTTAATAGAAAAAATCCAAGGGAAATTAGCCGAACTCGAACGAGGTTTCCGAGCTTGTCCCAAAAGAAATTTTTACAAGTTAAGTCGATTAAAACGCGAGAAGGGGTTATATGAGCTTAGTATGCAAACTCAACTGCTTCGTTGGTTTTAATATAGTTACACACAGGTAGAAAAAATTCATGGAAAGCTATCCGAACTCGAACGACGGTTCCGAGTTTGTCCAATGAAAATTTTTACAAGTCACTCGATTACAACGCGAATAAAACCGGTTAGCCGAGCTAGTATGAAGCTCCGACTGCCTTCACTGGCTGTAATCCAGTTACCTTGGTAGAAAAAATCCCAGGGAAAGCCTATGCCGATTTCGAATAGGGTTCCGAGTTTATTTATCCAAATAATTTTTTACAAGTTAACTCGATTAAAATGCAAGAAGGGGTTAGCTGACTAGTATGAATCTCTGATCTGCCCCTCATTGGTTTGATCAAGGTACACGTGGTGAAAAAATCCAAGGGAAAGCTCGCCAAACTCGAACGAGGGTTTTCCGAGATGTGTCCAATGAAATTTTACAAGTTTAGTCGATTAAAACGCGAGAGGGGTTCGCCCGAGCTAGTATGAAGCTCTTCATTCTTCGTAGTTTTAATCCAGGTAACACGTGTCGAAAAAAATCCAAGGGAAAGCTAGCCGACCTCGAACCGAGGTTTTTCCGAGATTGTCGAATGAAATTTTTTTACATGTTTACTCGATTAAAACGCGAGAAGAGGTTTGTTCCAAACTATTGAAGCTCCGAACTGCCTTCGTCGGTTTTAAATCTAGTTTACCACGTGATAGAAAAAATCCAAGGGAACGCTAGCCGAACTCGAACGAGGGTTCCGAGCTTTATCCCATGAAATTTTTACAAGTTCACTCGATTAAAACGGGAAAGAGGTTAGCCGAGTTGTTTGAAGCTCTGACTGCCTTCTTTGGTTTTTAATAAATCCAGTTCAACTTGGTAAGAAAAATCCAGGGAAAGTTAGTGCCGAACTTCGAATGAGAGTTCCGAGCTTGTCCAATTAAATTTTTACAATTTAGAGTCGAATTAAAACGTGAGAAGGGGTTAGCCGACTAGTAGAAACTCCAACTGCTTCGTTGTTTCTAATACAGTTCATAGGAAAAGAATATGGAAAAGCTGCCGAACTCGAAGACGGTTCGAGTTTGTCCATGCAACTTTTTACAAGTTACTTGATTAATCCCGAGAAGGGGTTACCGATCTAGTAGTAGTTCCCTAACTACCTTCATTGGTTGTAAATCCAATTTACACTTGGTTAGAAAAATTCAAAGGAAAGCTAGCCGAATTCGAACGAGGGTTCCGAACTTATCAATGAATTTTTTACAAGTAACGTCGATTAAATGCAAGAAAGGGTTACCCGAGTTAAGTTGACTCTCTGACTGGCCTTCATTGGTTTTAATCAAGGTACATGTGGTATGAAAACATCCAAGGGAAAGCTCGCCGAACATCGAACGAGGGTTCCGGAGCGTTATCCATGAAATTTTTAACAAGTTAAGTCGATTAAAACGGCGAGAAGGGCTTTATCCGAGCTAGTACTTCAGCTCCGAATTGACTTCACTGGCTGTAATCCAGTTCCACTTGGTAGAAAAAAAATCCAAGGAAAAGCTAGCCGAACATCGACCGAGGGTTCCGGTTGTCCAATTAATTTTTACAAGTTAACTCGATTAAAACGCGAGAAGAGTTGGCCAAACTATATGAAGCTCCGAACTGGCTTTCGTCGTTTTAATCCAGTTACACGTGATAGACAAATCTAAGGGAAATGCTAGCGACTCGAACGGAGGGTTCCGAGCTTGTCCAATGAAAAATTTACAAGTTAACTCGATTAAACGCGAGAAGAAGGTAGCCTAAGTTGTATGAAGCTCTGACTGCCTTCGTTGGTGTTAATCCAATTACACTTGTAGAAAAAAATCCAAGGGAAAGTTATCCGAATCGAACGAGGGTTCCGAGCTTGTCCAATGAAATTTTAACAAGTTTAAGTCGATTAAACGTGAGAAGGGGTTAGATGACTAATATGAACTCAACTGCCTTCGTTGTTTTAATACAAGTTACATGAGGTAGAAAAAATTCATGGAAGCTATCAGCCAAACTCGACGAAGCACGGTTCTAAGTTTGTCCCATGAAATTTTTACAAGTTAACTCTATTAAAACGCAGAAACGGTTTAGCTAACCAAGTATGAAGCTCCAATGCCTTTCACTAGCCCCTTGTTTGGGGGGTAATTCCAGTTACACTTGGTGGGAAAATCTAAGTGAAGCTAGCAAAATCTAACGAGTGGTTCCGGCTTGTCCAATACAATTTTTACAAGTTAACTCGATTAAACGCAGAAGAAATTAGCCGAACTAAATGAAACTCCGACTGCCTTCCGTTGGTTTTAATCCAGTACACATGGTAGAAAAAATCCAAGGGAAAGCTTGGCCAAACTCGAACGAGGTTCTTGAGCTTATCCAATGAAATTTTGTTACTACAAGTTAATCGATTAAACGCGAGAAGGGGTTAGCCGAGCTAGTAAAGCTCCGAAACTGCCTTCAACCACTGGCTTGAATCCAGTTCACTGGTATAAAAAAAAAATCCAAGGAAAAGCTAGCCGAACTCGAACGAGGGTTCTGGCTTGTCAATGAAATTTTTACAAGTTAACTCCAGATTAAATGTCGAGAAAAGGTTAGCTCTGACCTGCCTTTCATTTGGTTTTTAATCCAGTTACACGTGGTAGAAAAAATCCAAGGGAAAGCTAGCCGAACTGGAACGATGGTTTTCGAGTTCTCCAATGAAAATTTTTAACAAGTTAGTCGTTAAAACGTCGAGAAGGGGTTAGCCGAGCTAGTATGAAGCTCCGAACTGACTTCATTGGTTTAAATCCAGTTAACTTGGTAGAAAAAATCCAAGGGAAAAGCTAGCCGAACTCGAACGAGGGTCTTCCGAGCTTTTCCAATGAAATTTTTTACAAGTTAATTCGATTAAAACGTGCGAGAGGGGTTAGCCGACCTAATATGAAAGCTCCAAACTGCCTTCATCACTGCCTGCATCTAGTTACACTTGGTAGAAAAACTCGAAGGGAAAGCTGCCGAACTCAAATGAGGGTTTCCGAGCTTGTCCAAAAAATTTTTAACAAGTTAACTCGATACAACGCGAAAGAGTTAGCCGAACCTTGTATGAAGCTCTGAACTGTCTCGTTAGTTTTAATCCAGTTACACTTGGTAGAAAAAATCCCCAAAAAATCCAAGGGAAAGCTGCCCAAATCAACGAGGGGCTTGTCCCAATGAAATTTTTACAAGTTAAGTCGATTAAAAATGCGAAAGGGGTGCCGAGTTAGTATTAAGCTCTGAACTGTCTTGCTATTTTTTTAATCCAGTCAATTTGGTAGAACAAATCCAAGGGAAAGCTAGCCCAACCATCGAACGAGGTTCCGAGCTTGTCCAATGAAATTTTTAACAAGTTAAGTCGATTAAAACGCGAGAAGTTGTAGCCGAGCTAGTATAAACTCGGAATTGGCCTTCACTTGGCTTGTATCCAATTCTACTTGGTAGAAAGAATCCAAGGGAAAGCTAGCCGAAATCTAACGAGGTTCCGAGCTGCCCAAGAAATTTTTACAAGTTACCGATTAAACGCGAGAAGAAATTAGCCGACTAAGTATGAATCTCCGAACTCACCTTTGTTGGTTGTAATCCAGGTACACTTGGTAGAAAAAATCCAGGGAAAGCCTTGTCGAACTCGACGAGGGTCTGAACTATCCAATGAAATTTTTACAATTTAAGTCGATCTAAACGCGAGAAGGGGTTTTAACCGCGCAAGTTAAGAAGCGCCGAACTGCCGTCACTGGCTGTATCCAGTTACACTGGTAGAAAAATCCAAAGGAAACCTAGCCGAACTCGAACGAGGGTTCCGAGCTTGTCCATGCAATTTTTAACAAGTTAAGTTGATTAAAACGCTAGAAGGGGTTAGCCGAGCTAGTATGAAGCTCTGACCTTTCTTTCAGTTAGTTTTAATCGTTACACTTGGTCGCAAAATCCAAAGGAAAGTTAGCCGAACTCCGAATGAGGGTTCGAGCTTGTCCAAGTGAAATTTTTACAATTTAAGTTGATTAAAACGTGAGAAGGGGTTTAGCCGAGCTAGTATGAAACTAAAACTGCCTCTTCGTTGATTTATTACGTTACATGAGGAAAAAAAATATGGAAAAGCTAGCCGAACTCGAACGACGGTTCTGAGTTTGTCCAATGAAATTTTTACAAGCTAACTTGATTAATACCCGAGAAGGGGTTAACCGAGCTAGTATTAAGTTCCGAACTACCTTCATTGGTTTTAATCCAATTACACTTGGTAGAAAAAATTCAAAGGAAAGCTAGCCGAATTCGAACGAGGGTTCCGAGCTTATTCAATGAATTTTTTACAAGTTAACTCGATTAAAATGCAAGAGGGGTAAGCCGATTAGTATCATCTCTGATCTCCTTTCCTTGTTTAATCAAGGTACACGGGGAAAACATCCCGGGAAAGCTCGCCGAACTCGAACGAGGGTTTCGAACTTGTCCAATGAATTTTTACAAGTTTAAGTCGATAAAACGCGAGAAGGGGTTAGCGAGCTAGTATGAAGGCTCCGAACTGACTTTTTATTGGTTTTAATCCAGTTACACTTGGTAGAAAAACCATGGAAGCCTGCCGAACTCGAACGAGGGTCCGAGCTTTGTCCAATGAAATTTTTTACAATTTAAGTCGATTAAAACACTAAAGGGGTTTAGCCAGCTAGTATGAAGCTCCGAACTATGCCTCGTTGATTTTAATCTAGTTAGACGTGGTAAAAAAATCCAAGGAAAAGTTAGCCGAACATCGAACGAGGATTCCGAGCTTGTCCAATGAAATTTTTTACACAGCTAACTAGATTAAACGCGAGAAGGGGTTAGCCGAACTAGTATGAACTCCGAACTCCATTCATTGGTTTTTATCCAGTTACACCTTGGTAGAAAAATCCAAGGTAAAGCTAGCCAAACTCGACGAGTGTTTCCAAGCTTGTCCCATAAAATTTTTACAAGTTAGTCGATTAAAATGCGAAAGAGGTTTACCAAGCTAGTACGAAGCTCGAACTGGCCTCACTGCCTGAATCCAGTTACACTTGGTAGAAACTCCAAGGGAAAGCTAGCCGAACTCGAACGAGGGTTCCAGCTGGTCCAATGAAATTTTACAAGCTAACATAGATTAAACGCGAGAAGGGGTAAGCCGAACTAGTATGAAGCTCCGAACTGCCTTCTTTGGTTTTAAATCCAGTTACACTTGGAGAAAAAATCCCAAGGGAAAGTTAGCCGAACTCGAACGAGGGTTCCGAGCTTGTCCAATGAAAATTTTTTAACAAGTTACTCCATTAAAACGCGAGAAGATGTTAGCCTAATTTTGTATGAAAGTCTCTGAACTGCCTTCGTTGGTTTATATCCATTACACTTGGTAGAAAAAATCCAAGGGAAATTAGCCGAACTCGAACGAGGGTTCCGAGCTTGTCCATGAAATTTTAACAGTTAAGTCGATTAAAAAACGTGAGAAGGGGTTATATGAGCTAAATGAAATCCAAACGGCCCTTCGTTGGTTTTTAATACAGTTACATGAGGTAGAAAAAATTCATGAAGCTACCAACTCGAACGACGGTTCTAAGTTTGTCCAATGAAATTTTTACTAAGTTAACTAGATTAAAACGCGAGAAACGTTAAGCTAACGCAAGTAATGAAGCTCCGAACTGCCTTCCACTTAGCTGTATCCAGTTACCTTTTTGAGAATCTAAGTGAAGCTAGCAAAAATCTAACGAGGGTTCCGATCTTTGGGGGGCCAATACCAGTTTTTACAAGTAACTCGATTAAACGCAGAAGAAATGAGCCGAACTAAAATGAACTCCGAACTGCCTTCGTTGTTTTAATCCAGGTACACATGTAGAAAAAATCCAAGGGAAAGCTTGCCAAAACTCGAACGAGGGTTCTGAGCTATCCATTGGAATTTTTACAAGGTTAAGTCGATTAAACGCGAGAAGGGGGTAGCCGAGCTAGTATGAAGCTCCGAACAAACACACTGCCTTCCACTGGCTTGTAATCCAGTTACACTTGGTATAAAAAATCAAAGGAAAGCTAGCCGAACGTCGAACGAGGGTTCTGAGCCCTTGTCCAATTTAAATTTTTAAAGTTAACTCGATTAAATGCGAGAAAAGCTATCTCTGACTGCCTTCATTGGTTTAATTTCCAGTTACACTGGGTAAAAAAGAAAAAAAAAAAAAAAAAAAAAAAAAAAAAAAAAAAAAAAAAAGAAAAAATCCAGGGAAAGCTACCGAACTGGAACGAGGGTTCCGGCTTATCCAATGAAATTTTTACAAGTTAAGTCGATTAAACGCGAGAATGGGTTAGCCGAGCTAGTCTGAAAGCTCCGACTGACTTCATTGGTTTTATTAATCCCAGTTACACTTGGAGACAAATCCAAGGGAAAGCTAGCCAGAAAGCCGAACTCGAACCTAGGGTTCCGAGCTTTTCCAATGATTTTACAAGTTAAGTCGATTAAAACGCGAGAAAGGGTTAGCCGACCTATTGAAGCTCCAAACTGCCTTCAACTGCCTGCAACTATTTACACTTGGTAGAAAAACTCGAAGGGAAAGCTAGCCCGAACTCAAACAAACGAGGGTTCCGAGCCTTGTCCAATAAATTTTTTACAAGTACCGATAAAACGCGAAAAGAGGTTAGCCTAACTTGTATGAAGCTCTGACTGTCTTTTTAGTTTTAATCGATTCCAGTTACACTTTGGTAGAAAAATCCAAGGGAAAGCTAGCCCAAACTCGAACGAGGCTTGTCCAATGAAATTTTTACAAGTTCAGTTCGATTAAAAGCGAGAAGGGTTAGCCGAGTTAGTAGAAGCTCTGAACTGTTTCTCGCTAGTTTAAATCCAGTCCACATTTTGGTAGAAAAAATCCAAGGGAAGCTAGCCAAACTCGAACGAGGGTTCCGAGCTTTGTCCAATGAAATTTTTTACAGTTAAGAGTCGATTAAAACGCGAGAAGGGTTAGCCGTCTAGTATGAAAACTCGGAATTGCCTTCACTTGCTGTAATCCATTATACTTTGGTAGAAAGAATCAAGGGAAAAGCTAGCCGAAATCTACGAGGGTTCGAGCTTGGCACAATGAAATTTTTTACAATTAACTCGATTAAAATCGCGAGAAGAAATTATAGCCGACTAGTATGAAGCTCCGAACTCCCTTTGTTGGTTTTAATCCAGGTACCGTGGTGAAAAAATCCAAGGGAAGCTTGTCGAACTCGAACGAGGGGCTGAGCTTATCCAAGAATTTTTACAAGTTTAAGTCGATTAAAAACGCGAGAAGGGGTTAACCGCGCAAGTATGAAGCTCGCCTGCCTTCACTGCTGTAAATCCAGTTACTTGGTAGAAAAACATCCAAAGGAAACCTACGAACTCGAACGAGGGTTCCGAGCTTGTCCAATGAAATTTTTACAAGTTAAGTTGATTAAAACGCGAGAAGGGGTTAGCCGAGCTAGTATGAAGCTCTGAACTTTCTTCGTTAGTTTTAATCCAGTTACACTTGGTCGAAAAAATCCAAAGGAAAGTTAGCCGAACTCGAATGAGGGTTCCGAGCTTGTCCAATGAAATTTTTACAATTTAAGTCGATTAAAACGTGAGAAGGGGTTAGCCGAGCTAGTATGAAACTCAAAACTGCCTTCGTTGATTTTAATACAGTTACATGAGGAAAAAAAAATATGGAAAAGCTAGCCGAACTCGAACGACGGTTCTGAGTTTGTCCAATGAAATTTTTACAAGCTAACTTGATTAATACCCGAGAAGGGGTTAACCGAGCTAGTATTAAAAGTTCCGAACTACCCTCATTTCATTGTTTAATCAATTACAACTGGTAGAAAAATTCAAGGGAAAGCTAGCCGAATTCGAACGAGGGTTCCGAGCTTATTCATGATTTTTTTACAAGTTATAACTTCTATTCAAATGCAAGAAGGGGTCAGCCGAGTTAGTATAAATCTCTGATCTGCCTTCATTGGTTAATATCAAGGTACCCGTGGTAGAAAACACTCCAAGGGAAGCTCGCCGAACGCGAACGAGGGTTTCCGACTTTGTCCAATGGAATTTTTACAAGTTAGGCGAATTAAAACGCTAGAGGGGTTAGCCGAGCTAAGTATGAACTCCGAACTTGACTTTATTGTTTTATAATATATTAATCCATGTTATCATTGGTAGAAAAATCCAAGTGAAAGCTAGCCGAACTCGAACGAGGGTTCCGAGCTTGTCCCAAATGAAAATTTTTTACAAGTTTAAGTCGATTAAAACACGAGAAGGGGTTAGCCGAGCTAGTATGAAGCTCCGAACTGCCTTCGTTGATTTTCTCTAGTTAGACTGGTAAAAAAAATCCAAGGAAAAGGTAGCCAACTCGACCGAGGATGCCGAGCTGTCCATGAAATTTTACAAGCTAACTAGATTAAAACGCGAGAAGGGGTTAGCCGAACTAGTATGAAACTCCGAACTTGCATTCATTGGTTTTTTATCCAGTTACACTTGGTGAAAAAAATCCAAGGTAAAGCTTGCCAACTCGAACGATGTTCCAGCTTGTCCTAAAATTTTTACAAGTTAAGTCGATTAAAATGCGGAAGAGGTTAGCCAAGCTAGTACGAAGCTTCCGAACTGCTCACTGCCTGTAATCCATTAACATACTGGTAGAAAACCTCCAAGGGAAGCTAGCCGACTCGAACGAGGTCAAGCTTGTCCAATAAATTTTTACAAGCCTAACTAGATTAAAACGCGAAGAAGGTTAAGCCGAACTAGTATGAAGCTCCGAACATGCCTTCTTTGGTTTTAATCCAGTTACACTTGGTATAAAACTCCAGGGAAAGTTAGCCGAACTCGAACGAGGGTTCCGAGCTTGTCCAATGAAAATTTTACAAGTTAACTCGATTACAAACGCGAGAAGAGGTTAGCCCTAAGTTGTATGAAGCTCGACTGCCCCTTCGTTTGGTTTTAATCCAATTAACACTTGTAGAAAAAATCCAAGGGAAAGTTAGCCCGAACTCGAACGAGGGTCGAGCTTGTCCATGAAATTTTAACAAGTTAAGTTAAGCGATTACAACGTGAGAATGGGTTAGATGAGTAATTGAACTCCAAACTCTGCCTTCGTTGGTTTTAATACAGTTACATGAGGTAGAAAAAATTCATGGAAAAGCTAGCCAAACTCGAACGACGGTTCTAAGTTTGTCCAATGAAATTTTTACAAGTTAACTCGATTAAAACGCGAGAAACGGTTAGCTAACCAAGTATGAAGCTCCGAACTGCCTTCACTAGCTGTATTCCAGTTACACTTGGTGGAGAAAATCTAAGTGAAAGCTAGCAAAAATCTAACGAGGGTTCCGAGCTTGTCCAATACAATTTTTACAAGTTAACTCGATTAAAACGCAAGAAGAAATTAGCCGAACTAAAATGAAACTCCGAACTGCCTTCGTTGGTTTTAATCCAGGTACACATGGTAGAAAAAATCCAAGGGAAAGCTTGCCAAACTCGAACGAGGGTTCTGAGCTTATCCAATGAAATTTTTACAAGTTAAGTCGATTAAAACGCGAGAAGGGGTTAGCCGATTAGTATGAAGCTCCGAACTGCCTTCCACACTGGCCTGTAATCTCCAGTTTACACTTGGTATAAAAAATCCAAGGAAAAGCTAAGCCGACTCGAACGATGGTTCTGAGCTTGTCCATGAATTTTTACCAGTTAACTCGATTAAATGCTAGAAAGGTTAGCTCTGAATTGAACTGCCTTCATTGGTTTTAATAATATCCTTTTACAAACGTGGTAGAAAAAATCCAGGGAAAGCCTACCGAACTGGAGAGGGTTCCGAGCTTATCCAATGAAATTTTTACAAGTTAAGAAGTCGATTAAACGCGAGAAGGGGTTAGCCGAGCTAGATGAAGAGCCCTCCGAACTGACTTATTGGTTTTTAACCAGTTACACTTGGTAGAAAAAATCCAAGGGAAAGCTAGCCCGAACCTCGAACGAGGTTCGACTTTTCCAATGAATTTTTACAATTTACGTCGATTCAACGCGAGAAAGGGTTAGCCGACTCTAATATGGAAGCTCCAAACTGCCTTCACTGCCTGCAATTCTAGTTACCTTGGTAGAAAAAACGCGAAGGAAAGCTAGCCGAACTCAAACGAGGGTTCCGATCTTGTTCCAATAAAATTTTACAAGTTAACTCGTAAAATCGCGAAAGAGGTTAGCCAACTTGTATGAAGCTCTGAACTGTTCTTCGTTTTAGTTTTAATTCCAGTTACCCTGTAGAAAAAATCCAAGGGAAAGCTTCCCAACTCGAACTAGGGCTTTCCAAATGAAATGTTTATCAGTTAAGTCGATTAAAATGCGAGAAGGGGTAGCCGCGTTAGTAATGAAGCTCTGGAACTGTCTTCGCTAGTTTTAAATCCAGTCACTTTGGTAGAAAAATCCAAGGGAAGCTAGCCCAAACCGAACGGGTTCCGAGCTTGCCCCAATGAAAGTTTTACAAGTTAAGTCGTTAAAACGCGAAGAAGTGTTAGCCGGCTAGTCATGAAACTCGAATTGCCTTCACTGGCTGTAATCCAAATTATACTTGTAGAAAGAATCCAGGGAACGCCTAGCCGAAATCTAACGAGGGTTTTCCGAGCTTGCCCAATGAAATTTTTTAGCAAGTTAACTCGATTAAAACGCGAGAAGAAATTAAGCCGCACTAATTAATCCTCCGAACCCCTTTGTTGGTTTTTAATCAGGTACACGTGGTAGAAAAAATCCAGGAAGCTGTCGAACTCGAACGAGGGTTCTGAGCATTATCCCAATGATTTTTACAAGTTAAGTCGATTAAAACGCGAGAAGGGGTTAACCGCGCAAGTAATGAAGCTCCGAACTCGCCTTCACTACTGCTGTAATCCAGTTCCACTTTGAAAAAAATCCAAGGAACCCTAGCCGGAACTCGAACGAGGGTTTCCCGAGCTTGTCCAATGAAATTTTTCAATTAAGTTGATAAAACTGCGAGAATGGGTTTATCCGAGCTAGTATGAAGCTCTGAACTTTCTTCGTTAGTTTTATCCAGTTCACTTGGTCGCAAAAATCCAAAGGAAAGTAGCCGAACTCGAATGAGGGTTCCGAGCTTGTCCAATGAAATTTTTACAATTTAAGTTCGATTAAAACGTGAGAAGGGGTTGCCGAGCTAGTATGAACTCAAAACTGCTTCGTTGCATTTTAATACAGTTCTGGAAAAAAAATATGGAAAGCGAGCCGAACTCGACGACGGTTTCTGAGTTTGTCCAATGAAATTTTTACAACTAACTTGATTTAATACATACCCGAGAAGGGGTTAACCGAGCTAGATTAATGTCCGAACTACCTTCATTGGTTTTAATCCACTCACCTTGGTAGAAAATTAAGGGAAAGCGTAGCCGAATCGAACGAGGTTCCGAGCTTATTCAATGAATTTTTTTATAAGTTAACTCGATTACATGCAAGAAGTGGTAAGCTGAGTTAGTATAAATCTCTGATCTGGCCTTCAATTGGTTTTAAATCAAGGTTACAACTTGGTAGAAACTCCAAGGAAAGCTCGCCGAACTCGAACGAGGGTTTCGAACTTGTCCAATGAATTTTTACAAGTTAAGTCGATTAAAACGCTAGAAGGGTTACCGAGCTAGTATTTAAGCTCCGAACTGACTTTATTGGTTTTAATCCAGTTACACTTGGTAGAAAAAATCCAAGGGAAAGCAGCCGAACTCGACCGAGGGTTCCGGCTTGTCCAATGAAATTTTTACAGGTAAGTCGATTAAAACACGAGAAGGGGTTTAGCCGAGCTAGTATGAAGCTCCGAACTGCCTTCGTTGATTTTACTCTAGTTAGACGTGGTTAGAAAAAATCCAAGGAAAGTTTGCCCGAACTTCGAACCGAGGATCCGAGCTTGTCCAATGAATTTTTACAAAGCTAACTAGATAAAACGCAGAAGGTTGCCGAACTATAAGGAAACTCCGAACGCCTTCAATTGTTTTTATTATATCCAGTTACACTTGTAGAAAAAATCCAAGGTAAAGCTAGCCAACTCGAAACGTGTTCCAAAGCTTGTCCAATAACTTTTTTTACATTAAGTCGATTAAAATGCGAGAAGGGTTAGCCAAGCTAGTACGAAGCTCCGACTGCCTTCCATGCCTGTAATCCAGTTTACACTTGGTAAGAAAACTCCAAGGGAAAGCTAGCCGAACTCGAACGAGGGTTCCAAGCTTTGTCCAATGAAATGTTTACAAGCTAACTAGATTAAAAACGGCGGAAGGGGGTTAGCCGAACTAGTATGAAGCTCCGAACTGCCTTCTTTGGTTTTAATCCGTTTTACACTTGGTAAAAAAATGCCAAGGGAAAGTTAGCCGAACTCGAACTAGGGTTCCTAGCTTGTCCAATAACTTTTTACAAGTTAAGAGTTCGATTAAAACGCGAGAAGGGGTTATCCAGCTATATGAAGCTCCGACCTGCCTTCACCTGCCTTAATCCAGTTTACACTTGTAGAAAACTCCAAGGGAAAGCTAAGCCGACTCGAACGAGGGTTCCAAGCTTTTCCAATGAAATTTTTACAAGTTAACCTTGATAAAACGCGAGAAGGGGTTAGCCGAACTTTTAATAAAGCTCTGAATTGCCTTCGTTGGTTTAATAGAGTTGCACGTGGTAGCAAAAAATCCAAGGAAAAGCAGCCGAATTCGAACGAGGGTTTGTTTCCGAGCTTATCCAAAACGAAATTTTACACAAGTTACTCGATTAAAATGCGAGAAGGAGTAGCCGGGCTAGTATGAATCTCTTATCTACCTTCATAGTTTTTAATCAAGTTTTTAATCCAGTTACACTTGGTATAAAAACTCCAAGGAAGCTAGCCCACACTCGAACGAGGTTTCCAGACTTGTCCAATGAAATTTTTACAAGTTAACTCCATTACACGCGAGAAGGGTTAGCCGAACTAGTATGAAGATCCGAACGCCTTCATTGGTTTTAATCCATTTACCTTGTTAGAAAAATCCAAGGTAAGCTAGCCGAACTCTAACGAGGTTCTGAGCTTGTCCAATAAAAATTTTTAAAGTAAAAGTTAATGTTCGATTAAAACGCGAGAAGGCGTTAGCCGAGCTAGTATGAAACTCCGAACTGCCTTCACTGGATGTAATCCAATTACCAGAAGAAAGAATCCAAAGGAAAGCTAGCCGAAATCCTAACCGAGGGTTCCGCGCTTGTCCATACCATTTTACAAAGTTAACTCGATTAAACGCGAGAAAGGTTTTGGCCAAACTAGTAATGAAGCTTCAAACTGCCTCGTTGGTTTTAATCCAGTGGACACGTGGTAGAAAAAATCCAGAGAAAGCTGGCCCGAACGCGAACGAGGGTTTCTGAGCTTACTCCAAAGAAATTTTTACATATTTAAGTCGATTAAACGCAGAAACGGGTTACCGAGCTTATGAAGCTCCGAACTGGGCCTTCATTGGTTTTTAATCCAGTTACTGTGCTAGAGACAAATCCAAGGTAAAGCTAGCCGAACTAGTATTAAGCCTCCGAACTGCCTTCGTTCATTTTAACTAGTTTAGACGTGTAGAAAAAATTCAGGAAAAGTTAGCCGAACTCGAACGAGATTCCGAGCTGTCCAAGTGAAATTGGGGTTACAAGTTAACATGATTAAACGCGAAAGAGGTTTAGCCGAACTTTTGAAGCTCTGAACTGTCTTCGTTAGTTTTAATCCAGTACACTGGTAGAAAAAATCCAGGGACAAGCTAAGCCCACAACTCGAACGAGGGTTCCGAGCTTGTCCAATGAAATTTACAAGAAGTCCGATTAAAACGCGAGCAGGGTTGCCGAGCTAATAGGAAGCTCCAACTGCCTTCACGTTCCTGTTAATCTAAGTTACACTTGGTAGAAAAACTCCAGGGAAAGCTAGCCAAACTCGAACGAGGTTTCCGAGCTTGTCCAATAAAAGTTTTTCAAGTTAACTCGATAAAGCGAAAGAGGTTTAGCCGAATGTATGAGCTCTAAACTGTCTTCGTTAGTTTAATCCATTACACTTTGATAGAAAAAATCCAAGGGAAGCTAGCCCAACTCAACGAGGGTTCGGGCTTGTCCATGCATTTTTACAATTACCTAACCTCCATTAAACGCGAAAGAGTTAGCCGAACTAGTATGAAGCTCCGAACTGCTTCGTTGATTTTACTCCAGTTAGACTGTAGAAACAATCCAAGGGAAAGTTAGGCCGAACTCGAACGAGGATTCGAGCTTGTCCATGAAATTTTTAACAAGTTAACTCGATTCAACGCGAGAAGGGTTGCCGAACTAGTATGAAGCTCCGAAACTGCCTTCATGGTTTAATCCATTACCTTGCTAGAAAAATCCAAGGTCAAGCTAGCCGAACTCGAACGAGGTTCTGAGCTGTCCAATAAAATTTTTAAAAGTTAAGTCGATTAAAACGCGAGAAGGCGTTAGCCGAGCTAGTATGAAACTCCGAACTGCTTTCACTGGATGTAATCCAATTACACTTAGTAGAAAGAATCCAAGGGAAAGCTAGCCGAAATCTAACGAGGGTTCCGAGCTGTCCAATACATTTTTACAGTTAACTCGATTAAAACGCAAGAAGAAATTAGCCGAACTAGTATGAATCTCCGAACTAGCTTCGTTGGTTTTAATCCATTGACACGTGGTAGAAAAAATCCAAGGGAAATCTTGCGAACTCGAACTAGGGTTCTAGCTATCCAATGAAATTTTTACAGTAAGTTTTTAAGTCGATTAAAACGCGAGAAGGGGTTAACCGAGCCTAGTTATGAAGCTCCGAACTGTCTTCACTGCTGTATCCAGTTTACACTTGGTATAAAAAAAAAAAATTCAAGGGAAAGCTAGCCGAACTCGACCGAAGGGTTCCGAGCTTGTCCAACGAATTTTATACAAGTTTAATCGTTAAACGCGTGAAGAGGTTAGCCGAACTAGTATGAAGCGCCGACTGCCTTCGTTCATTTTTTAATCTAGTTAGACGTTGTAGAAAAATCCAAGGAAAAGTTAGCCCCGAACTCGAACAGGATTCCGAGGCTTTCCAATGAAATTTTACAAGTTAACTAGATTAAAACGCGAGAAGGGGTTAACCGAGCTAGTATGAAGCTCCGAACTGCCTTCATTGGTTTAATCCAGTTACCTTGCTAGAAAAAATCCAAGGTAAAGCTACGGAACTAGTATGAAGCTCCGAACTGCCTTCGTTCATTTTAAACTAGTTAGACCGTGGTAGAAAAATCCAAGGGAAAGTTAGCCGAACTCGAACGAGGGTTCCGAGCTTGTCAATGAAATTTTACAAGTTACTCGATTAAAACGCGTGAAGAGGTTAGCCGAACTAGTATGAAGCTCCGAACTGCCTTCGTTGGTTATAATCCAGTGACACGTGGTAGAAAAAATCCAAGGTAAAGCTAGGCAAACTCGAACGAGGGTTCCGAGCTTGTCCAATAAAATTTTTACAAGTTAAGTCGATTAAAACTCGAGAAGGGGTTAGCCGAGCTAGTATGAAACTCCAAACTGCCTTCACTGGCTGTAATCTAGTTACACTTGGTAGAAAGAATCCAAGGGAAAGTTAGCCGAACTCGAACGAGGATTCCGAGCTTGTCCAATGAAATTTTTACAAGTTAACTAGATTAAAACGCGAGAAGGGGTTAACCGAGCTAGTATGAAGCTCCGAACTGCCTTCATTGGTTTTAATCCAGTTACCTTGCTAGAAAAAATCCAAGGTAAAGCTAGCCGAACTAGTATGAAGCTCCGAACTGCCTTCGTTCATTTTAAACTAGTTAGACGTGGTAGAAAAAATCCAAGGGAAAGTTAGCCGAACTCGAACGAGGGTTCCGAGCTTGTCCAATGAAATTTTTACAAGTTAACTCGATTAAAACGCGAAAAGAGGTTAGCCGAACTTGTATGAAGCTCTGAACTGTCTTCGTTAGTTTTAATCCAGTTACACTTGGTAGAAAAAATCCAAGGGAAAGCTAGCCCAAACTCGAACGAGGGTTCCGAGCTTGTCCAATGAAATTTTTACAAGTTAAGTCGATTAAAACGCGAGAAGGGGTTAGCCGAGCTAATATGAAGCTCCAAACTGCCTTCACTGCCTGTAATTTAGTTACACTTGGTAGAAAAAATCCAAGGGAAAGTTAGCCAAACTCGAACGAGGATTCCGAACTTGTCCAATGAAATTTTTACAAGTTAACTCGATTAAAACGCGAGAAGGGGTTAGCCGAACTAGTATGAAGCTCCGAACTGCCTTCATTGGTTTTAATCCAGTTACCTTGCTAGAAAAAATCCAAGGTAAAGCTAGCCGAACTCGAACGAGGGTTCTGAGCTTGTCCAATAAAATTTTTAAAAGTTAAGTCGATTAAAACGCGAGAAGGCGTTAGCCGAGCTAGTATGAAACTCCGAACTGCCTTCATTGGATGTAATCCAATTACACTTAGTAGAAAGAATCCAAGGGAAAGCTAGCCGAAATCTAACGAGGGTTCCGAGCTTGTCCAATACAATTTTTACAAGTTAACTCGATTAAAACGCAAGAAGAAATTAGCCGAACTAGTATGAATCTCCGAACTGCCTTCGTTGGTTTTAATCCAGTGACACGTGGTAGAAAAAATCCAAGGGAAAGCTTGCCGAACTCGAACGAGGGTTCTGAGCTTATCCAATGAAATATTTACAAGTTAAGTCGATTAAAACGCGAGAAGGGGTTAACCGAGCTAGTATGAAGCTCCGAACTGCCTTCACTGCTGTAATCCAGTTACACTTGGTATAAAAAATTCAAGGGAAAGCTAGCCGAACTCGACCGAGGGTTCCGAGCTTGTCCAACGAAATTTATACAAGTTAACTCGATTAAAACGCGTGAAGAGGTTAGCCGAACTAGTATGAAGCTTCCAACCTGACTTCATTGGTTTTAATAATCCAGTTACAACTTGGTATAAAAACATTCAAGGGAAAGCTATAGCTCGAACTCGACCGAGGTTCAATAGTTGTCTCAACGAAATTTATCAAGTTACCTCGATTAAAACGCGTGAAGAGGTTAGCCGAACTAGTATGAAGCTCCGAACTGCCTTCGTTCATTTTAATCTAATTAGACGTGGTAGAAAAAATCCAAGGGAAAGTTAGCCGAACTCGAACGAGGATTCCGAGCTTGTCCAATGAAATTTTTACAAGTTAACTAGATTAAAACGCGAGAAGGGGTTAGACGAACTAGTATGAAGCTCCGAAGTACCTTCATTGGTTTTATTCTAGTTACACTTGGTAGAAAAAATCCAAGGTAAAGCTATCCAAACTCGAACGAGGGTTCCGAGCTTGTCCAATAAAATTTTTACAAGTTAAGTCGATTAAAACGCGAGAAGGGGTTAGCCGATTTAGTATGAAGCTCCAAACTGCCTTCATGGTTTTAAGCCAGTTACCTTGCTAGAAAAATCCAAGGTTAAAGATAGCGAACCGAACGAGGGGTCTGAGATGTCAATAAAATTTTTAAAAGTTAAGTCGATTAAAACGCGAGGGAAGGCGTTAGACGAGCTAGTATGAAAATCCGAACTGCCTCATTGGATGTAACCACTTACACTTAGTAGAAGAATCCAAGGGAAAGCTAGCCGAAATCTAAACGAGGGTTCGAGCGTGTCCAATACAATTTTACACCCACCGTGAACTCGATTAAAACGCAAGAAGAAAGTAGTCCGAACTAGTATGAATCCCGAAACTGCCTGCGTCGCGTTTTAATCCAGTGACACGTGGAAGAAAAATCCAAGGGAAAGCTGCCGAACTCGAACGAGAGTTCGAGCTATCCATGAAATTTTACAAGTTAATCGATTTAAAACGCCCGAGAATGAAGGGTTGGTTAGCCGAGCTAGTATGAAGTAAAGAAAGCCTTCAATAGCTTAATCCAGTTACACTGGTATAAAAATCCAAGGAACCAAGCTAGCCGAACCGAACGAGGGTTCCGAGCTTGGCCAATGAAATTTTTACAAGTGAAACTCGCTAAATGCGAGAGAGGTTAGCTATGAACTGCCTTCATTGGTTTTTAAATCCAGTTACACGGTGGTATAAAAAATCAAAGGGAGCTAGCCGAACTCGAACGAGGGTTCCGCGCTTTACCAATGAAAGTTTTACAAGTTAAGCGATTAAATTTAAAAACGCGAGATAGAAGGGGTTAGCCGAGCTAGTATGAAGCTCGAACTGACTTCATTGGTTTTATCCAGTTACACTTGTTAGAAAAAATCAAGGGAAAGGCTAGCCAAAACTTGAACGAGGGTTCGGCTTGTCCCATGGAAATTTTTACAAGTTAAGTCCGATTAAACGCGCGAGAGACGAGACGGGTTAGCCGAGCTAGTATGAGCTCCGAATTGCTTCATTGGTTTTAATCCAGTACAATGGTATAGAAAAAAATCCAAGGGAAAGCTAGCCGAACTCGAACGAGGGTTCCGAGCTTTTTCCAATGAAATTTTACAAGTAAGTCGATCTAAAACGCAGAAAGAAAAGAGGTTAGCCGGAAACTTGTATGAAGCTCTGAACTGTCTTCGTTAGTTAATCCAGCTACAATGTAGAAAAAAAAGTCCAGGGAAAGTTATAGCCCAACTAGAAAGAGGGTTCCGAGCTGTCAAATGAAATTTTTACAAGTAACCGATTTTAAAAACGCGAGAAGAGTTTAGCCGACGTTGTTTGAAGCTTGAACTGCTGCTTGGTTTTAACCCGTTACACTTGGTAGAGAAAAACTTCCAAGCGGAAAGTTAGCCGAACTCGAACGAGGATTCCGAGCTTGTCCAATGAAATTTTTACAAGTTAACTAGATTCAAACCGTGAAGGGGTGCCGAACAGTATGAAGCTGCCGAACTTCACCTTCATTGGTGTTATAATTCTAGTTACACGTGGTAGAAGAAATTCCAAGGTAAGTTAGCCGAATCAACGAGATCCCGAGCTTGTCCAATGAATTTTGTTCAAGTTAAGTCGATTAAACGCTAGAAGTGTTAGTCCGAGCTAATTGATCTCCGAACTGCCTTCATTGCTGTCATCCATTACACTTGGTATAAAAATTCAAGGGAAAGCTAGCCGAACTCGACCGAGGGTTCTGACTTGTCCAATACATTTTTAAAGTTTAATTCGATTAAAACGCGAGAAGGCGTTAGCCGAGCTAGTATGAAACTCCGAACTGCTTTCACTGGATGTAATCCAATAACACTTACTAGAAAGAATCCAAGGGAAAGCTAGCCGAAATCTAACGAGGGTTCCGAGCTTGTCCAATACAATTTTTACAAGTTAACTCGATTAAAACGCAAGAAGAAATTAGCCGAACTAGTATGAATCTCCGAACTGCCTTCGTTGGTTTTAATCCAGTGACACGTGGTAGAAAAAATCCAAGGGAAAGCTAGCGAAACTTCGAACGAGGGTCCGAGCTTTTCCAAGAAATTTTTACAAGTTAAGTTCGATTTATTTAAAACGCGAAAAGAGGTGATGGTTAGCCAACTTGTATGAAGCTCTGGAACTGTCTTTCGTTAGTTTTAACCCGCTTTACACTTGGTTAGAAAAAATCCAAGGGAAGTAGCCCAAACTCGAACGAGGGTTCCGAGCTTGTCCAATGAAATTTTTCCAAGTTAACTCGATTTTAAAACTGCGAGAAGGAAGAGGTTCGCCGAAGTTGTTTGAAGCCGCTGAACTGCCTTCTTTGCGTTTTAATCCAGGTACACTGGTAGAAGAAAATCCAAGGAAAGTAGCCGAAACTCGAACGAGGATTCCGAGCGTTCCATGAAAATTTTACAAGTTAACTAGATTAAAACGCGTGAAGGGGTTAGCCGAAAACTAGTATGAAGCTCGAACTGCATTCATTGGTTTTATTCTAGTTACACTTGGTAGAGAAATCAAGGTAAAGTTAGCCGAACTCGATACGAGGATCCGAGCTTGTCCAATGAAATTTTTACAAGTTAAGTCCCGATTAAAACGCGAGAAGGGGTTAGCCGATTTAAGTAGGAAAACTCCGAACTGCCTTCACTGGCTGTAATTCTAGTTTACATCTTGGGAGAAAGAATCCAAGGGAAAGCTAGCCAAAATCTAACGATGTTTCGAGCTTGTTCAATGAAATTTTTACAAGTTAACTTGATTAGAACGTCGAGAAGGGGTTAGCCGAACTTGCATGAAGCTCTGACTCCTTCGTTGTTTTAATATGTGTGCACGTGGTAGAAAAAATCCAGAAAAGCTAGTCGAATTCGAACGACTTTCCGAGTATATCCACGAATTTTTTACAATTTAACTCGATTAAAAGGGCGAGAAGGTGTTTGCCGGGCTATAGGAATCTCTGACTACCTTCTTAGTTTTAATCAAGTTACTGTGGTAGAAAAATTCAGGGAAAGCTCGCCGAACTCGAACGAGGGTTCCGAGCTTGTCCAATAAAATTTTTACAAGTTAACTAGAT
>CM018899.1:11985799-11988299 GCA_009663005.1 Actinidia chinensis
GGCAACATTCATCGTACGAAGTTAAAAGATGGGCCGCTCGTTATAGGACACGTGTTCAGTTGTGGTATGAAGTAATAGATACAACACCAAGCGCACCGTTAGCAAAATTTAGAGGCAATATTGATTAAAATTTGTATTTTTATATATTTTTGTGTATCACTTTTTTGTGTATTATTATATGTACTCTTCCTTGAATATGGCTAAATCAATATTGGCCTAAGAGACTTTTCATTTGAAAAAAGTATTTGTTCGCAAGCTATTAGTGTGTTTGCTTATTAATTATTAGTATTTTTGTTATTTTCATATAAATACTTTTTATTTTTATACTTTTTTAAAATTTGACAAATAATGACTCCCAAAATCTACACCTAAAAAAAACAAATGATTACAAACATATAATAAAAAAAATATTTATCCAAAAAAAATAAAACTGATAAAAACAATTGATAAAAAAATAAACAAAATTGATTAAAAAAAACTAAGAAAAAACACAACTAAAAAAAAATCAGGGGTTACTGGGGGGAGGGCAAAAGAAGTGGGGGCATAATGGTAATTGTTGAGGGATTTGGGGGGTGGGGCCCGGGGGGTTGGGGGGTGGTCTCAGGGGGGACAACAATTCCCGGTTAGTATAAGATAGGAAAAAGTTAAGTTATTTGGACCCAATTTTTGGATGGATTTAGATTACCGAAAGGATTGAATTATGTGTTGAATAGGTTCTCCTCTGCGAGTAGATAATCGTAATTTATTTACTTATTCAAAACGTATAAGAGGTGAATGAGAAATTGCTCACCAAATGCTACTATTGATATAAAAAAATATGGGTAAAGATGAAAAGTCTCATATCGCTTTGGTGAGAATTTTTTAAAGTGTTTATATATACCAAGCTAACACTAATAGGATGAGTCTTTGGAGCACCAAAATTTTTAAAGAGGGAGTAACACACAAAGTGAGCTTGAATCACATTGGACTGTGTTGAGAATAAACTTTCAGTTTTATTCCTAATCATGAAAGGTTATTGTAACACCCCACCCCAAGCTAATCATTATACAACCCAAATGTACGGTGT
Organism: Actinidia chinensis; assembly: GCA_009663005.1. Taxonomy (NCBI): domain Eukaryota; kingdom Viridiplantae; phylum Streptophyta; class Magnoliopsida; order Ericales; family Actinidiaceae; genus Actinidia; species Actinidia chinensis. The sequence goes on from CM018899.1 coordinate 11,986,866, forward strand.
TATCCACGTAAATATAATAAAACAATACACCGAACAAGTGTCATACAAAAATAAATCCTCTCTCTAAGTATTATTACAACTTTAACCACAACTATCAACATATGCACACTTGTAAATATAAAATCCAACACAAGTCCGACCTAACTCACCCAAAGTACAAAACTATGTATCTACGACTCAGCAGTGGACTTTTTCACTAGCATGCACTTGAAAAGAAATGGGGTATGAGCTAACTACTTGTTCAGTGAATGTACAACTCATAATTCATATATCACATCATATCAACATAATATGAATCAAAATATAACATTAATTCAACAACAAAAATTCAACCCCACAGTTCACAATCTGTGCATAACTACATGAATATCAGTCACAATTGCTAAGTATGTTACGCCACAAAGGCAATGTATTGTCTCATAGGACCATGTAATGCATCGCTTTTAAGGACCATGAAATGCATCACCACTAAGGCCCATGAAATATAAATGTATCGCCACAAAAGCCCATAAAATGTAAATGTATCGCCACAAAGGCCCATGAAATGTTTAATATAATGACAATATCCCAATACAATTATGAGTTAGTACACCCACCTAAGGATTCATCACTTTACCATACACTATTCTCTAAGTAGAGTAACTGTATTCCGTCTTGGCTCCGCTTTGGAACCCAACAAGAATTAAGTTATCACTGATAATAAAATAATTCAAAATAATGAATGTAATCCTATTAACTTTATAATCCAATCCGATTGATTCTCATTAAATGTTATTAGTCATAACCTATTAAAATTTCAAGGTGATCGGACAATTTTTCACCGCTGATTATCACCAAATGCATTTATTATAGTTACCGATCACCACCTTATATAACACGTCATTCTAACCTTAAAATTAGTGCAAAACAGTCCAAACTGACCTTATAATCAGATTCAGAACACTGAAAATCATGAAAAATGACTATTCACAAAACAAAACATTCATTCGATTGACCGATATTAAAATAGGGTATAATATAAGACCATGGCTCGGCTACACTGAATTACTTTCGGCTTGTGGCAGCCATTAACATACCTGAAGCTTCATATAAGCTTTCTGTTCGCGCGGTTCTTTCAACACAATTACCAAATATTTTATTATTACATATATACACAAGTATATTAACTCAAATAATTATAGTACAATCAAAAGAAACCCAAAATACAATCCAATTATCAACTCAATTTACATAATTGCTATCTTTTTCATCTTCACCTGCATTCTCTTTCTACAAATCAAATTATCTTCTCACCTCCATTACCAGAAATTCAATTGTTTCACAAACATAATTCTTGTTTAAGCATATAATTCAAAACCCACATATTAGTATTATTAATACCCAATTTAATTCAAATCAAACTGATGGTCAAAAAGAAAACTAATTACTGCAAAT
>CM018899.1:12118299-12123299 GCA_009663005.1 Actinidia chinensis
GGGCTATCATGCTTCCAAACAATGTTGTCGACCTTGCGGCAAATGGCTCAAAGGAAATGCGAGACTTGTTGTTAATGCAACAAGTTTAGGTATAAGACTTAGCTCGGTTATTTTTGATTACTTTTTTGCATAGTTGGACAGTTGGCAGTTTATTTTGGTTTTTTTTATAGAGCCTACAGAGAGCGAGGGCTATCTCGGATCTTATGAAGTAGCAATCTTCTGAGCTAAAAAAGACAAAGAAAAAAGTCTATGGCCTGGAATTCGAGTTGAAGTAAGCAAAACTTGCCCTTGCCACTATTGATCAACTGAAGTTGGATTTGGCCGTTGCTATGGAGGTTTGGGATGCTGGTTATGTGACCACCACCAAGGCCTAGAATGAAGCTGTTACTGCTTTGGCTCAGAGAGACAAGGCTCTACAAGATCTGATCAAGCTCCAGAAGGTGGCTTACGGCCCAGTCTATGAGTAAGTGTTCAACTAGGACATCAACCATGTTGGTAACAATTATGACCGTCAGGTGGCCGAGCTTCACCCCGACATTTATCAAAAAGGTTGGACTGTCTGCTTGACTAAGCTCTATATTTCTATAGATCATCTTACGTGGGCCAAGACAGTGTCGCAGTTTAAGCTCCCGGATTTGCCTGATTCTTATTCGCCCCTTAGTCTGCTCGACTTTAATGAAGAAGAGTATATGAACTAATCGGCTGAAAAGGATGAGGTCATAGCTCCCGAGATTGATCTCGTAAGCGATGGCAATAGGCTTAGAGATGTGGTAGCTACCGACACTAATGGGGATGGAGGCGGAAAGCTTGAGGGAAGGACTGAAGATGCCGATCTAGACCTTTCCCCCGAAGTGTAGAGAGTTCTTTCTAGCTTTTTGCATATCTTTTTATTTTTGCCTAGATAGTTATGTAGAAAAAGTCTCTCCCTTTGCTGTTGAATTTAAGCTGTGCGAAGTGATCGGAGATAAGTCTCGTGGGATAGAGATCTGGACTTGCGTAGAGTTAGGCTAACTCTTCCTAAATGTTGTAGCTGTCCAACCAAGTTATAACGTTAGATGCTATTTTTGACTTGTCATAGCTCATTCGTACAAGTTTTGGTCATGCCTTAATAAAAATCTGTTGTTCTTGCATATTCATAGCATAAATGTTACTTTTCTTTGACCTTGTCTTTGTTGGGGACTATGGAATTTTTCACGATCCGACTATAGTGCACAAGTATAATACTAAAAAAAATCTAATCTAATTAGCAGAAATTAATCTACCTGATTAGAATCATACATTCATTGATTCCGAATAGCAACAGGTATGATCTATAAAAAAAACTTCTTTGAACTCAAACAACAACTCGAACGTATTAGCCGCTCGATCACAACCTCAAATCTTTTGTTGTATTTCTCACACACGATTTACTCCAAAGAGAGTGGACTTGCAGCTACTAGGGTTTCTATTCTCTCACTAAAACGTGAATCTGAGAATATATCTCTTACCCCTAGCTGCTAATAGAGCGCATATATATAGGCTATAACAGGGACCAAATACTCAGTATAATTAGACTTTCTATGCAAACAAGGATTCCTAATCTAACCAAGATTAATCCCTATTTATGTAAATTATAATTAATGTCACTAAATAATTATAATTGCACTCCTTGTTATACTACAATTATACTTCGAGATATATTTTATTAAATGTTTATTTATCTCCCCATATTAAGATCACAGATACTCGTCTATTAAATTAAATTACCGATAATTAAATTTAATAGACTATTTAATTCCTTGAGACCTTCCACTTAACTTATTTGATATATCGAATTCATAATCTACCTGTAGGGTTTGACATAATTAAAACTTATAAGTTTCTTCAAGGAGGTATTATCAATCCCTGTATTGGAACGTGAATTCTATCAATAATTAATATTCGCTATATACATAATGTTACTGTCCAATTCATTGAATTTATTGACCCACAAAAAATCTTACTTTTTTATGAGTCAAAATAATAAATATTAAATGCATGTGTCTATTTATTATAAGTACATATAATAAACATGAGGTATTAATTATTTTATATAGTCAGTATAAAAATAATTATCTCAACACGATCATGTTCAATACACACAAATTATACTAGTACAAGGAGTTGAAACTATATCATTTCCCATAGTCAAGACAGACCTATTAAAACCTTGCGTTATAGTCCTACTTATGGTATGTCTAGTTCCATCTAAGACTATGAACAATAAGCTTATATTTCATAAGAACAGATGGTCTGATCTTTCGTTGTAAGCCGTACTCTACACACCAAATCATATACTTTATAGAATAAGAGACACACATGCACAATCATTAAATAAATAATGCAATGCAAATATTGCTCATATAGATTCTTATTAAAATGGAATAACTAATTTATTAATAAATACTAAAGTCATTACACAAATCAGGTCTTTTAGTATAAATCCCTAATAGTCTTGTAATGCACAAGCCCGTGCTTGAGCGATTTTATGGGTTAGCCTCGCATTTTTTAAGACATCTTAAGCTTATGCTTAAGTAATTTAGTGATTAACCATGTTGTTTTAAGAGTTCATGCTCATGTTTAGTTAGCTCGGTGACTAGTCTCGTGTTTAGGCAGATGAGGAGTATTTCCTAAAATAAATTATTTTTTTAGAAAAGAGTGCGATACTTTATATTGGCTGAGATGGAGGCTCTTTTCAGAAAGTTTTAGACCAAGTCTTTTAAATGATCAGACCATTTTCGTAATAAGGAAATCATTCAGTTTTGATCATACTGGCAAATAGAGTTTTTGACAATAATTTCTTTAGAGGTGTAACTGATGTATTTACAAGCTCGATTCAGTCATTTAAATTTTACTGATAGTACTTCCTCAAGTTGTTAAAATTCCAAGATCTCGGGATTGGTTTGCTGTCAGGGTCTTCTAGATAGTAGGCGTCCTTGCTATCGAGCTTAATTATTTTGTATGGACTTTCCCAATAGGGACTGAGCTTCCTGTTAGTTGGGTCCTTGGTATTTCTAACAATCTTTCTAAAAATGAAGTCTTCACTAAGAATTGTCTGTGTTGGACTTTCTTGTTGTACGTCTTGGCTATCTACTTTTGGTAGTCTGTCATCCGTATTAGTGCATTTTCTCTTCGTTCGTTGGCAAGATCGAGGCCCCAAGCCAAGACCTCCGCATTATGATTGATGTCATATTCTTTGGTTCGTATGGTGGGCATACCGACATCTAGCAGGATTACAACTTCGAATTCAAAAGCCAAAGCATAAGGCGTTTCGTTCGTTGCTTTCCGCGATGTGGTCCGATAGGTCCACAACATGTTTGGAAGTTCCTCGATCCATTTGCCTTTGGCTTTTTCAAGCCTTTTCTTGATCTTGTTCATGACTATATTGTTGGTGGCCTTGACTTGCCCATTGCATTGAGGGTAGCTCGATGTTGAGTTGTAAAATTCGATCTTCAACTGCCTCAACAAATCTTTGACGTTCTACCCTGCAAACTGAGTTTCCTTATCTGATACGAATGCTTTGGGGATGCCAAACCTTAATAAGATATTTTTGTGAATGAATCTGATTATGTTCGGTTCTTTAATTTGTGCCAGTGGTTTGGCCTCAACCTATTTAGTAAAATAGTTTGTTACTTCTAAAAAAACTTTTTTGTTCCACAAAGTTCAGGGCAGGACCCCCACAATGTCCGTTTTTCATTGGGCAAAGGGCCATGGACTGGTGAAGAGGGTCAAACCCCTTACTGGCTAATGAATTAAGGAGGAGAATAGTTGACATTTTGTACATTGAAGGATGTATACTTAGGTGTCTTTTTGCATGAAGAGCCACCAATATCCCTGAGTTAGATTTTTTGGTGGGCCAATGACCTTAACCCAGAGTGTAGTTCGCAAATGCCTTCGTAGATTTCGAACAACACATCTTTGATAAGACTTGAGTGGACGCATAGTAGGTAGTGCCCAAGTATGATATTTTGTATAAGTCCCCTGTAGGAGAGATCCAGAACCTTACTGCTTTTATTCAGATTTTATGCGCGTCTTTCTTATCTTCTGACAACTTGTCATGTCATAGAAAATTTGCAATTGGGTCCATCAAGCTCGGTCTTAGCTCAGTGTTGATTAGGATAGATTCCTGATGCATTCATGGCTAGGAAATAAAATCAAATCGACTACAATGGTCAGACCAATTTCTCCTTCGAAAATCAATACCAAGCTTGCCAATGTATCTGCATGTGAATTTAAGTCCCTCCCTACTTGCTCGATTTTGACTACTTTGAATTCAGTGAGGAAGGTCTTTGCAATTGCCAAGTACTTAGCCATCTTGGCTCTTCGAGCTTCAAATTTTTTCGTGACTTGGTTGACTACCAATTTTGAATCACTGAAAATATGGAGTTTGAGAACCTTTAATTTATTGGCAGACTAAAGTCTTGCAATGAAAGCTTCTTATTCGGCCTCGTTATTTGTTGTGGGAAAATTCAGCCTAAGGAAATGTTTAAAAGTTACCCTAGAACTACTCCCTTCCTTTCCCTTAGGCTATTTTTTGCTCCGCAAACGAACATTTTCCATGCTGAGGAGAGATCAATCTGAGGTGTTTTCATGTCAACCTTGGGACCCTTAGTGAATTCCCCAGCAGTGGTAACCTCTACAATTTGAGGTGGTTATTTGATAACCTCGGAATTCTTAAGTGCTGATTTGGTCTCAACTAATTTTCTCACCGAGTCTTCCTTCTTCCTATGTGTAAATGTAGGGCAACACTGTTCTAGACTTACAGTTTAGGGTGAGAACTCAGCCACAAAATCAACCAAGACTTGTCCTTTTATTGGTGCCCTTGGCAAAAGTTTTATGTCTAATTGTCCGAGCTCGCTGACCCATTTGAAGATTCGCCCAAACATGTCTGCCTTGAACAAGATATTTTTTTAGCAAAAACTCAGTGTACACAACGATGAGATGTACTTGAAAATAGTGCATAAGTTTTCGCGAATTTAAAA
>CM018899.1:12128299-12130799 GCA_009663005.1 Actinidia chinensis
ATTAAGAGATCCTGACCTTGTGTTCGAGGATTTGCTAGTTAGGCTGGATCCCGGGCGAGGATATTGGGTTATAAAATAAAATTGTTAGTTCAAGTCACACGAAATTAGGTGATGTCGTAAACTAATCACTCGATGTAGTACTTCATAAGGAGGTATTAGCCAATTCCTTACCTGGACTATCTTCCCAATTTGCTTTATATTTGGTTACCGATTTTACCGAAAGCTTAAGCAGTTTAAAAAATGAGATAGAGTTATCTAAAACTCCCCTAACATCTCACCTCATCTCTTATATTTTACTAGATTATCGATTATTTCAAAAGAATAAATACTTGGATTATAACTCAACAACTTAGCTATTTATCATTTCTAGTCACGTACAGTCAATTCAAGCGGAATACAATAAATATAAATGGTTAGAAAATATATCTAACAACGCATGTTAAGCTAATTCCAAGAATATCGATCATTACCGAAATTGCAACTAGCATATTAATAGTACTTAGCTATTTAACACTTTCCGTCACGTGCAGTTAATTCATGCGAAATACAAGTAAATATAAATGGTTAAGAAATATACCCGACAACGCATGTTAAGCTAATTCCAAGAATATCAATCATTACCAAATTGCAACTAGCATATCAGTAGTGCTACATTTTTTTTAATTTTGAGAAATGACATTATGATTATGATTATCATTATCATAGTTGATAAGTAAATTTGTGAGTACTAGTAGTTGTTCATGGGTCTTCGCCAGCAGAGATTCTCTTCTTTTCCATTCATTTGCATAGAAGTTTTTTTATTTCACATATCCAATGAGTAATCAAAAGCCATTTGAGAAAACAATCAATTGAGAATTCCACTATCTCCCTCAATTATTTCAAAAATGTCAACTGCATGTTACTAATTGCATACACCATATCTATCCCCCTTCCTCTTTCTTAGTTCACTTGATGCTTTTCCTTAACAACGATGTTATGCTTATCTTATGTTTTGATGATTTTGATATACTATTTAGTATATAATTTATAGTTGTTGGATGTAACTGAATTATTTTATTGCACTCGTTGTATTAGTGATTGTTAATTTGCCGCATCAAATAATAAATAAAAAATGATCAAAACAGATGGTAAATATAACATTGTTCTTTCCTTAATTATTAGACTGCTTGACACATATTTCATTAATCGCTTCAAAATCTCACACTTTGTAATAGGACTCACGGAAATATGTGGATAGAAAAAATAACACGGGCCGCATGACCGACACATGGGTAAATTACACTTTGTAACCCTGTACTTTATAGTTAGTATCACTTTGTACTCTTCACTTTAAATTAGTACAATCTAGTCCTCACACTTTAGGTTAATTTGCAATGTCCCCCCTCTATCCATCTCCGTTAATAAAGAGTGACATAAAAGGACTACGCGTAGCTTTGCTTCTGGATAAATAATACTTTGCAGTCTAATGACTCTTTGCACCATTTATTTTCAGTTTAGACAACTCAATTCTCACACTTTAAATCAACTTGTTTAAATTTTGAAATATGAACAAAAACTACTATGACGATAATCGCATACCCTTTATTTCAAGGGCAACTTGGTAAAAGAAGGGATTTTTTCACGATGATATTATAGCATAGAAGAGGAGCATATAATACTTTGTCATGAAATAAACGACACCATTTGAAAACTAAACAACACCAAGGCCACAAATCCTTCTCTCTCTCTCTCCCTCCCAATATGCCATGGCACAACCTCCCTTTTCAAGGGCCTACAGAACATTCCATATTAATGGTTTCCCTTTTAGTACCATATACCACTTATTCCCTCTTCCACGATGGTGGGTGTAATGCAGTTTATTATCTATCGTTTTTGTTATTTTTATATTTTGAAAATTACATCAGAGTATTTATCACAACTTCTGTTTTTATTTCTGGACAAGAAATAATTTAAACAAGTTCAAAAAAAGTAATTTTTTAAGAAACTCCATTTTAATACTTTTCAACTTCTGTTTTTAAATAATCAATTTTACCATGAGTTTAACTACAACAAATACCATTAACACATAAAATATTTGTCTATACCCATTTCCACTTTGCCATATCTCTACGTGGGCATTTGACTACCTCATATCAATCTCTTTCTCTAAACCACATTCATATATAGGTCCCTGTATATACTTTTCAGATTCCTTTCATCCTTGTATAATTTTACCACTTTGCTTCAGTATCAAACTCAAAGTTTTCTTTTCGAAAAATCGAATTGGGCCCTTAGTGTAAATTTTGTAAATGCTAGTACTTCTCATGGTGATGCATGCTTGGAACAGTGTCTCCCACAAACTGAGTGGGGGAGTATGCGTCACATGGCCTGCCACCCCTGCAATTATTATCTTTATAACTTCATGATATAAGATTATACTTTTTTTAGGGGTCGAACTCTTAAGATATATTGTACCATTAACCCATAATTATTGGGTTCAGTGGGTGGAATTAGGGCCACA
>CM018899.1:12190799-12193299 GCA_009663005.1 Actinidia chinensis
AACTGTGCAATAAAAAAAAGAGAATGAGGATGTACTAATACGCACAAAGTTGCCATGGGGATGGCTACTGCAAACTTCACATTGAGTAAAGAATGGAAAAAGCAGGAGAAATAAGTACCAAAATAAAACTCAACTATGCACTTCATACTTTCATCCATTTAGACATGCATGAACATATAATTCAGGGACTCTTACATGTAATAAGGCTGGGGTTTCTGTATGATCACAAATTCTTAATAGATATAGAGGTCTAGATTTTAAGCAGTAGACATGAAGCAAGCAAAAGAAGCACTGCCTTATTTAACAAATTCCACTGTTATGTTGCCTTAGATTTCACTTGATGCAGTGCTTGAAAGACTACATCTCAAATTATAGTTCTTTATGGGAGAGGAAAAAAAGAAATGCACAAATCATGTCATGACTGAAAACTGAAATGCACAAAACCCAGTCATAGATTCACAAAACACCTCAATCTTTGACGACAGTGCACACACAAACACAAAACCACAGAGGAATCTCTGCAAAGTGAAGTGGTTGTCACAACCAAATCGACATAAGAAAAAGAAAACAAAAGATCTTCCACTGCACGACTGTTAAGTCAATGCAAGTTACCCAAATCAACAAAACAAACCCTAATTCTACTTTAAACACATAAAACCAACCCAGAAAAGATGTAAATCCCTTTAGCATCCAGTCAAAGTCCAACATAAATATCTTACGAACATCCAAAAAATGCAAAACCACCCTCAAACCTGGCAATCATAAAACGTAATTCATTGAGAATAAACCAAAAATCAATATTTTTCACAAAAATGAACCAAACCCGGAATGAGAAACTGTAGGCGTCGCCGAACAAGTTACAAATCAAAGTCAATCAACATGACCCACCCCCAAGACCAAGATCCCAAAAAGAAAGAGCCAAAATCACAACAGAACCATGAAATCTGCCCATCAAAATCCTCATTCACTAAGATTAGACCAACAAAATCAACAGATCTCACCAATGAACAAAATCCAGTATCAAAAGTCTCAGGGTCACCGAACAAATTAAAATCAAGGTCAATCAACACAAAACAACCCTATAAACCTGCCAATCAAAAGTTCAAAACCCTAATTCACTAATATTTGGATCAAGGACATTGGTTGAGGAAAAGAAAATTAAGGGAAACACACCTTGAATTTGTGGAGGGAAGTCACTTGCATTTTATTTTCACTCGACAAATCCTAAGAAACCAAAAAAGAGCAAAAACCACAAAATTACCCTTGGACTTGCGAATCAAAATCCTAATTCACTACGATTAAATCAAAAAACAACAGTTTCCACCAAAAGCAGTAGGAAAAACTTTCAGGGTCTCAGAACGAATGACGAATGAATCAAGGGCAAGCAACACAAAACAACCCTCAAAACCTGCAAATCGAAATCCTAATTCACTAAGATTGAACCAAAAAAGCAACAGATTTCACCAAACCAAGGTCTAAAAACTTCAAAGTAACCGAACAAATTACAAATCGAGGTCAATCAGCATGACCCGCTCAACAAAGATCGGAAAAAACAAAAACAAAAGCGAAAATCACAAAACAATCCATCCTAATTCAGTGTGTTTAAACCAAAAAAAAAACAACAGTTTCAACAACATAAACCAAACCCAGTACGAAAAACTCAGATTCACCGAGCAAATTACCAATCAAGGTCAATCAGCACGACCCATTAGATCAAAATCACCAAAAGAGAAAAATCACAGGGAAAAAAAGGAGGAAAAATTAGGGACCAAATCACCTCGAATTGCGAGCCTGGGGCGGCGATCTGGTTCCGGACCGGGGTGTCCATTACTGGACCTCCTCTTCCACATGCCTCACTCTCACTTTCTCTCTCCTCTCCTCTCCCCTCTCTCACTCTATATCACTTTTCTCAATGGACTTTCTCTCTCTCTCTCTCTACAGTGATAAGATTCAAGAAGAGGCGGGAAGGCGGGACGAGGAAGAGAGAGAGAAGATTTTGTCGTGGCGATAAAACCCACAACCACACCGTCGGCCTCGACCCCACCGCAGTCAATACACCAGCTAAACCAATTTTTATACAGCAAAAGAAAAAAAGTAACGTAAACTTGTATGTTGTATGTGAGCAGTTAGTTTCTTTCGCAAAATCATCCTTCACTTTTGACATATTTATAGTTATCTCCATATTTTTATGGTAAATTTCAGTAATCACCCCTCACCTGAGGTTTCATCAAATTTCAGTAATATAGTCCTAGTTTTGAAACTAACATATAGATTTCTCCTTCCAATGAGGCCCAATAATGTTAATTTTCTGGAGTAAATAACCATAATACAGAAAGTAAATACCTAAAATGGAGACTCAAGATTCTATTTCTAAATCAAAAAGGGAATTTAGAGTGTTTTATTTTTCATACCAATTCCAATCTAAAATTCTTATTTCTATTTTCAAAAAAATCCAAAATGAGGTGAGGGATATTTGTGAAATTTATAAGGAAAAAAAAAG
>CM018899.1:12248257-12255757 GCA_009663005.1 Actinidia chinensis
CTTTAATCCTTGCCTATTCCAGAGCATGTTTGGGAGGATTTGTCTATAGATTTTATTACAAGGCTTCCTATGTCTAAAAGAGCCACAATCATATTGATTGTTGTTGATAGGTTATTTAAGGCTGCTCATTTTGGAACCCTACATACTTCTTTTATTGCAGTATTAGTGGCCAATTTGTTTACCAATATGGTTATCAAACACCATGGCTTTCCTCTTTCCATTGTCTTTAATAGAGATTCCATTTTTCTCAACAAAGTTTAGCAAGCTTTATTTTAGCTGAGTGGTACAATTTTGAAGTATAGCTTTACTTATCACCCTCAAATAGATGGCCAAATTGAGGTTCTTAATAGATGTTTGGAACAATACTTGAGAGCATTTACTCGTCAATATCCTCAAGCTTGGACAAAGTTCTTAATTTGGGTTGAATTCTAGTATAACACATATTTTCATTCTTCAACTCCATTTCAAGCCTTATATGGTAAACCACCTAGAGCTATCCAAAAATATCTTGTATGTCTTCACCTTTAGAAGCTATTGACACTAAATTGATCATAGGAAAGAAATCTTGCTGCAATTAAAAGACTTTGTTGAAAGCTTAAAAGAGGATGAAGCAGCAATCTGATATTCATAAAAGGGATTTAACTTTTCAGGTGGGAGATTTGGTCATGGTTAAATTACATTCTTACAAGCAGTATTCCTTAGCCCAATAATTGAATTCCAAGCTCTTCCAAAAATAATATGGTCCATTTCTTATCTTACACAGAATTAGACATGTTGCTTGGACACGAAACACGTCTTTCAACCCTTTCTATTTTAGGAGACTCAATGGACTAGGAGGCCAATCACTCTCATCGGCCAATAACAAATGGGCCAAGGAGTTCAAGAAAGGTCCATTCGTAGATGGAGGATATGGAAACCCAATAATCTTGGGGTTGAGGGGCTAAATGTGGTGGAAGGCACATATATCAAAAATAGAAAAATCAAGGTATACCCCACGAATGTATGACTTTAACATCCCGGCCTCCTTGTTCGAAGAATAAATATTAGCAAAGAACTCCCGGACAAGTTTTAAACATACAACTCCCTTAGACATAGCAAGACGTTGCCAACCCTACTTAGTAAAGTACATATAAATAAGAGTCTCGAAAAACTCGTCAAGAATAACACCCCGGGAAAAAAACACCAGGCATGAATTTATGACTAAATTTAGAGACATCGGGAGTGGAAGAGTCTCCCTGTTGTCTAAAACCAAAGGTGCCAGACCGACTATGAGAGTCAGTGGCTTGCCATTTATTAGTTGTACTAGTGGAATGGTAGAAAGATGGGGTTTGGGGGCCCTTCCTTTTTTGAGGAGTAGATATGAAATAAGAAGAACAATGCCAATAAATGCAAATGCACCAATCTAGCAGATGATTGGTTCAAGAAATAACAAAAAAATAACCACTAATAACCGTCTACCGAAACTACCCAATCTAACCATAAGCCTTAACCACACAAACTAGTCAATTAAAGACACACTCACCTTCAACAATGAGTGAACGCCCAGATTCATGATTAATTAAGCTATTAACAACGAACTAGAGTGAAACCCCAAACACACACACAAAACCCTAGGTCTTTCAATAGCGCAAAAAAACAAACAATGCAAAAGAATTGGAGAGGGAGAAGATTACCTAAAGAGAGATTGGAAAATCGGAGAAGAATAGAGGAGAATCAGTCGCTGGATCGAGGAGAATTGATCGCCAAAGGTCGCGGTGCGAGAAAGAAAGAAATGGACAGCGACAATCACTAAAAAGTTAGGGCAAAAGGTAACAGTCGCTGGGATTTTATACTCGTCTTGATAAGTGGACTTTGCGGGATCGAGAACCCGCGAGATCCAATGAAACATTCGCTGAGAAGTGGACTTTACGAGATTGAGAACCCGCGAGATCCAGCAAAAAATTTGCTAAGAAGAGGACTTTGCGGGATCGAGAATCTGCGAGATCCCGCGAACTTTTTTGTACAAAAACAATCATAAGAGAAATGAAATAAAATAATGACAAAATGAACATGGGCAAAACCACAATTCCCAACTCATGCAAAAAAATATAATTTAAGAAGCCACGAGTATGAGTGAGTTAACATTAGGTCAAAGTAAAGCATAAAAGTAACTCAAGATACCCAGTAATGATAAGACCCATACTATCTACCATGAAACCAAGATGCATGTTCGTCAGTTAAATCAATGTGAATACAGATCATAGAACAAGATCCAAGCAAGGTTCATAATAAAGATCTCCTCTTGACTACTGAAGCACTAGAAGTCAAATCCTCATGCTATTCCAATCATTTTTTTAATATTTCTAGACAGATCCTTCTAATTACCATTTTAAGTTTCGACCCTATCTCTCCAATTGTCCAAAATTAACATATTTCTTACCATGTAAGGATGGTGGTTTTCACACATATGAGCAGGTAGCCTTCTACTTTTGCGCATTAAAGGCCATCTCCTTTTGAGCAGGTAGCCATCTCTTCTTTCCCACACAAAGTCGAGAACCTTGATAGGATCAGACTTCCCCCTTGGGAATTAAAGGTCAAGCTCCTTATCACAACGACTTCAGCTTGGAAGGTTCGGGAGTTGAGCTCAACGAGGAAGAACCACCTGTCCGGGTTTGGGACTTGGAGGAGGGCATCACTTCAAGCTCCTTGAGTTACATCTCTCCTGAATCCTTAGACAGCGAGGAAGAAGAATGAGAGAAAGTAGTCAGTCAGCTCGTGCTAAATAGGCAAAGGAATCAGGTGCTTCCAGTTGTCGAGTCAGAGGTTTTTACCTAGCCCATCTCCATCTCTATCTCAGACAATGAGCATTCAGACAATCTCGTCTATGCCACACTCTAGCCCATGGGAGACGTTGAAATAGCTCACTCATTCTGGGAAGGCAATGATACCGAAAAAGCTTTGGTGAGACTAACATGGTAAGATTCAGGACCCTGGGCCAGAAAAAGTTTGTGCCAGCTGTCGATCCTCTAGCTACAATAGCTCCCCTATCAGCCAGGTGCCATTGCCAGCCTCAGATCTAGTCTTGGCATTGGCTGCACATATAGGGGGGTCAAACCGAACTCATCAAAGGCCCCACTCTTGGACAAATGCAAAGGGAAGGAGCTCGTGGCTGGCCCCTCCAAAAAGTCCAAGAAGAAGACGGGGGGACGAGCTTAGCCTACCTCCCTTCTTTGAGCATGCACGCCGAGATGTGGAAACCCGAGTTCTCAATCGTCGAGCTCGACAAACAAGTAACGATGACTTACTCTACCAAGGACCACAACAACAGCTTGGCCTTTGTGGGCAATCATGCCTCGGAGTTCAGCTTGGCGTCTTGACCTCGGTTACCTCTCAATTTACCTCTTTTAACTTTTTTAGTACTTAACATTTTCCTATCTTTGTTTTGTAGAGCCTTCAAAGAGCTACCGCCATCTTGGAGCGGATAACAGAACAATCCACCGAGATCAAAAAGTCCAAAAAGAAGATAAACTCTCTAGAGAAGTAGGCCAAGCTGAACTCCGAGGTTGCTGAGAAGGCCAAGTTGAAGCTTGTTGTTGCTATGCAAGAGAGAGATGCTAGCATCACTAAAGCTCAGAGGGAGGTAGTTGCCATCCAAGACCAGCTGGACGAAGCCCTGGGATAGTTGGGGGAGCTCGAGAAGATTGCCAGTTGCCTCGTCTTTGAGCGGTTGTACAACCAAGGGATCAACTGAGCTGATGACAACTATGATAAGCAATTGGCCAATCTTTGACCTGGTATCTTCCTAGAGGGTTGGCTTGCTTGCTTGAAAGAGCTCGACGTCCCCTATGAACATATTGCTTGGAGTGCAGCTCCCCCCCGCAGTCGAGCCAAGGGATCCCTTTAAGCATATTCTCCTCTCGTGTTACCCAGTTTCAATAAAGAAGAGATGCTGGAGGAAGAGGCTGACGAGAATCCAAAGAAGGTCCCTGAAGTTGCGGGCAAGCTCAGACAAGAAACAACAATAGAGGATTGTACAGCTGCTGAATGGGCTTCTCTGAACTTGTCCCCTAATTTGTAATGATTGTTTTTCTTTTTTGTACTGAACAAGCTTTCAAACACTTTGTAATGAATGAACTCTCTCTTTGTAATCTATAATAGAATTGCCTTTTTAGTTTATAGCTCATTTGTGTGAAGCTTACTTCTTATAATGCTTTCAATTTTGCTCACTGTCTAAGTGTACTTCGACAATCTTCGGGGGATAGAGCTCGGCTAACTCTTTTATAAGATTTTTAATAAGTATAGTTGGGAAATATTCATATGATAGAGTTCGGCTAACTCTTCCTTGAAATTCTGGGTAGGTATACTTAGGCAATCCTCGAGGGACATAGCTCAGAACTCATATAAAGCTTGGCTACCTCTTTCTTAAAATTTCTGATAAGTATATTTGGGCAATATTCGCAAGACAGAGTTCAAAACTCATATAGAGTTTGGCTAACTCTTCCTTAAAACTCTGGCTAGGTATACTTAGACAATCCTCGAGGGACAGAGCTCAGAACTTGCATAGAGTTTGACTAACTCTTTCCTAAAATTTATGCTTAGTATACTTGGGTAATATTCATAGGATAGAGTTTGGAACTCGCATAGAGTTCGGATAACTCTTCCTTGAAATTCTTGCTTGGTATACTTAGGCAAATCTTGAAGGATAGAGCTCAGAACTCGAATAAAATTCGGCTAACTTTTTCTAAAATTTTTGCTAAGTATGCTTAAGCAATATTCACAGGACAAAGTTAGGAACTCACGTGGTGTTCCGTTAACTCTTTCTTGAAATTCTTGCTAGTTATATTTTAGCAAAATTTAAGGGACAGAGTTCAGAATTTGCATATAGTTAGGCTAACTCTTCCATAATGTTGTAGCTGCTCGACCAAGTTGTAAGGAAAGGCTCTTTTTCATACTTCGCCCAACTCATTAGGACAAGTTAGGTCATGCCTTAGCGAGAATCTGCTATTTTTGGTATGCTCATAGTGCATATTGCTTTTTTTTAACCTTGCCTTGTAATGCTCAAGTCAAATGCTTGGGCGGTTCTACGGCCTTACCCGCATTTTTTAAGACATGTTAAGCTCATGCTTACGAAAATGGGTAAAGTTCTTTCCTAACATAGATCGGTTTTGAAAAAAAAAGTAAATCAAAAGTTTTCAAAATAAATGAATTCTTGCAAAATTAAGAAAAATATTTGATTTTAAAAATAACAAAAAACAAGATTTTTAAATAAAAATTTTTTTTACAAGTATATTTGTTATAAATACTTGCTAGATTAGGAAAATTACACTTTACTAGTAGTATTTTCTCAAATCATTGGAATTCTGAGGTCTCGGAGTGTGTTTGCCCCTGGGGTCTTCGAGGTAGTAAACGCCCTTGCTGGCAAGCTTAACTATCATGTAGAATTATTCTCAATTTGGACCAAGCTTCCCGTTTTGCCAGGTCCGTGATGTTTTCAACCATCCTTTATAAGAAGGAGGTCTCCAACTGAAAATTGTATGTGTTGTACCTTCCAATTGTATATCTTATCTAATTTTTTTGTTAGTGGCCTATTGAGTTGTAGGATTCGATCTTCTAACAGCTTGTCATTTTGTGTATTAACAATTGGTTCCATCTAGCTCAGCACCAATTAGGTGTTGACTAAGATGGATTCTTGGGTCATTTCGAGGCTAGGCACCGAGATCAAATTGATTGTAACAGTTTGCCCTGTCTTTTGGGGAGGTTCTCTAATAACCTTGTAATTCAAGATTGGATTCAAACTAACCTTGATCTCCTCCCCTCTATGAGCAAACGCGAGGCAACCTTGTTCTGGACTCACAGTTTAGGGTGAGAACTCAGTTACAAAATCGGCCAAGACTTGTCCATTTAGTGAATAATTCTAAGGGGAAAGTCTTTTTCTAGGGTGTCGTCTGTTTCTTTATTGCTCTAGTCAAATTTGGGATTTAGTTTAGCCTCGGCTTCCTCTACTTCCTCCACTCTGGTCTTTTCTTGATCCACAAACTCTTTTAAGTGCCCATCCTAACTGAGCTGGTCAAGGAAGATCTTCAAAGTTCGACAATTCTCAGTTTTGTGTCCCTTCTCCTCGTGATAAGAACACTTTCATCGTTGATTGTGCCTATTGGGGTCCCCTCCCAAGGGTTCGAGCTTTTTAAAGTATGGCTTATCTCGAATTCGTGCAAGGAGCTTGTAGATTAGTTCTTTAAAAACCACATTAATCCCCTGCCTTACCTAGTTCTCGTGATCAACCAAGTCGTCCTTCCGTCTTTTAAGTTGCCCTTTGCCCTAGGGAGCTGAACCTATGTTTTGTTCTGCTTGCTGAACATCGTCCTCTAGGCGGGCGAATATTTCAACCCAAAACATAAGGTCCCAAAGATTGGCAGGCAGATTGAGCGTTAGGTTTTCCCAAATTCTTTCTCCAGGAGTTCACCCGTGCTTGTAATTGGCTACTGCTAACTCCTCCGAACATTCTTTGATCTCGTTATAAGTCTCCCAATAACGCTTGCTATAGTTGAGGAGTGATTCGGTCTTGCCTTTCTTGAGTGTCAAAAAAGAGCCAACTCCATTTGGCACTTTAGTATTTGTAATGAACCGAGCTACGAATGACTCGGTTAGTTGATAAAAGTTTCCATCAAGAAGCCGATAGAACCATTTCAACCCAAGATCACCTAGGCTTGATGGAAACACTCGGCACGTCAGTGCATCCAAATGATTCTAGAGCGCCATCATTTGTTTAACATGACTAATGTGAGATTTCAGGTTTGACTTCCCGTCATACAGTGTAAACCTTAGTGGTGTAAATTTTTCTTGCGGGTCCATTCCCTCGATTTCTCAAGAGAATGGCATTTGGTACCTCGGGATGGGTTCTCATGATGCGGGCCTGGTCATGCGATTCGTTAACCCCACCGGGATGATGTCTTTGCCCGACGCTGTGGTAACTCGGCTATTAAGCTTATTGCATAGATCACCTCCTCGGTTACGCTTGGCGTTAAGAATCTCGTGAAGATCCGTATTGAATGGAGTTCGACTAGGCGATACTCTTCGCTTGCTCGACGTAACGAAATTACTATCACCGTGTCTGTCCAGGCTGACGCGGGATCCGCGTTGCCTTCTATTTTGACCTGCCCAAGGTGGGGGGTTTGATTATTTATTTCTGTCTTCAGATGGTTCTGTCTTTACCACTTGGGTTAGCTTCATCAACTTGTTGTCAACAAGCATCTGTGCCATTTCGGCTAACTAGGTTTGCAGGCGTTCAATGGTTATGTCCTGGCTGTCTCTTCCTCCAATTGGCAATCGACTTGGAATCTACCTAGAGGTGGCCATGGCCGTCCTCTAAGCGTTGTCCAATAGTTTAGCCCATCTTTCCCTAGGAGTTTTAGGAGCACGAGGGGGCTCCCTAGGAGTTTCTCAACTATCGGAACGATTGCTACTTTGTGATGCCATCAAAACTTGCCTTGCAAATGTCTATTATCGATTTTCAATAGATGA
>CM018899.1:12318257-12325757 GCA_009663005.1 Actinidia chinensis
GTTAGGGAGCCACCTACTTGTTTTTAGTTTGGTCAAGTCAGTCATGTCATGCGGCAATGCACGCATGAGAAGAATAATTAGGGAGCTACGGGATCGGAGCAACTTATTCAATCATAGGCCTCGAGGGCCACCCCAACATTCACATTGGTCTAGACTTCATATCAGTCAGGACCACAATCTTTGGGTCAATAGGGTCAGAGGACTCAGGGGCGAGTTTACGTTGTGACGTAAGTAGCTGGGCCTTTAGGGACAATAGAGCAGCAGGAACCGTAATTCGATACCTTTGTTGTACGAGGTACTTTTCTTGTGTTTAATTCGTGGGCTTGTGTTCTCATCGACACTAGAGAATTACATTCATTTATCGCATCATCTTTCGCTTTGGCATTGGGATTGGAAATAGAGGTGTTAGATTCAGTACTTCTGTTAGACACTCCAATTGGAGGTAGGTCAACTTTGAAACTAGTTTGTAGATCTTGTGAGGTTAAGATTGTCGATAGACGTTTTGTGTTCAACTTTATCGTGTTCGACATGACTAGTTTTGATGTGATCCTTGGTATGGATTAGTTGATGGGCTATCGTGCTATGATAGATTGTTTTTAGTATCGGGTTACCTTTTGTACACCCGAAGGTAACCATTTTCACTTCGTAAGAGATTGGAGTTATAGCTTTAACCCATCACCTACTGGTATACGGAGACTAGGGAAATTAAATTTTCTCTTCTCAGCTTATTTGATCGACAAAGGTAGTAAAGCTAGTGTGGTTTTGCCCCCGGTTGTTTGCAAATTTCCAAATGTCTTTCCGGAAGATTTAACAGAGTTACCACCACATTGGAAGATCGAATTCTTCATTGATCTTATGTCGGGCACCACTCCCATCTCCGTACTACCGTATCATTTTGCACTAGTGAAGTTGCAAGAGTTGAAGGTTTAGATTCAAGACTTGTTGGATAAAGGTTTTATCTGAGCTAGTGCGTCACTGTGGGGAGCTTCAGGTTTGTTTGCAAAGAAGAATGATGAATCACTTCAAATGTGTGTTGACTACCGACTACTAAATCGTGTGACGATAAAGAATAAGTATCCACTTCTAAGGATCGACGACTTATTTGACCAATTAAAGGGTTCAAGCTATTTCTCAAAGATTGACTTGAGATTAGGTTATCACCAGTTGCGGATCAAACAAGGGGATATAGCGAAGATAGATTTTTAAGCACGCTACAGACATTATGATTTTCTTGTAATGTCATTTGGTCTTACGAATGCGCCAGCAGCTTTCATGGACTTAGTGAATCGTTCCTTTCATCCGTATCTTGATCGGTTTGTAGTTGTGTTTGTGAATGATATCTTAATCTATTCGTCATCAGTTGAGTCACAGGAGGAACATTTGAGAATTGTGTTTCAGCTTTTACGAGAGCATTGTTTGTATGCTAAGTTTAGCAAGTGCGAATTTTGATTACCTAAAGTAAAGTACTTTGGTCATACTATTTTTCAAAGTGGAGTAACTATAGACTCTTCAAAGATCGAGGCCGTGATAAATTGGGAATGACCGAAGACCGTGTTCGAGGTTCATAGTTTCTTGGGTTTAGTCGGTTACTACCAACGATTCATAGAGGATTTTTCACGTTTAACGGTATCGATGACTTGACTTGCGAGGAAGGGAATTCGTTTTATTTGGAATGACACTTGCGGGCATTAATTTCAAGAGCTTAAGAAGAGATTAATTTCGGTATCGATTCTTGTATACCAGAACGAGGGTTGGGTTATATCGTGTACTGCGATGCTTCACGTGATAGCTTAGGTTGCGTGTTGATGCAGTTGGGTAAGGTAATTGTGTATGGTTCACGTCAGTTGAAGACGCATGAACAAAATTATCCGACTCACGACTTATAGCTTGTAGCCGCTATATTTGCTTTGAAAAGTTGGAGGCATACTTGTACGGAGAGTTGTTTGAAATATTTTCAGACCACAAGAGGTAAAAGTATCTATTCACGCAATAAGATTTGAAGTTGAGGCAGTGACGTTGGATGGAGTATATAGAGGGCTACGACTTTAAATTACACTATCATCCCTGAAAGGCCAATGTTATGGCCAATGAGTTTAGTAGAAAATCTCTTAGTACATTAACGAGCATTTCCATTCATGACTGGCTAATGCTTCAAGATCTCAATGAGTACGACTTGTTTCTCAATGAGACAGATGAGTTTGCTACATTGTTCACATTGTCTATGGAACCATCTGTCATCAGTCGGGTTATTGAGGCACAACGCAGGACGTAGAGGCCAAGACAATTTGCGACCACATTGCTAGAGGTGTAGGATCAACAGGTTAGGTTTTGCATTTAGATTACGGTTTAATTTATAAGTCTAAGTTATTCATGCCATTGTCAAGTAGGAACGATGTTCTACGTGAGTTTTACCATTCGCGACTTGTAGTTCATCTTGGAGGGACGAAGATGTACCATGATTTATGTCGCCAGTTTTGGTAGAGGCGAATAAAGAAAGACGTTGCCTTATTCGTTTCGAAGTATTTGACTTGTCAACAAGTGAAAACCAAACACTAGAAATCAACAAGTTTGCTACAATCATTATCGATTGCGGAGTGAAAATGAGAGCATATCACGATGGATTTTGTGTCTGGTTTGCCTAGATCGCTGAGAGTGCACGTCACCGTTTGGGTTATGGTTAATCGTTTGACTAAATTTGCACATTTTCTTCCTATTCGTTTGTCAAATTTGGCAGAGGATCTTAGCATCATCCACGTTTGTAAAACCGTTAGACTTCATGGGGTTCCAGTATCCATCATTTCTGATAGAGATCTACATTTTATATTGCTCTTTTGGAAGGGAATGCAATCCGCTCTTGGTTTGGATTTGATACTAACAACGGCTTTTCATTCTCAGACTGATAAGTAGTCTGAACGTACTATTCAAATTTTGGAGGACATGCTTCGGGCATGTGTACTTGACTTTGGGGGATCATGGGAGGATCATATACATTTAGTAGAATTTATGTATAACAATAGTTATTAGGCGAGCATTGGGATGGTACCATTTAAGGCATTGTATAGTAGGCCATGTAGGTCACCGGCGTGTTAGACCAATGTCAGGGAGGCAGCACTTGCAAAGTCAGATTGGATTCGTGATATGACAGAGGAGGTAGTTTTAATTAGGAAACGTTACTCACGACACATAGTCGTCAAAAGAATTACGCCGAACGAAGGAAAAGTCACTTGGAGTTTACCATTGGTGACTAGGTGTTTTTGAAGGTTTCACCGAAGAGGGGATTGATGCGTCTTGGACATAGCAGTATGCTATCGCCAAGGTTTATTAGTCCGTTTGAAATACTTAATAGTTTGGGAGTTGTGGCGTATCGTCTTGCTTTGCCACCGAAGTTGGAAAATGTGCACAATGTATTTCACGTTTCGATGTTGTGGAAGTATGAGCTCGATCCTTCACACGTTTTGGATTAGGGAGATCTTGTCATTAATGAGGACGTTACTTATGAGGAGCGACCGATTCGTGTGTTGGACACACGAGATCAAGTTCTTAGATGGAAGATCATTCCATTAGTGAAGATTTTATGGCTTCACCATGGTGTAGAAGAGCTACGTGGGAATGTGAGTTCAAGGTTCGCGGGAAGTATTCGGATCTTTTTAGATAAGTGGGTACGCATATCTAATATTGAGGACGAAATTTTTTTAAGTGGTGAAGGTTATAAGGTTTCAAAAATATTATTTTAATTATGATGCATAAGTGACATCATCGTACAATGTGCATATAGATGTATATATGTATATATATACAAAAATATTGGTTTTAAAAATAAGTTGAACCATTAAATTTAATTGGGCCACTTGGGATGTGGTTGGGCTTGAGTATATTTTGTTTTGGGCCATTGAGTATGGGCTATTGTAATTGCTAATGGGCTTGTAGTTGGACTTGTGGGAGATTGGGTTTAATTTGGATCCAAGGTTGGATCTTTATTTTGGGTGTGAGCCAAACAAGACCTAAAGGCCTAAGGGAGCTTTTACTTTACATTTTCTCTCTCTCTCTCCCTCATTCTCAGCCTTTCCTTTTCTTTTCACATTCGTTCTCTCTCTTTAGGGTTTTCATCTTGAGCTAGATTTGAGTGTGTTAGAGTGGGATTTGAGTGATAGTTCTTCGGAAAGAAATTATGTACCCAACGGGGGCTTCGTTTTGAGTCAAGAATATTTAGAGTGAGAACAAGTTGGAGCTTAGGGTTTCATCTCATCTTCGTAGAGCTTTCTTCATACATTTGAGATAAATGGGGTTTTCTTGTTGGGATTTAATTTTTAGGTTGTGTTAATAGCTTATACATAGCCTATTGAGGCATTATTTTGGTTGATATATAAAAATTAAAAATTTTGAGATCTGAAAATGTTCTGTCTTTTGCGTTGTCTACCGGTAGTGATAAATCCACTACCGGTAGTGATCTCTACCGATAGTGCTAAAATCACTACCGGTAGTGAATATTCTTATTTAGCCTTTGGAAGTCTGTCTACCATTAGTGATAAAATCACTATCGATAGTGATGTCTACCGGTAGTGCTCAAATTATTATCAATAGTGAATATTTTTATTTATTATGTGGAGACTTGTCTACCGGTAGTACTTAGGGCCATTATTGGTGGTCACTTGCGGTCACTTGCTTTAATAGTTTATGAAATATTTTAAAATAAATGCATTTAAATGGTTTCAATAATGGTTTATATTGATGAATTTGGCATTACATATTATATTGTTTACATTATAGCTTTTGGCAAATGTAATTTTTGTGAATGTTGGAATTGAAAATTATTTTGGGAATGACACGCTAACATGTACCAGAATAAGTTGGCTTAGATTAAGCCCAAGGTGAAAGACCTCGATAACAATCGCGCAGGAGGGAATGTCAAACCTTCGGTTAGTGACTGAGAAATTGGCCGGATATTGGGTATGTCAAACCTTCAGTAAAAGTTTGAGAAGTAGGCCGGATATTGGGTATGTCAAACCTTTAGTGAAAGTCCGAGAAGTGGGCCGGATATTGTCTCATATGTTTAGTGCATTACGAAACCAGTTAGGTACTAGCCTAGGTGTGTCATTCGGAAAGATTATTGTTTTTTGTTAAAATCCAGAAAGTTCATGAAATCATTGATTTGAGAAATCATGAAATAAATGCTTTTTGAGAAAAGCCAAAAAATGTGAAAACTTAATGATTTGTGAAATTACAGATTGGAAATTAAAAGTATATTTTGATATGAATAAAATCATACTTTATTGCATTATATTTTCATTATATAGTGATGTATCATGGTTTTGACTTGATACATCAAGTCCATTGTCAAATTTTTTCAAGGTAACTCACCTTTACTATAAAATGAATTTCAGGTACCGAGGGTTATCCTAATTCGTGAGGCATGTGGATTTCCGTTTAGTTTACTTTTGTTTAAAAAACATGTTAATGTACTTTTGAAAATTGTAATATTCTTTTGGCCTAGTGTGGGAATTGTCCATGGATTATCATTCATATCTTGTATTTGATAGCTCATAGAGAGCATGTCCCACATGAGGGATTGATTGTACTCTGATGTTATGACGATATATAGTCATATTTTATTATGTTCCGCTGATTTTTCTTGATATAATGTGTATGCTTACGTGGCCGGATTGTGTGATAACATGATATCAGAGCTCTAGGTTCGAATACCTATGAGTCGTTGGATGGTTAAGCCACATTTGTTTTGTGTCTAGTTATTAAGAAGTAACATGTCACGCACACACCCAACCGAATTATACATAATTAATGCTAATTAGGTGGCATGTAATCGCACAAGCCACCATACCTACGAACGACACCTGATATTCATCACATACTCAACAGATAAAGAGTACTTCAATACTCATTCATTGATAATTAAAAAAACTAATAATTAAAACTGCAAATCATAAGATCGGCATACATATACATCCTGAACTGAATATAAACAAACTCTTTCTAAAACATAACATATATACACAACTGACACAAAAACGAGATAAAACTGTACAAAGGCAAGAACTGTGTCAAGTTCTGCCAACGACATCTAACCACAACCAAGAAAGTCACACGTCTAGGACCACGACCACAATGAACAAGACAACTATCCATATCTCCTTACCTATCAAAATAATTTGTGTGGGTATGAGCTAATAATCTACGTGCTCACAATAGATAATCAAATTTATAAATAATAATATAGTATCACCATCCGCCATAAATATACAAAAATAGAATACATTTATGCAATAATGCATCACCCACATGTGCGTGTAAGTTTAGATAACGTTGCCTCAATGATTGATGGCTTGTTATCAAGGAATACTCCTAATGACACATCCCTTAGGCCAATCCCTCATGACTAAACCTTCCTCTATGCAATGCCACCTCATATGTATATTATCATTGATAATATATCAAAGTCAGTCAATTCGATACGAAAAAAACTATCTATATTATCCCCACCTGTTATTGGCAGACAAATATAATAGAGTCACTCCTTTAGTTGAACTGGAGCATTTTGATCCGCTTCATCACCTATAACAAAATAAGTGAACTCAATCCTAATAATTTATAATTCAATCCGTTGGATTCTCATTAAATAGTAATAATTACATCCTATTAAAACTTCACAGCGATTGGACAAATTTTCACCATTGATTGACACCAAACACGCTCATTATCACAACCGATCACCAGCTTATGTAATATGTCATTTTAAATTTAGAATTAGTCTAAACTGACCCTATAATTAGATCCAAAACACTAAAACACATAAGAAACGATTATTCACACTACCAAAAACTCATCCGATTGACCAATATTCAACTCGGGTGCAACATACCACCATGACTCGACCACACTGGATTATTTCCAGCCTGTGGCAGGCATTAACACAACAGATGCTGTAACTCAATTTTTTTCCAACCTCGCATTGAGTCGTGCGCCCCCTCCCCCCACACACATATGTATATATGCTTATGCATTCAAATACTCTTCCAAATCAAATCTATTATCAAATAATATTATTAATTTTTTTCAAATCAATTTCTCATCATCTTCACTTTCTCTCTTTACAATTCTAACTAACTTCTCACACCAACTTTTAGTTAAATTCAATTGTTTCATAGACATAATTTCTTAGTTGATCACATAATTCAAAACCCACATATTAGTATTCATTAATACCCAATTTAATTTAAATAAAACTAATGATCACTAAGAAAATTAATTAAAACTACTGCACATTAGCGACCCACCTTTCAAATTTTTGATTTCCCTTTTCTCTTCTATCTTTCTTCCCTCTCGGTTCTCCTTTCTCTCTTTGTTCTCTTCCTTCTCTTCTCCCGGTCTCTGTTTTTTTAAGCTAGGTAAATAAATAGATAGATAGATAGATACGCATATACATATTTACAAACAACAGAGGACAAGGCAACGTGTGCCCCTTGAGTCATCCAATTTTTGAATAAT
>CM018899.1:12580757-12585757 GCA_009663005.1 Actinidia chinensis
ATTTTTATTTTTTATTTATATTTAGTGACTTTTTAAATGATTTGATAATAAAATTTATACTTTTTTGAGTTCTTATTTTTGGCTAGTAAATTTAAATAAACAATTTGCTCTAATTTGATAAAAAAAAATAGTAAGATAATTTTTTGCTCGACAAATAAGCGGATTTTTTTCTCAAATTGAATATAAAAGTATGTATTTTCAAATTTCTCTTAAAAGAGGAATCAAAAGTTACTGAAAATAGTTTTATTAAGGTGAAAAGGTTTTAAAACCAACTAAATTAGCTAGCTTTATTTCAGACTGGTCCTTAATTTATAAGTTCCAAGATAAATTATTTAGTGCTCTTGGAGCAAATCTTAATGGTGCTCTAATCTTGTAGTAATTGGTTTATAGTCTACTATTTTTTTGTCTTAATTGGGTTTTATGGATAACTGTATCACTCATTAAATGATGTAAAACAATATTTTAACAATACCCAATAATATCTCAATTCCATGACATTAATAGAGTAAAGATCACTATATTTGAGAGGAAAGTGTTAGAGCCTCTCCAGTGGACTCATTAAATATATTGTTCTCTATTCAATTTATGACATGTAAAATTAACTTTTTTTACTTTTTGGCCTTCAGTCACTAATATATATGTATATGTGTTATGTATGAATCAAAAAAGTGAAGCCCTATCTTGTCGCCATAATGGCTTAGAGCCCTTTTCTTTGTATATGTTTGTATAAATCAAGAAAGGGCTTTTTTGCATAAAATATTTTTAGTGTAAAATCTTTTCTTTTTCAACTATGATTCAGTCTTGAAGAAGTAACTACTACCAATTTGTATTCTATTGAAGTTTGTTTCTACAAAACCAATCTTTTTATAGTTTTTCATCCCTTTCATCCTCTTTTTCTACTCCATTTTGCCTTTAATTACACACTTGCAATGTATATATATCGACCTTAAACTTCAATGTCTTCCTATATTGAAAACCTGCCTAACCTACCTAGAGTACAAATCACTCTGGTACTCAGAGCAAATATATAAATAATATGGTAAGCCCATAGGCCGAAAATATCGTATGATGGCTTGACATTCTGTAAATTGAAACATTGGCATTTGACGGGGGTTTATTGTTAATGAGGAAAATTTCCTAAAAACCCCACATACTAGTAATAAGGTTTAATGCTACCAATGGTACTTATAACTGTTTTGAAATAAGTTGTTATATCATATCACCCAATTTGGTGCATTACTTGATGCTTTGTTCCCTTCTACCTTTTCATGCGAAATGTAGTTTTCACAAGCATCAAGTTACTCTTGCAACATTATTGGTTGTGAATTTGAAATCGGTGGCTAGTTTGGTTTTATTGTTTTCAGTTTTTTTCTATGTTGCTGCTTTATTTATTGCAAACACTATTATATTATGTGATAGTTGCCTGAAAGCCATTATGGCGACATTAAAATGGCTTTTTTGCATATAATAAATCAAGAAATGGCTTCTTTGCATATAATATTTTTAGTGTAAGCACTTTTCTTTTTCAACTATGATTCAATCTTGAGGAGTAATTTAGTTGTTGATATTAAAATGACATAAGAAAATGTGGTACACAAATTGTTATGAGAAAACACATGTTGATGTTAAAAAACTCCAAGATTAGGTATTGTTTGCTATTATACATGTGCTTCCACTTTGAAGGACTGTTGGACTTTATTTTGTTCTTTTTTTTTGCTGTTGAATGCCATCAAAATCGGTCAGTTATACTCTTATTTGTGCTAATTTTCAGTTGTGACATGTTATGCTAATTTTCAATTATAATTATATTTTGCATTTGTAATTGAGTTATATTTGTAATGATACTCTGCAATTGTATTACTAGTCAATGTACTATAATTGGCTTATTATGTACTATAATTGGATTACTATAGTAATCTATAATAAATTTGGTAGTTATTGATTGGAGAGGAGTATGATGTTGAGTATTTGACATCGGCAAATTATTATTTTTATGGACTATAAATTGAGAGGGTTGTCAGAGAGAGAAGAGTGGGGCAAGATGTAATCCTTGGGGAATTACTGGGAGCACACAACATGTTGCTGTGTGCAAAGGGGCTAAAGGAATGTATTGAAAGTAGAGAGATCTGCTGAAGTGAGAGTTGTGGTATTGTGAGAGGAGAGAACATACAGTGAGATAGTGAGATATGAGAGAGTGCTGAGAGCTGTGTAGAATGTGATCTCTTTCCTATTGTACTCATTATAATTTATTCTGTAATTAATGGATTATTGGTTGCTCTCCGTGGACGTTAGGCAGGTTTGGCCGAACCACGTAAGTTTTTGTCTTGTGAGTGTGGTTGATCTTGGTAGATGTGACTGGTGACTAGGTCCTTGGGCACAACAATTGGTATAGAGCCAAGTTCGAGTCACCAAAGAGTCACCGGAGTGATTTTGGCGGCGATCGGAAGCCGATATCGGAATCTGACCAAATTCAACGTATTCAAAAATGGCATTTGAGCATACCACCAAATTTGTCTCGTCAAGACGAAACTCCAGCACCAAACGGATTCAAAATTAGACGCTAGGCGAGCTCTCACGCGCTGCCTTGTAGTTCTGCTCTCCATCCACCGCCCCCACGCGCCCCCAGTTTGGTCTCACTGCTGTGAGAGAAGATTAGAGAATAGGGAGAGACATCATGATAACCTTAATTATAAAAGGAAAAAAAAATGAAAATAGAAAGTAAAAATGGGAAATGATGATGTCTTAAACTGGGAATTTGAAACGGTGGTTCATAAATGCGCATGTGCCACTTTTGACCAAGCCCGCGTTTACAAGCTTATTTGAGTTAGGAGCGTTATCAGAGTCGAGCGCAGCCACGCGGGTTGACCATAGCCCGCGCACCAACGAGCCATTGATGCCCGTTGACCGGGTTACCAATCAACGTTGATCGGTCAATGACGATCAAACAGTTGCCCGAAAGGTGGTAATTAATCGTAGAGTCCCTGGCAGTTCCCTGAAAATTGCAGATTTGCCCGGAGGTTCTGGTAAATTATAATTTAGTTCCCCCTGAAGTGTTCGATTTAATCATGTTTGGTCACAGAATTGGGTCTGATTTTCGAGACAGAAAAGCCCTTTCTGAGTGTTTCTCACTCAGTCATTCCAAATTCATCCGCGAGGTCAATTTTTCGAAGATTTTTTGCTTCTATTTTAGAGAAATAATATGGCAGAGTAGTTTGGTGGGAGTTTTGATCACACGCTTTTAGCTACAGGATTGCCTCCTTGTGGAAAACAGGATGAATGACATGGAAAGAGATGAATGAGGAAGACGATTGGCAGATCAGATAATGTACTGGACACGAGTTTCCACATGTAGCAGGGATGAGACAAGTGTTACAGATCAGATTAGTTTCATTGAACACAAGAGTGTTTCCCAACATGTACACATGAATAAGTGCTCATTGGTTATGGACCAAATTGGAGGAGATATACTAGGCAGAGACATCTCTGAATAAAACTTTAATGATGAGGAGGTTTGTGTTGAAGTTTCAGAAAGGGACTACAATGGCAGAACAAAGCAAGTTCCAGAAGGTCAAGAAAGAGGTCCAGATAAGAGCTCAGAAAAGAGGACGACTGAGGTCAAAATCTAGAGGTCGCACTTTAATTGCTTTTATTACTACCAGTAGGGACAAGAAGAATTGTCCAGAAAACAAAGCACAAGATTAGTCTTCAGAGGCAGCAACAACAGCAATGATGGCTGTGGAGAGTGATGTTCTCCTAGCAGCAGTCGCAGATGAAATCAATTAATTTCTGATGTCAGGAATACTTACCCACTTGTGTAGAGACAAAGAGGTGTTCTTTACACATGTAGCATTCGAAGGACTTTACGGATGATGTCAAACAACACGACGAATGTTGTTGGCAAAGGAACAGTCCGATACCGCATGGCAGATTGTAGATCCTAAAGGGATCGGGTAAAGTCATGTTTCATTAAGATGCAAGATTCCAAAGTCGATTAAAGCTTTTGAAGGTAGTGGGGAACCTCCGAATTTTAAGAAAACACAGAAATGCCTGTAAGGGGAAGGAGTTGGATTGCTATACCGACTAGAATGCGTGCCCATACAATAGGATCTGCTGTTTTGACTTAGTCCAGTGGTATTAGCAAGAAAAATGGACACGTACAGCAACCGTGCATAGAGGCATTCAACAAAGCAAAGCACATTAATAGCAGGTCAGAGGTAGATAGGAGCGAGGAGAGTTTTGGTATACGTGCGAAAGTCTGGCCAAGAACACAGCGATGTAACTAGTGTAGGATGGTTCCATGAAGAACTCATAGAGAGAGACAGAGTTTATGTATAAAGCGAAGTCGCGACATCGCTGAAATGAGTCCTCTTTCACTCTAAATAAGTTGATGGTATCTCTCCATTGTGCACTCAGGGAGGAGATGATGGAGCACAACACGATTTACAAAGTGATGTAATTTGCAAGCCACCCAGTTGGGGTGATCAGGGTACCTAGTGAAGAAGGGCCCTGCATTTTTGATTTGGAAGTGCATTTCACTTCGATGGGAAGTGAAGTTTGCCTGTAGATAGGGTAACATATCCCGCTCTGTCTTGCAATCTTAACACAGGGGAGCTGGACCATAAATTGTCGGGGTGATGGACAATTTAAAACAATTAATTTACCCTCCATGTCTGGAGGGTGAGATTATTGGGTCCAGCCCATTGAACCAAGTACAGATAATAGCAAATCCACTATTGGGCCGACAACCCAACTCAATACCGGGCCCAAGCCATATGAAGTACATAACTCATGTTTACTATTAGAAGGTGCGGCTATTTTTATTGATATATTTGTTGAAAGGAAGGAAGGAAGAGAGAGAAGTATTTGACATAGATGTCAAAGAATGCTGCAGATGATCCAAGATTTCGCACCTCTCTTTCCCGAAGTCTCAATGTGGCATGTAATGGCTCATGGCGAGCTCATCTCTCTTCTTGTGGCCTCTAAATTGAGATGTTGTCAAG
>CM018899.1:12680757-12685757 GCA_009663005.1 Actinidia chinensis
AAGGCCACAAATTTAGGATATTGATCCCGAAGACTTGGTGCATGACGATGGCAAAGAAGAATCCGAAGCATTAAGGAATTAGGATATGTGTCAAGACATTTACCAAATTAGCTTGTCTGGCTGCCCCGTCAAATGAGGTATGCACACAATTACACGAAACTTGAAGGGGTCTATTAGAGAAGCTCATAAATTTTACTTCTTATGTGCCTCAAGGAGGATGTCTGAACAAGATAAATGTACATACTACGAGCTATCTAAGATATTGAGTTCAGATCCGAAACATTCTCACAAACCAAGGGTAAAAACAAATGCAACGGGAAAATGGTGCTAGTATACAATTCAAAAGACTGAAAAGTAGTATTGAGATGGTATTAAACAAGAAGAAAAGAAAGTGTAACTTGTGCAATAAGTTAGAAGATGATAAAAGAACTTGTCTCGAGAATCCGATGAGTGAAACTTACAAAGGTAAATCACTTATAATTTTTGGTCTATTCAAGGTGTTACCTAAACAATTCATTTCTTTGTGTGAAAACAGGTATAATGCAGCCACGACATGAAATGGAGGAGATGAGAGTCAAAAAAGCCGAATGACAAAATGTGGACGGTGACCAAGTAAGGACCATGCGCCATCAAGTCGACTCAGAATGCAGAGGCAGAGGCAAGAGATGGGCAAAGGCAGGCAAGGCAAGAGGAAGGAGCTCAGACATAGATAGAGGCAAAGGCATGAGCTTGGGAGGAGGGAGGAGTAGTGAATAGGCACCCAATACTGAGATAGGCTTACGAAGGTCTTTTTGGTTTTTGTTAAGACTTAGGGCAACTTATATTTTGGTAAATAGTTATAATTGGCTGCTCATACCTTTTGTTTTTTGTTGACTGAGCATTCCGTATACTTTGGAGATTACCGTGGGCAATATGGTGCACTTTCTTTTGTGGATATACACACAATACATGTAAGGCTAGTGTTGCATGGCCATGATTTATCGGAGTTATAAATGGTTGTGATGTATAAATGAACTTTTTTGGCTTATTCAATTATAAACTCCCTTGGTTGCCTTATACAAGTTTTACACGTATTCTTTTCATTTGCGTTTTGGGGTGATCCACCCCCCCAGCAAAAAAAGAAGATATATTGACACAATCATGCCGAACTGGCAGATTGGCTCAGGCTAATCTTTATTATTTGGTGTGATGAGTAAAAGAAATTGAGAGAATTATTTTGATCATTTGAAGGATGCCCACGATACATTTTCAAATCATTGATCAGGTAAATATTAGTTCTTTTGTTAAAGTAGACAAAACTTGTTGGAGATTTTCCACAGTTTTGTATTCTCGACAATTTCATGCATAAATTAATTTTTCCACGTACTGGATTATTCCAATTGTATTTAAAGCTTGGAATTCGTATCTCTATGTTTTCAAGTGCTAACAAGTGAACGACTTTAAAAATGTATGAATTCTTAAAGTGAATGTAATTTTGCGTGAGGGCAGCAGGTGCTACAAGTTAACATATCTTTGCTTTGTTAACATATCATTAAATGACTAGATGATGCCCGCTTGACTGATCCATAACTGGCAATTGCTGAGGCATTTGCAGAATGACCGCTATGGTCGCAGGAAAAACATAAGGAAGCAGCATCAGATCGATAATACACAATCAATCTTTGCTCCCCCAAAAAATCACACATGTAAACCATGTTTCAGGCTATCAGATAGTATTACCCAGTCAAACACAACAGACTTGAATGCCATAAATACAACAAATTTTCACTTCTATTCCACCGCTCTCATAACCAATTACTGAACTACCATAAACAAGTAGAGTCACAAACATGTTGTCTCTTTACAGACAAGCCATACAACAAACATTACATGGTGACACTACAAACTTTCGCAAACGAGGAGGACATAATTTAGCAAATCTTATATTCGCAAAGGATTAGTAGATCATAACATCTTCTCCATGGAGCGACGATGACTGTGACTCGATTGAACTTCAATTGACAGTAACGGCGACTAGTGGGCTTCAATCGACAACGATGACGATCGATTGGGCTGGTGGGCTTCAATCGACGACAACAACAACTGTGTGGTTCAATCGACAGCGACAGTGACAAGGTCCTTCAATCGACAGGTTGGTGGGGATTTGACGATGTTCGATGGTGCTTGTTTCGCGTGAGATTCACTTGATCTGAGGGTCAGTGGTGTGGTTTGACCGGTGGTGGTGGTGGTAGTGGTGATGGGAGTGAGATCGATATGAGAGAGAGAGAGGTGTTATTTTAAGCCCACCAGTCGACTTTGAGGTAAGGTAAAGCCCGAGGGAGAGAGAGAGTGTAGGGCGACGTCAGTGATGGCGTCTCGGCCTGGTGGAGGGTGGAGAAGTATTGGGGGCTTTCAAAGGTCTCGGAGGGAGGGTAAAGTTGGGGGGAAGATACTGGGGCGTGGGGGAGGAGAGAGAGAGGTTGTTTTAATTCAACCCTGATTTTAAGACTAGGATGGAATGTCCAAATTTTGTCTCCTGATCTGGCCCCATATATATATATATATATATATATATATATATATATATTATATATATATATAATGATATAACTTCCCTTGCTGTATTTTCTTGATGAATTTTGAAGAGCCCTTGAAAGACTATGCTGTATTTTCTTGATGAATTTTGAAGAGCCCTTGAAAGACTATGTTCGCGCTGTGCAATCTATCTAGGTGAGGTCATTCAATTTCTAAAGTTGTACATCCTTTGCTTTGGATCATCATTCAGTTTCTTATTTGGTAGAGGTTTGCTCATCTTATTGACCCAAAAGATCGATGGCTATGTAAATCTCATAAAGGGAACACTATAGAATCTCTCATGTTTAGCTTTAACCTTGGCGTATCACTTTAGATTGTCATAAAGGTTAACTCTATTAACTCTGTCTTTTGAAACAGGCCACCATAGAAGAGAGAGTTAATGCTTTTAGGCAGCAGTGTGAATTGAGTTAAAAACTGTTAGCCAATAATACAGCTCAGCACCAACCTATACTTTGATATACTTCCAGAACTTACCTCACAACGTCATAATCACACTAACCCCCTATACCATCTTGAAATCCCATCCTTCCAACCTTTGATAACAATTCGATTCCGACATTACTTTATTATTGTTTTCTTATGTAAACGATTCATTTTAAGTCCCCCTATATAAATTGTGTATTTTTTATATTTATTCAATACAATACATACATAAATTCTTTCTCTTTCTCTTTCTATAATTTCTGTCAACATGGTATCAGAGCCACGTCTGGTGGCCTAACCCTCCTTTCACTAACCTTCGGCAACGTCCCGGCACCCATTGGCGAAGAACAACCCGCCAACCACCATACCCAATCCCCGTGAGAAAACCAGTTACTATCGAGTCTCGGATCTTATCAAAATTTGCTCTAAATCGCCTTTTGATAGCAGCATTGTGTTCATATTTACGAAACAATTCCCAAATATAAAAAACAGTCGTCAAAACATCACACACAACCAATCTATCGGCGCGTGAGATTTACGTGCTTTTACGTGCCCCACGTGCCATTTGAGGTAGGAAACGAGTGACCCCACATGCCCCGTCAGCCATGCACCCACATCAGTGCCCCCTAAGCCACGCATCAGTGCCTATATCAGTGCCTACATCTGCGCCCTCTTTTTTTGGTAAATTGCACTTTCAGTCCCTACAATTTATAAAGTTATATTTTAGTTCCTAAAAAAAATAATTTATTTATTTCTTTAAAAGAAAATGGCCCAATTAGAAGTCTCTTAACCTATTTTCATCACCCTCGGCGAATTCAACTATCGCCTCTGGTCCTTAGCCATGCAACGGTTCCTCCGAGTCTGAAAACTTTAAAAATACATTACAGGTGATGTACAACCACCCCACTTTCCCGATCTTGCCAAATACTGATCCAACCTTGAAGATTGGGATAACGACAATTCTAAGATTATCACCTGGTTCTTTAATACCTCAGTGTTATCCATCCATTCGCTCTTTACCTCATTTGAGACTACGAAAAAGGTTTGGAATTATTTGGTTGAGCGGTATTCGTCTATTGATAGAGCTAATGAGTATCAGTTGGGACTTGAGCTTCATCATCTCCGTCTCGAATAGGGTCAGACTCTTATTGATTTCTACAATAAAATATCAGATTTATGGAATCACTTAGCACAATTCGAGCCTACCTGGATCTGTTCCACTAATGTAGCTGCCTTTTATGCCTACTGAGACCACTCTCGTCTTCGTCACTTTCTCATGGCACTTCCTCTTAATTATGAGCATATATGGGCTTCTCTTCTTCATCGTCATCCTCTTCTTACACTTGCCCAAGCTCTTGCTGAGCTTAGATTTGAGGAGACTTGTAAGAAGACTATAATTTATCAGCACTCTCAACCTATTCGATCCACTCCATCTAGCTATAAAAAGAAATATTACAGCTTTTGTAGACGCGATACTCACTCCTATAAAGACTATCGCTCATGCCACAAATCCAGACGCCGAGGTTCATATAATTGCCGAACTGCTGCTATCACTGATTCAACTAGGCCATCTTCTGATTCCTCTTATTCATCCAACCTTATTGTTGTTGATGTCAAGAAAATAGTCACCCAGGTTTTATCACACACTAATATTCAGTCATTTGCTCTCTTAACCACTTTAGGTACTTTACCTTTGCCTTTTTGATACGGCCTGTTGTAATCATATGACTTCTAATGTCTCTTTATTCTCTATCACATATCCTACTTCCTCTGTACATCCTATTCACACTACTAATGGCTCCCTTATGACTACCACTCACACTAGCACTATTGTTATTCTTGATCTTACCTTTGACCATACTTACCTTGTTCCTGCTATATCCCATAATTTGTTATATGTTAGTCAACTATGTGAACTTGGTTTATACTAACATTTTTCTAATTCTGGTTATCTTATTCAGGATCCGTAAATGGGAAAAATTAATGGGAAAGTGGGTCGCTTA
>CM018899.1:12715757-12718257 GCA_009663005.1 Actinidia chinensis
GTGGGAATAAAAGAGCAAAAAGAAAGAAAGAATTGAGATGATATAATGTCTTCAAAGTTGAAGGATAGAGTGTTATTTTTGCCATACATAGGAGCATTTGGCCGAAAGTAGAAAAAAAAAAAAAGAGAAAAGGAAAAAAGAGAAAAAAAAAAAAGGGAATCATTTTTTTTTTATATAGAATTATATATGTATATATATATGTGTGTGGTTTAGATGGCCACATGGGGGAGTTATGTGTAATATCTATATGTATAAGAGAATATATCTATACTATATAAAAGAAAGAAAAAAATAATAAGAAATTGGATGGGAGACAAATGATAAGAAGAAAGAAAAAGAAATGGGCACATGGGGTCTTGTGTTTATATTATATATATGTGTGTGTGTTTATATGTAAGAGAGGAAGAAAGAAAATTGTGAGAGAGAGAGAGATGTTTAGCCGAGAGAGGATGAGAACCTCTTCAAATTTATGTCTTTTTTGCCTCAACACAGCCTGCGCACACACCATTTATTGAGAAATTATATGTGTGGTCATTTATAATCATAAGAGTAGGCTGTAAATCAACCGGTGAGATGATGTCCGATTGAGATGAAATTTCACAGTATGATTGTTCAATGGATTACAGATCTTCATATTTGAGGGTGTCGATTTCAATTTGATGTAAGTAACCGTACTCTCTAAGGTGTGTAGTAACCTAATTTCTAAAATAGAGTAAATTATTCTTTTATACTACTATAATATGCATGATTATGTTATGCTATGCAAATCAAAATCCATGGCTTAGATATAAATATTTGAAATGATTTTGTTGTATATGTCTATGTACCAAATATTTCTAGACCTTTCCAAAAGGTATTTCGGCGACGGCCGCACATCTCGACTCAAGTAGTGTGTGAAATTAATTTATAAACCCGACTACGGACGGGAGGTCATAGTTTCAATGTATGTTTCAAGACTTATGTTGATTCGGATATGTCAACATACAAGTACAAAAGCTGAAATTTTGAACAATTATTGCGAAAGATTAAATGTTTTATCTTTCTTCACGCTATGTATTTATTGCATCTACGCCCATGGTATTTATATATTTTGATATGTATGATAAAACCTATGTTAGAGATTATTGTTATACGCTAGCAAATGTGCTTAGGAAGATTGTTTTTTGACAATATTTGCACAGGTGATAAAGGAAAGCAAGTGGAGTACAATCTAGAACCATGTTATGTAATAAGAACAATGAATTTATGTGTATAGTTCGGACTAGAAAGTTCCGATAGTCTTTTGAATATGTAATGTATTGAAGTATGGTATGACTTGTTAAGACAGGTACAGGCTCTCTACCGCCATGACATGTATTCAAATGAATGAATTAATTTGATTTTATTATTCCAAAAATAAATTTATATGTTTCGCTTCCCGCACATGAAAAGTTTTTAAAAACAAAGAAACCAAAAGTTTTTAAAGAAAAAATTTTACGAAGGAAAAAAGCCAGTGAACGACGCTCGATGCCCGCGCGGTACCAATTGGGCCGTCGGGCGGGTGCTTTACAGAATGTATCAGAGGCCCAACAAGGTTTTCAGAAACTTGTACTTTGTCTATATTGAGAATTATTATAGATAATGTAATTCATCTAAGTAATGTGTAAGTTATAATATTTAGTATCAGAGTGCGGCGTGAAAGCTGTATTTTGATATAACACCAAATAAGTTCCAAATTTCGAGGACTAAATTTTTATAAGGAGGGAGAATGTAACATCCCGAATTTTTTTTTAAAATAGGTAATTTAGAGCAAATTGATGTAAAATAGATACAATACTATTGAACATTTACAATAATATTAATTATGTAAATTATAAATTTTGTATTCCAAGTAATACGTAGATTAATGTAAAGAATTTTGGAGTTTAATTGAAAGATTCATAATTTTTAAAATAAATTAAGAAATATGTAGTTTGAGGGGGTTGAAGTGTAATTTTTGAACCCCACAGTCCGAAAGAGACAAGAAAAAGAGAGAGAATTATTATTATATGAGTAAAGAAAGCAATGAGGAGAGATAGAGTTTTGGTGGGAAGAAAGAGAAAGAAAGAAAGAAGAATTAGATGATTAATTGTAATCAAGTTGAAGGGACGAAGTGTTATTTGCATACATAAGGATTGGCATTTGCCGAAAGTAGAACAAAAAAAAAAAAGAGAAAAGGAAAAGAGAAAAAAAAAAGGAATTATTGTGTTTTATATAGAATTATATATGATATAGTATGTGTGTGGTGTAATGATGGCACATGGGGGAGTTCTGTGTATATTATATGTATAAAGAATATATATATATATATAAAGAAAGAAAAAAAAATAATAAGAAATTGGGATGGGAGACAAAATGTAAGAGAGAAAAGAAATACGAATGGGCACATGGGGTCTTGTGTTTATTATTATATATTGTGTGTGTTATATGTAGAGAGGAAGAAAATAGATTGTTGAAGAGAGAGAGATGTACCGAGCGAGAG
>CM018899.1:12758257-12763257 GCA_009663005.1 Actinidia chinensis
GATCAGTTGAGGAGCCTCGGTCATGCACATGTCATGGTTAGACATATGGGGGGGCGATATGGTTAGTACTCACTTTCAAGGATACGGAGGAGAGAGATACCATGTTTAATGAAGGAAGGATGATGTTTTAACAGAATGGTTGAGGATTTGCACAAATGGGAAGATAACCAAGTTTCAAATCCATGCTACGTTTGGTATGGCTCAATTGTTATGGCATCCCTATCCAATTGTGGAACTATGAAAATTTCTCAAAATAGGCAGTAACTGGGGAAGTCATCATGCCTCGCTGAGAAACAATAAGAATTTATCCTTGCAGTGGGAAAAGTCCTCGAATATCACAACAAACAAATGGACCCAATCAACCAAAAGTGGTGGAGCTGGAAAATATGGGAGCTAACTCAAATAAGAGTATGGAAGACACAACTAGTGCGTGAATACTGTTTACTT
The DNA here is from genome assembly GCA_009663005.1 of Actinidia chinensis. Lineage (NCBI taxonomy): Eukaryota > Viridiplantae > Streptophyta > Magnoliopsida > Ericales > Actinidiaceae > Actinidia > Actinidia chinensis. The sequence continues at coordinate 12,758,705 of CM018899.1, forward strand.
CGCACTGAATGTGCTTGTCCAGGTGCAAGTGAAGACAGTGGAGGCTTTGGAGAACTCTATTTACACAAATTCCCTGGGTGACTCAAGAACACAAAACTCCCGAATAATTTGAGTTTGCAGCCCCCCCTCACAAAGAAAATGGGAGGAAGAAACCAGATACCAAGGGACCCCCTGATTGAGGATTAATGGTAGAGTCTACCAGCTCTACTGTGGAAGCAGACCCTTCCCCTATTGGGCCCACATCATGCTCTAGCTATGTAAACCCTACACTCAGTCCACTGTCAATAGCATGCAGATAGTTCCCTTCGTTGGGCCTGGTGTTTTGAGCTGGCCAACCGGGGCTCCGAGGACAGCTGAACTTCACTCAAAAAGGGGGGGAAAAGGGTCTAGTCACTCCATACAAGGATGCTTTGATGAGGGAAATTTGGGGCTACCAAAACAACTATCACTCCTTTAAAGGTAAAACTCCCTTATCCATGAACTTTAAAATTATGCTTCCATAACCCCCAAAAAACCCAGTCTGTCACTAACAACAGAAACCCCATTTCACACCTATCTAAATGATGTGGGGCCAAAAATCAACTTTGACTGCAAAAGAGAGGAAGGTTACAAATTGGTAGACAAACCAAACAGGAAACAAAGGACAATTGAGGATATTCTGGGATTATCAAGTCGGGTACGGAATCAAAGAGAGGAGGCAAGAAGGAGGAAAAGCAAAGATGGTGTGGTGTTTCGCTAGGCCATGGCTTGCTGCTGCAATGCCGGTCTCCCCCACAGAAGGAATCTTAATAGAAACAGAATCGTGCTAAGGTGAATCTAAAGCAGGCTTGCGTCAGTTACAAACATATTGGGAACGATACATGGGAACAGTATGAGGAAGTTATTAGCGAATCATGGTTACTATGAGGAAGCAGAGCTGAGGTTTGTTCTCCAAATCGGCAAAATGAAAATCCTTTCTAATGTAGAAGGGGCTGGGAATGAGGGAGAAGAGGAGGGTAAAGTAAAAAATCTGGGTTAAAAAACAGAATGTGATAGTGTTGCTTAGGAAACAAAATTAAAGGCAAAAAAAACATTTAGTCCTATCTTAATCAAGTTCTATCTGGCGAATGCTGAGCTTGAATTATGTTCATATTGATGCGGATGGGATGTGCGGGGTGGAATAATAACTGAGGTTATGGAGGCAGTTTTTTCAAGCTAAAATCCTCTTGTTGCAGTAGAAATTTATTCGAACAATGGTTTTAATATTCTTCATAATTTTCCCATGTACCATTCTTGAATGTTATGGGGCCTAAAAACAGTGTCTGAAAGAAAGAGATGTTTGGATCACATTGGAATCTAAAAGGCTATTCCCTTCCCGCTGGTGCATGGGCGGGGGGGACTTTAATGAAGTCAGAAGTATATGTGAAAGGCAGGGCTATTCAAATAGGGATAGAGGGATGGCTGATTTCAAAAAATTTCATTGATGATATGGAGGTGGTGGATTTGCAGTTGCTGGGGAGGAACTGCACATGGTCAAACCAACCAAGAAGGGGAGAAGTGGAGTAGACTTGACAGATTTTGCTAAACGTTGTTGGCTAAGATAAGTTTTTCATTTAAGCAATGGGGTTTTGCCAAGAAACTTTGTCGATCACTACCCCAGTCTTATAAAGTTGGATGATAGGGTTGGGTCCAAAGAACCTTTTAAATTCTTCAATGTTTGGCTTTCAAATCCAAACTGGTCAAGCTAATGGAAGGAAGCCCTGGGAAGCAACATTGATCAAGGTCGGTGGGCAGCATTTAGAATACACAAGAAGGTAAAAAAGCATGAAGGCCTCCCTAAAAAAGGTTGGGCACAAAAAAGAATTTGAGGTATACAGTAAAGCTTGAGGAAGTGGAAAGAGACTTCATGACGTCTTGCTAGAAAAGCTGAGTAGGGAGCTATATCTGTTTCTGAAGAAAATTCAAAAGAAAGGGGCTAAAGAGCAGAAAATGTGGAAATAAAGCAGATTAGTGGGGGGATAGAATATGTGCAGGAAATCCAGACTAAAATGGCAGCTTCAGGATGACAAAAATTCAAAGTTCTGTACTATATGGGTTCTAGCAAAACAGAGAAAGGAAAACCACATAAACACTATTCTGGTTAATGATGAGGCAAATTTGAGGATCCAAAGCTGAATCAAGAAGGCACCTTCAAACCATTTCAAGGGTCTTTATGAAGAGGAGATGGTACGTAGACCATTTCTTTACGCAAAATCAAGGAACTAGCATAGTGCGGAATTAGGCCAACTAGTGGGAGCCTTATGAGAATGAAGTTTGGGCTGTATCAAGTCCTGTGATGGCAATAAGGCCCCGGGGCCCAGATGTTTAAAACATGCAAAGCATCAAAAAGGGGTGGGGTTTTATGAAAAAGGTATACTTGGTTTTATGGGGGAATTCCACATAAATTGTAAGATCCCTAAAATGTTTAAAATTCTTCATTTATTACTTGATACCAAAAATTGAAAAATCCGAGGCTTTGTCAGATATAGATAATAAGCCTCATAGGTAGGATGTACAAAATCTTGGCAAAAAGTTTTTGGCAGCTAGGCTCACAAAAAATTATTACATGCGTAGGGGTGAGGTGCAATTGCTTTCCCATTGGGGGGAGAGAAATATTCAAAGATGGAAATTCTAATTGCAAATGAACGGTGGTGAGAGCAGTGGAAAAGGAGTAGTCAAAAAGGAGTCTAAGTAAGTTGGGACTTTTGAAAACGATTTTGACAAAGTAAACTGGAATACTTTTGTTGAAAATGATGGAAGCTAAGCATTTCCCTCACAAGTGGAGACAGGGATCCAAGAGGGTTTGTCTTCTACACGAGTAGCTGTTCTAGTGAATGGCTCACCATGTGAAGAGTTTCAAATGCAAAAAGGGATCAGGGACCAAAGGACCCCATGTCACCTTATTTATTCATCATAGCAGCCGAAGGTTTTAAACTGGCTTTCTCAAAAAATTTGCTGACTGTTGGGGGTCTTTAGGGACTCCCAAGATGGGATTGAGGGCCAAGTGGTCACTCATCTGCACTTTGCAGATTGATACCTGAGATTCTGGCCAACCAAAACCTGGGGCTGATGGTGGTCTCAAATGAATGTTTTGAGGAGGTTGAGCATATATCAGGACTAAAGATAATTATCAAAAATCTGTCATGAGTGGGGTGGGCATGGAGGTCAAACTTGAAATGCAAAACCCCATAGTTGGGGCTCTAATTGTCAAATTTAGATGTTGCCCATCAAGTACTTAGGATTAATCTTGGAGGCAAAAATCCCAAATTGAAAGCAACGGGAAGCCCGTTGGTGGACAAAAATCAAATTCAGGCTTTCATGGAAGAGAAGGCAATGGTTCTTGGGGGGGTAGGATTGTACTTATCAAGGTTGTCCTCCTTAGTCTTCCTCTGTACTACATGTCAATCTTCAAGATGCTGAGGGTGTTATCAAAAGTAATTGATCAATCAATCAAGGTGCCTTTGGGGGATTGGTTCTGATCTAAAAGAGAAAGATTCATTTGGAGTAGCATGGTCTAAACTGATCAAAGTAAAATCTAGGTGGCATGGGGATCAGAGCTATAAAAAGCTTCTAAATGTGGGCTCTATTGTTGAAGTGGTAGTGGAGGTGTGGTATGGAATTAAAAATCCTCGCTATGGAGAAAGTCCTAAATGCAAAATCGCATGGCGGGTAGAGACGGATCACAAGGAGGGAGATAAATAGGAAAAGTATCAAAAGACTCTGGAGAAATATAAATGCAGGTCCAATAAGGAAGCCAACAATGTTGAAGCCTTCATAGCGAATGCAAAATGATGGGTTGGGGTTGCAGCCCTATAAAGTCTGGGAAAAGAAAATCTGGTTGGGCAATCTCCCTCTTCAGTCCAATTTCCTACCCTCTAGTATAGACTCATAATAAACAAGTCTGAGTTTTTGAGTGCTGTATAATAAGGTTGAGGAATCAAAGAGGTGGGATTCTCTTCAGAAGGACCTCTGGTACGCAGAGAAGTGGAAGCTCTTGATAATGGAAGGAACTAATGGCCAATTTCTGGGTAGGAAATAAATCTGGATAGGCATGATCAAACTAATTGGCCCCACAAGCTGACCCTCAATGGAAAAATTCTCAGTGAAGTCCATCTATGAAAAGGGGCCTTTCTTCTCATTCATCGTGATTTGAAAACTTTCAAGCTCCTTTGGCAGAATGTAGCCCTCCCGTGTGCAGTGTTTGGTTGGGCCTGTCCTCCTTGGGCAGAGTACAAAAACCTCTGGAGTACTTGTTAAGTCTGGGATAATTCCAAAATGAAGAGCGAAGCCCTGTGTTCTTCTGATAATGGGGAACTTGAAACTCTTGATCATTTGCTACTCCATTGTGCTCCGGTTTGGAAAAATTATTGGACTGCATTTTTACAGTGGTCGGTTTATCTGGGTAACCCCAGTTCCATTGTAAGTCTTTTTCAGTGGTGGAGTGTTGATATCGGAAGCTAGGGCCAAAGTGCATTGGGCTCCAATCCCTTTGGCAGTGGTTTGGTCAATTTGGATGTCAGAATCAAAAATTTTTT
>CM018899.1:12783257-12785757 GCA_009663005.1 Actinidia chinensis
TTTGATGCCATCAATAATCAAAGCAATAAATTTATCGGTGACTGTAGCATTGCTGTCTCCTCATTCTATCATCCAAAGTTCCAAACAGTTGGTTCACCACGTTCTGTTCAACTTTTCGTGCACCAACCACAACCACGTCGCTTCATACGTCAAATGACTCACCTCATTTATTGAGACTTGAAAAGTTTTGATTTTTCAGATAGATCTTCGTAATCTCTCTCTATCGAATTGTGATAAATTTCTACCTATTTAAAGAGGACACACTCCATTCATCTACCATTTAATATTTCAAAAACCCTCACTCAACCTCTATTTAATAAAAAAAAAAATATGGCTAGTTTTTAATTGGGAGATTTACACTGATCTCTCCTGAAGTTTGTCTTTAATACACAAAGCACTCCTGACGTTTAAAATATTACAGTAACCTCCCCTGAGATTTGAAAAATTATCTTCTCAACTCTTGACACCACTTTTCTCCCTTTTTTCTTACAAAATTACCAAAATGCCCCCCATTCTCTTTCTCTCTCTATTTACACCCTTTTATTTTTATTTATTTTTTATTTTTTATTTATATTTTTTTTAATATTTTTTGATTAATTTTTTTTAAAAAAAAATAAATTCTTTTTTGGTTATTTTTTCTTATTTTTTTATTTTTGTTACTCTTCTATTTTTTTTTATGTTTACTTTTGATTATTAATTTTTTATTTAATACCATTTTGATTAATTTTTTTTACAAAAAATAACTTCTTTTTTTTTTTAATTTTTTTATTTTTTTCGTACTATTTCATATTTTTTTATTGTTATTTTTTATTGTTATGTTTTCTTCAAACCCTTTGATTAATTTTTTTAATAAAATGATCCCCTTTTTGTTATTTTTTCTAATGCTTTTTCTTTTTGTACCCTTCTATTTTTTATATTTTACTTTTATTCTTATTTTTTTATTATACTCTTTGATTATCTTTTTTATAAAAATAAATCTCTTTTTTATATTTTTTAACTTTTTTGTACCTTCTATTTTTTTAATTTTTTATTGTTATTAATTTTTTGTTCATACCCTTTGATTAATTTTTTTAACAAAAAATTAATCACATTTTTGTTACTTTTTCTTATTTTTTTATTTTTGTACTCTTCTATTTTTTTTAATTTTTACTTATTATTATTATTTTTTATTGTAAATACCATTGATTAATTTTTTTAACAAAAAATTAATCACATTTTTGTTACTTTTTTCTTATTTTTTTATTTTTGTAACCTTTTAAAAAGTATAGTAGTAAAAATAAAAAAATAATGAATAAAAAATAATAAAAAAAAAATGACAGTACAAAAAGGAAAAAAATAGAAAAAATAACAAAAGGGATTCATTTTTTTATTAAAAACTTATCAATGGTATTAAAAGAAAAAATAAATAAAAGTAAAAATAAAAAAAAATAGAAGAGTACAAAAAAAAATTAAAAAATAACAAAATAAAAAAAAAGGGATTCTATTTTTGTTTAAAAATTAATCAAATGGTATTAAAAGAACAAATAATAATAAACACGGAAAAAATCCAAAAAAATAGAGAGTACAAAAAAAAATAACAAAAAAGAAATTCATCATTTTTTTTTAAAACAATTAATCAAAAAGTATTAAAAAAATTATATAAAAGTAAAAAAAATAAAAATAAAGGGTGTAAAAAGAGAGGATGGCTGAGAGAGCGAGTGGAGGGGCATTTTAGTAATTTTTGTAGGAAAAAGGAGAAAAGTGGTGTCAGGAGTTGGGAAGATAATTTTTCAAACTTCAGGGGAGGTCACTGTAATTTTTCAAATATAAAGGGTGCTTTATGTATTAAAGGCAAATCTCAGGGAGGTCAGTGTAATTCTTCCTTTTTAATTTGACACACTACATTCACGGTTCACCTACCTATTTAAGACTCCAAATAACCTCAACCAATCTCTATTTAATACAAAAAAATGGCTAGTTTTTAATTTATAAATACCTCAAATCTCCATCATTTTTTTTCACTCCAATCTCACTCTCTCTCTTTAATCTCTACTTCAAAACTAGTCTCACAAGTGTTCTAAAAGTTTTATATTTTCATATTCAATCATACTCAACTTTGTCACCACAAAATAGATTCTCATAATTTAAAAGTTTTACACTGCTACTAACGAATATTCCGGTGTTATCACACATATTTATAATATTGCTGAACAATTTAAGGATTATAGGGAGGACAAAATTTTTAAAGATGCATGTAAGAAAATGGAAGAAAAATTTTAAAAATATTGGGAGACCTTGCCACCTCTTTTTACATTAACTGTTGTAATGAATCCTTGAATCAAATTGGTTAGTGTAGATATTTTAATAAATTCAATTAATGAATGTTTAAAAGCTACACTTAAGGTAACAACTGCAAACGACGTTAAAGAATCCTTAACAACACGTTACTCATTATATGAAAAAAAATATTCATCTGTCTATTCTACTCCTTCTAGTTCATCTAGCAGTTCACAAAGTAAGG
>CM018899.1:13115757-13118257 GCA_009663005.1 Actinidia chinensis
GTTTGTATCATCTTTGTCAAAACATTACGCTGCAAGCTGTTGCCTTGCCGCAAGACCACAATCCCCAATTAAATATTGAATTCACTGGACTTCTTTCATATATAGCAACAACAACAAAAAAAAAAGTTTGCCTCGACAATCAATCCATTATTAACTAGAAATCCCTGCAGCATCTGATACAATGCTGGCTGTGAAAGTTCAACTGCGAAAGCATACCTCTTTCAGTTATTTAACAGTACAAAGGGACCCTCAACTAAGAAAACTGCCATTATAACTTCCATTGTCAAGTTTCACTATATGGATCTCTGTATCAGTACTGGTAAAGAAATCTGACCTTTAAATTTTCCTTCAAATTAAATACAGAAGACAATTGTGGTCGATCCTGTCTCTGATAATTTGAAACCAACATAATTCTTTAATAAACCACTTCCATACATGTTAAAACTCCAAAGACAAGAAATGAGAACTAACAGCATGGAATTAATTAATGCCTTAATTGTAAAGACCAGGGAGAATGGGAAAAAAACTATGAAGTGATCGAATATGCATTATGCACAAGCACAAAAATTTCTGTGTGGGTATGGAGAGTATGGATGGATGGATAGACAGATGCACTCAAACTGTCTTCCAAACTTCTTCATATTATTCTTGAGTAATTTCCAACAGTTGACAGTTTGATTCAACATGTAGAAAGCAACAACACTAATCAACATTGGCAGTTCCGAGCAACCTTTTGAAGTGGCATCAATAACACCTCATTTACCCATGCTTAAGAGTAGCACATCTTTGAACTACTTATTCAAAGACCTTACTAATCCTGTTTTGCACTCGTTATTTTTAAGAACCACCAACAAACCCAAGGGAACCTGTTTCGAAATTTTTGTTTTACTCTTTCTAAAAGGTATTTACGTATAAAAACTAGCTTTATTTATACGTGTTCGCCTAATTAGGGTGATGATTTCACCCTTTAACTCCAATTTCATGGTTCAAAGTAAAAATCAACTTAGGATTTGCGGCCCCAGTGAGAAAGAACAAGAAGGATGTTACTTCTCAAACATAGGGATTTTAAAGAAACGAAAGAAAAGCTACTAGAAGAGGGATAAAACTTGTTAAGGGTTCGTCAGTCATATACACACTTGAAAATGCAAGTGCAACCTTGTCGAAAGAACCTAACCTCGGCAACCACTGGCAGAGTGATTCCTATTACGTCGCATTTCGTATTTACATACTTAAAAATTATTTATATTTACTACAAGAAAATTTCCAGTTAACAAATCTCCAATATTATTCATATTTTAAATACATATTACAACTATGAGAAAAAAGTTCTTACAGCATAATGATTTATAACATATAACAAGGCTACCCCTGGTAGTTCCTGACAAAGGTCCTTAACCCCACCCCCCACCCTGGACGCAAAAGATCAAAGCAAGAATGTTGAGTTTAGAAGCCATTTTGGACTAAATATGACATCCTTAAATTAATAATAATGGACCTAGTGTTGCTGAAGAAAGAAAAAACTGCATTCTAATTTTTCTCAAAGTTTAGCACATGGCATAGCTAACCTTTCATGTTTTTGTGCAACGAATTCAATTTTCTTTTCCTTTCCAAGAAACCAAAGGATTCGTTAAGACAAGAAGATAGATATACATACAAAAAAGAGGAAGACAAGATGTCCTCAAAAATTGAAAACAATGGTCCTTGCAAAATACAACTCCACAACATTTAAGGAGCCAACCAACAACATTAGCAGAAAAGAAGGATAGATGGGCCTTCTAAAAAAAATAAATAACATCGATGGTAGGAGTTCAATTAGTGACTACTCAACAACATTATGCACACAAGAGTGATGACATACAATTGAATCGAGAACAAAAGGATTTTACAAACATTAAATTATTTTTGAATGCTAATTTAGCATCCATCAAAGTCAAATTTAGACGCAAGTATGGTAAGCAAATTGAAATAAGGCGAGAAGCTAACTTCTCTGAATTGAATATTACACCTATTAAACATGGGGAAAAAAAGACAGAAAGAAAACCTAAAAGTTTTAAGTTTTATTTCAATATAACTCAATTATTCACTCGCGTCTAATATTAATTAGTGTTTCCTAATCAAGGACCCATTCAAGCTAATAAAACTTTTAAATGGTGGCTTCAATAATTTGTACTCATTGTTTCTAATTATTTGTAATTTCAAGAATTTGAGAGGTGGGTGTGCTTGTATAAGAACTTGAATAGGTGCTTGTATAATTTTTTATAGAATTAGTATAGCATGACTTTATAGGAAACGTTGAGAGAATTAAATTGGTTGTGAACTAAAAGGTGTAGTCTGAGCTTGGGTTGGGGTTATTTTTAGTGGATTTATGGGCTCTTTAACGATAGAACTTAGATAAAATCATCATAAATAAAGGCAAGGGGAATGAGGCTCATTTTGATTTATTTAGTTCACCCCCCCAAAAAAAAGAAAAAAAAGATATAGATGGACTCTCATTGACCAA
>CM018899.1:13520757-13523257 GCA_009663005.1 Actinidia chinensis
TAGAGAAAGATAAAACGTTTGATCTTTTGCAATAACTTATTAAAAATTCATACTTGTATATGTTGTTTGACTATATCTGAATCAACATAATTCTTAAAATATGTACTATGACTTCCCGTCCTTAGTCGATTTTTGATAATATAATTCCACACCCCCTGAGTCAAGGTGCGCTGACTGAATAACTTCTCAAAAGATAGAAACATATAGTACATAGGCGTATGCATACAAAATCTTTTCTAAAGATTGTTATCTAAGCCAAGTGTTTAATTTGCATAACATAACATAATTTTATGCATATATCATAGCATAAAAGAGTAATTTACTTTACTTTAGAGATTAAGGTTACTTACATGTTTGCGTATGTGTTGTGCTACTCTGATTTGTCGTGATCTTTAGACTAATTGAATTGATTTTCTATATGTATCATTTATTAAAATGAATAGCAATAAAAACTATGGTTGGATAACTACATAGTGAAGCCGAGACCCTCAAATGAGGATTACATGACAAGTTTTTTTGAAAAATTAATTTTTATCAAAATTTAGCTAAGTGTGCAAAAATGAATTTTTAAAATATTATTTTCTTTAAATTATTTTTTTCAGTAATTATTTTTTATACATTGAATAGTCAAAACTGATTTTATGTGATTTTTATTATAATTTATACCTTTAATAGCAAGAAGAGTTATTTTTAAAATATTGTCGAAAATCATATTTGTACCAAAACTGAAATTTTACTTTTTGATTTAGTAAAAATTATATTTTTTAGTATTTTTTATTGTATCCAAATGGAGGTTATTTTCTTATTTATATTGTAAATTTAAAGTAAAAGAAAATATAAGGTTTATGACTTTTTGATATTTTTGACTTTTGTGACTTGGTTTTTGGGAAGTGGTTGGATGGGCGTTTGACATTTTTGACTTGCTCCACGCGGGGTGTTCAGCGGGAATGCCAAGCTCCTTCAAGCAGGCCATCCAACCCTTCTGATAAATTCCAGGGCGAATTGTAGCCAACTGCTTGTCATAGTTGTCCCTAGCTCAGTCGATTCCCAGTGGAACACCCGCTCGTAGACTGAGCTACAGACTGCTTTCTCTAGCTCGTCTAGATCCCCCAATGCCTTATTTAGCCATTCTTGAATAACAACCACCTCACCTCAAGCCTCGGTAATTTTCACGTAGCTGACGTCTCTCTCTTGAACAGCAACAACGAGGTTTATTCTTATTTGCTAGGCCGCAGCTGTATCTAGCTTGACTTGTTTCTCTAAAGAACTTTTTTTTTTTTGAATTTCTTGAGCTCGGAGGATTTCTTATTCATGCGCTCCGAAATGGCAGATGCTGTCTAAATGCTCTAAAAGACAAGTATCAGAAAACATTAAGTATTCTGAAGCAAGGAAAAATCAACTTAGCCGAGCTAATATCCTTATGTGAACCTATTGCATTACCAGAAAATCTTGAATCTTCTCAAACCCCCTCCATGGTAAGATTATCATTGGGTAGCATAATTGCTTGAGCTAGAGCCAGGCTGGTGTCGTTATCCTTTGTAGAGTCAACCATTGTAACTTGCTTTCCTAGTTTAGTGATGAGAATTTGGCTTCTAGTGCTCGGATTGCTCCGTAAAAGATAAAGTAAAAACTGAGTTGGTTCCCCTCTTCTTACGTCACTTTGAGGGGCCTTTCACAAGTTGCTTCCCTTTACGCTTGTCAAGAAGCGAGGCCTCTAACAAGCTCGGCTCAACCTCACCAAGAGGAGTGATCAACAAGACGAGTTGAGGATTCAATGGTGGGTCTTAGATGGCTAGAAGGTTTGGCGTAGTAGCTGGATCAACCAAATCCTATGCCTTTTTTGGCCCAAGAGTCCTGAACCTCGGAGACATGTTTACCTCACCCGAGCTTGTACCTGAACTGGCCTTCGAAATAACAATGGGCAATCACGTCCTCACCTACGGGTTGAGGTGGGGTGAAAGCTAGGTTGTCAGAATCTTTGGCCTTCGAACTCGAGACCAAGATGGGGATAGCAACTAGAATAGCAAATGCAGCAGTAGGTTGTTCTTTTCTCCTCTTATTCAGCACCAGCTGGTTGACCTCTTCTTCTTCTTCCTTGTTGTCCGAAGAGTCAGACGACACGAAGCTAGATGTGCTTAAGGTGGTCCCCTGGTTTAGATCAAGGTCTTTGGCAAGCACGGCGCCTTCATCGAGCTTAACACTTAATTCTTTTGAGCTAAACGCATGGTGTGGAGGCGCTCATCCTTTCTATCCGTAATATGGGAAGCCTAACCCTACCAAGCTGCTCGGCTCAATGCAGGATGATGTAGTTGTAGATTGGCTCATACTTTAGCAAGTCGTCAACTTTTTGAGGGACTTTTTTGTTGTTGAGAGTTTGGATGCCATCTTTGCACTACTCTAATCTCTTTCGGAATAGCTCATTGAAATCTGTTACACCAATCAAGGCATGAATTAGAATCATTTCAAAAATCTACAAGTATACAAAGTATAAATATGCTAT
>CM018899.1:13630757-13635757 GCA_009663005.1 Actinidia chinensis
CTAGACTTACCATTATATAAGTTGCTCTATGCATTTTCAATTGCTGATCGACTATCGCAATAGATGCATATAGCTGGCACAAGCTTTGACCAACTCGGAACATCTTTCAGAAAGTGGCAAAGCCACTTTGCCTCTTCATTTGCCTTATATAAGGCTATGAACTCTGATGTCATCGTGAATCGGGTGATACATGTTGATTTGGAAGATTTTCATGAGTCTACAGCCCCACCTTGGATAAATAAATATTCATTCATGAATTTTGAGTCTTTTGTATCAGATATCCAATTAATGTCGCTATATACTTCTAGCATAGTTGGATATCATGTATATCGCACTCCATAATTTAGAGTGAACTTTAGATATCTAAGCACTCTAACTATCGCATTATAGTGATCAACATCTAAATTGCTTATAAATCTATTTAGTCTGCTATGTCAGGTCTAGTACAATTCATTATATACATTAGACTACCAATTATGCGAGCATACTCCAATTGTGAATGCTCTCTCTTATATTCTTTGATAAATGAATATTTATATCAATATGAGATCTTGCCACATTAGTATTATCCTTATCGAACATTTCCAATATTTTCTCAATATAGTGGGATTGAGATAAGGCATACTCGTTAGGTGTTCTTTTAATTTTAATGCCTAGAATTTTATCAGCAATACCCATATCCTTTATGTCAAACTGTTTGTTCAATATTTTTTTAGTAGTTTTGATCAGCTCATCACTACTACCAACAATTAGCATGTTATTGATATACAGACAAATAATGACATAGCCTTTATCTATGACTTTAATATATACACATTTTTCATATTCATTGATTGTAAATTCATTTGACAACATAGCTTTATCAAATTTCTGATACTATTTTTTTTGTGCTTGTTTCAATCCATACAAGGATTTGACTAGTTTACACACTTTCTTTTTTCTGAACTGGAGCATTAATTCCTTCCGGTTGCTCTATATAAATTTCGTTATTCAAGTCACCATTAAAGGAAGTCGTTTTAACATCCATATGGTGTACCTCCAAATTTTGCAAAGCAACTATGGCTATGATCATGCGAACTGATATTATTCTTGTGACTTGCGAATAAGTATCAAAGTAATTGAGGCCATCATTTTATCTAAAACTTTTAATAAAAAGCATAACTTTATACTTATCAATTGATTTATCTATTTTCATCTTCTTCTCAAAGATCCATTTATAGCCCAAAGACTTACTACAAGGGGTAGATCCACTAATTCCCAAGTGTGATTTTGCAATACGAATTCAACCTCACTATTATTCTTCACTTTCCATAAATGACCTTCAGAAAAAATCCTAGATTCTTAATTAATTAAAGCTTGTGGGCATTCTCCAAACACAAGAAAGTTATAAATTAAGGACTACAATGTTCTTTTTCTATCTTGTCCGACACACCCAATTATACATGTAAGGGTCCTTTATTTTGGTACTATCGTGACGGCAATCGATCCCACTCACTTAAGGCCCTATTCTCCAATTCAGTTAGGGATTTTTCTAATATTCAAGTTACTTACTTGAATACAATAAATCATGCGGAAATAATTCAAAATAAACCAGAAGCTGATGTGTCATACATAATTTTAACAAAACTTTTACATCATCCTGAATAAATAAAATATGAGCACACAATTTTTCTCCATAATATTTGGTACCAATCTTAAAATAAAAGTAAACATTTAGATTTATCTTCTATACTGATTTTTGTTTATAGTAAATAGGTCTTCCACAACAACACTAGGGTAACCCGCCCCTCAATTGCGTTCCACACTTGTTTTATTACCTTGAAAGGTACGTACGGACTACGTCTAAGCACTAGGATAGTGATGAGTCAAGTTATTGTAAACGACATGTGCCCATGAAAAGTATAGATATGTATCAAAATCATTGTATACTTACATATATTTTTCATTGTTATCATTTTGTTTCAACCCATTGGCTCACCTAGCCAATTCCCTTGAAATCATAATATCAAAATCATAAATCATATCGATTGACAACTGCGACACACCATCCCGTTCAACGATCACAGTAATTGGGAGCGACCCAATAATATAAATGGCATGATCTCACCTAAATCATCTCGGCCAATAATGATCTCCTTATTTATCATACCCGACGATATTCTTTTTCCCCTAAGCGTCGGGGGCACCGTTAAACCATGTGTCGTCTAAAATAATTTTCACAAAAGTTACATTTCACATTTCATGCACAATTTAAAAACAAGCATGCTTTCAACATAAACATATCAGTTAAAACATACAACACATGCTATCATTATCCAAACAATTTTAAGTAAAGTAAATATAACAAGAACTCACCTATGCGTATTCTACGCCCTTCTCGTATCCACTCTGTATGTAGTAGATTGAGGGTTCTTCGTTTTGGGTCATAAGTTATATTATAATTGTAGATTTACTGTTCTCGTGGCTATGCGATAATATACTAAAATTTAAGAGAATTTATTAAGTTAGGAATTTATTTATAATTCGAATTAACTTTCACAAAAATTTGCTTATATAAGTTTTCAAGACAGTCAGGTTGGTTATGATTTTTATTAAAAATTCTCGGTTATAATTTACTCTGAAAATTTTACACAATTATCTTAGACACATATATGTATCTACAGTAAAATTATTATATATTTATAACTATATAACTATTTTCAGAAATTATTCTAACAACTCAGTGTATGCATTAGAATTTCTTCTGGCAGTAGCTCGGTTTAGGTTTATAAATATTCTAGGTTATTCGTTTAACTCTGAAACTTTTACACAACACATTAGACACATTATAGGTATCTACAGTAAAATTATTACATATTATACGCTATATAACTATTTTCAAAAATTCTGCTAAACATCTTCAGTTTCTGCACAGATCCTTCTGTAGTAAGAGCCGGTTATAATTTTTATAATTACTCTCCGAGATAATTTGATCTATAATTTATAAAAAAAATATAGACAAATATTTATCTATAGTGAAAATTATTATAAATTTCTAAAACTATTTAACTATTTTTAAGAAATTATGAAAATTGCGCAGTTCTGCACATAAGTTTTTAGACAGCAGTTCAGTTTAGTTTATAATATTTTGGGTATTAAAATCATTTCATAAATTTATGAAATTAAATAATTATTGCCTTAAATATAATGTATCACATTATAAAAATATGTAGATTTTTCTAAAACATAGTAAAACTATTTTTCCAAAATTCGTAAAGTTTCTGTTCAAACTACGTATTTTCTCATTTTCGAATCGTACTGAAATGTAAAATTTCATCAGTTAGAGTTAATTTACAAAATGTTCTAAATGGACGATTGTATATAAATTTTGATATCTTTAAACGCAACTTAAAACCACATTAATTGGGACATCGTATGAAAAAAATTATGAATATAATACAATTGCTATTCAAGAAGATAATACATAATTTCTTCCTATCAAAATTTGGATTTAAAAATATATTATATGCAAATTTTTAGGGTATTTAGAGAAGAAAACTAATAACTTGAAATGAAGAAAATTGAATTACCTTAGGAAACAAATTGAGCAAATTTTGCTCCTATCTTCCGCCTACTCTCGATCTCTCAGCTTTCTCCTTCTCCAAAATTTTTCCATCTCCTTCTTCCTTATTATTTTAAAAACCCCCCATCTCCCACACACTATCCACCACATGCACCACACCTCTCTCTTCACCGAAAGAGAGAGCATCTGTTCACACCTCCAATGTTTTTGTTTGGTTAATTACCTTTTGTCCCTCCAGTTTTCAAGTAATTACATTATATAAAGGTAATATTAAATATTATAACATAAGGTTTTGAATAAATTGGTGAAATTCCTTTACCCCAAAGATGAAATGAATTAAATATAATTCCATAAGTTCTATTTCTGAAAAAAAAAATAAAGACAATTAATGGTCGGGATATTACAATCTTAGCACATTTACTATGTCTAAGTTCCTCAACTTTTATTCATTCCCCCAAAGGTTTTGACTATCTTCAACAAGAGTCTTTTGAGTTTCCTCATTAGAGTTAGATTCTCGTGAGGATTTGTAGGGAAATACGTCTTTAAAAATAAAATGTTTCTCGATTCCATAATCGTATTTTTATGGATATCTTTTTTATTGATAAACTACAAATTGTAGGCACTGCTATTAAGAGCATAGCCAATACTTATGCAGTCAGTCCACTGTGTTTGGTCCTATTCTTACTCTATCAGGAGTAGGCACCGTTATTTTGGCAAGACAACCCACACTCGCAAGAATTTGTAAGATGGTTTTCAACCATTCTAAAGTTCATATGGTGTCTTGTTAGTTTTATTGTGAGGTATCTTATTCAAAAGGTAATTAGCCGAACAAATCGCTTTCCCCAACAAGTTACGAGGTTAACAAGAACTTATCAATATGCGTTCATAATCTCTTTTAGAGTGCGATTATTTCTCTCAGTAACTCCATTTTTTTTAGGCGAGTAAGATACAATGTTTGATGGATAATTCCGTGTTGTGGACAGAAAATTTCAAATGGTGCTTCATATTCACCACCTCTATCACTCATTAGCAACTTATATGTCTTGACAAATTGATTTTTAACCTCAGTTTTATAGCGTATAAACACATTCAATGATTTATCTTTGCTTTTTAGTAGATAAACATAGCAATACTTCGTGTTGTCAACTACAAAAGTGATAAAGTACTTGTTACCACCTCGTGTCTGAATAAGTTTCAAATTAGAGACGTCGATGTGGATCAAATCCAACAGTTTGGAGAATCGTATGAAATGGTTGCCTCAACTCAAACTTGACATTTGTGTCTGGATTTGATTTTAAATGCTAGTATATGGTCCAAGTTAATTAGTCTACACATAGTATCAAAATTAATATATCTTAATCTACCATGCCATAAATCAAATGACACAAACATATCAGTAAAAAAGCTCGAAGCTTTCATTTCATTCATAACATTTACC
>CM018899.1:13675757-13678257 GCA_009663005.1 Actinidia chinensis
AAATAAAAAAAAAAAAAAAAACGACCGAAAGGAAAAAAGTGCAAAAGGGTGAGATAGTTACCCTCTCCCCCCAAACTGAGTTAAACTGATGAACAAAAAATTCTTAATTTAGCATTCTTTTGACAAAAAATTATATCCGACCCCCCATACCAGATAATTAGGACTTTGAATTTTTTTTTATTTTGCGGCGTATTGTGAATATTTGTTGTTCTACCATTTAGCCCCTTTAAACAGTTATAGTTTTGAGATATTGACTAATGAATGAGATAAGGATCATCCAACATCATGAATTGTCAATACAGAAATACACTTAACCCTACGTCAATGGAGGACTGTAGTTGGACAACGCAAGCAAATTAACTTTGTCCTCCCATGAGTAAATTCCTTAGGTGTGTGACTAAAAATTGTGAAAGATTTTGTGCTCCCGCTGATGATCTTCAACCTCAAAAACTACGGGTTAACTCTGTGCATCCACACAGCAACCATATCTTCCTTATAAACAATATATACCCTACCTCTTTTTCCTCTCTATCTCGGAATCTAACTCCCTTAGATTCATCCATCCCCAAAGATTTACACTTTGGGGTATTGTAATGGTTTACCTGTATGGATTTCCTCAATTGCCAATTTGCGATTTAGGCATTTGGTTGGGTTTGAGGGGGGAGAATCGCCCTTGTGTTTGCTGCTGCCATGATAATTTCAAGCAAAGCGAGTTCATATTTCCTTATGTTGCTCAGATTTGTGATGATTTGCTCAAGATTTTACATTCGTCACAAATCATTATCCTCATCCTCCGAATGTGGAGGTGGTATTGTGTCTGTTTGAGTAGATGGTGCACAGAATATGGCATTGGCATAATTGATGCAACATGGCGGGACCATGGTAAGATGGTGGGTGATTGTTCAGGAGGAGACATAATAATGAGAAGAAAAGAACTGACCAATAAGTGTTCTCTACCCATGGTTCTTGGGGTCCTAAGAAGAGTTTAGGTGAGTTTTCCACTCATGGCTGTGAGTGTATGAGTATGGAATGTTAATACTAGGATTCCAGCATCGTAAGTATTATCATATTTATGCGCAAATTCTAAAAAACTCATGAGGCCTAAGGGACATCAGTGAAAATATGGCTATGATGTAATACCCCGATCCTAATATCTTTATTTTATTAGAGAAATAAAAATTTTAGAATTAAATTTAATTCAGTATAGAATTTTTGGGGTTGTAATTGAAAGAGTTATAACTTTTAGAATAAAGTTAAAAAGAACTTTTAAATTGAGGAATTGAAGTGTAATTTACAAATTAATGAATGATAAGGTCAGGGATGACATCATATTCACATATCTTACTTGACCCTAATTCTTCCTTTTAGTTATAAAAAAGAAAAAAAAGATAAGAACGTGTGTGTGTATAGGTGTAGTGCATAGCTATTATACATGTGGTAGACACATAAGAAAAGAGAGGAAGGATGGTGGGTGTGTGAGTGCATGTTGTGGTGCATAAAGCTAAAGAGTCAAAACATTTCAAAATAAAAAGGGGTGCTGCAAAAATGAAATAGAAAGGAAACAGAGTGAGATGTAGAGAGAGTCAAGGAAGAAAGGAAAAGAGAGAAGAAAAGGCCGATAGAGTGAAGGAGAAGAAGAAAATTATGGAGAAAAACAGACCAGAATCTTTAATTATTGAAGTTTTTTTCTAAGTGAAATTCAATCTAGTATCATTTTTTTGAGATCCCAAATAACCCAAAATTATGTCATTTATATATATTTTCAAAATCAAAAGTGATAGGTCAGGAATTTTATTTTTACCTTTACAAAGTAAATGTATTTGATATACTTTTGATATGATATCCGAATTACCAATTTAAGTGAGTTAAGAAAATATTTAGAAACTTTATTTAAATTCAAATTTAAATAATCTTAAATTGACATGCAATATAAATTTCAAAACTGAAAAAATTTATTGAACAGAAAGCTTGCGAATTTTATAAAAATATTGACATTACATTAAAAAAATTTAAATATTTTATATTTCTTTTTCGATAAATATTATATATGTCTAGTTATCAAGTATTTCATTTTATGAATTTATGACAAATTTAAAACTCAAACAAATATAAACCGAGCTATGACAGAAGAAATTATGTGCAGAAACTGAAGTCGTTAGAAGCATTTTTAAAAAATAGTTATATAGATTATAAATAGATATAATTTTACTGTAGCTGCCTATATGTGTCTATAGGTTGTTTGTAAATTTTCAGAGTCAAATTATAATCGAGGAAGGAAGGGGAATTGATAAAAATCAGCTACCGACCACTGTTTCTTCAAATAAGTAAGTGCAGGAAATTGAAACTATAATGGTTTCTAACCTAGAAAGATTATAAATTTTAGTGTTTCCTATTATTCATAGCCACGAGACTATAAATCTAACGATCTGATATTAAATATAAGATCCAAATTTCGAGGAACGTTAGCTTACGAGAGAATACGAACAAAAGGGACGTTGTA
>CM018899.1:13690757-13693257 GCA_009663005.1 Actinidia chinensis
TGCATTGGTTACCCCAAATGGCAAATCAACTAAAAACTCATAGTGTCCATTCGTTTTCGAAAAGCTTCTTTTCAATATCCTCCTGATTCACCTTGCGTGTGATGGTATCCAGAACGCAAATCAATCTTTGAAAATACTTGAGTCCCTTGTAGTTGATCAAACAAATTCATCAATTCTGGTTAACGGATATTTGTTCGTCTTGTAACTTTATTAACTCGCGGTAGGCAATACATAATCCTCATCGTCCCGTCTTTCTTCTTTACAAATAACACCGGTGCTCCCCACGGTGATGAACTCGGTCGTATAAAACTTTGTCTAACAATTCTTGCAAACTGTGTCTTTACCTTCCTTCAACCCGCAGAGCCATACTGTATGGGTTTTAGAAATGGATGGGTTCCGGGCGCAATCTCAATAGAATTTAATTTCCCTATTCACAGGCATCCTTGGTAACTCCCAGGAAATACGTTAGGAAACTCCCAGACTACAGGAATGCTATGTCAAGACAAGTCTCTGACGAGACACATCAACACTACACAGATATCCCCGAAACCCTTTCGTAAGAGTCGTTGGCACGAGCCATGGATACAAGTATGGGGATTCTATCTTTTCTCCTTCTATCGGACCTCTTTTTGTTCTTAATTCTGAAAAATTTACAACATTATCCGGACAATGGATTGTGGCCCCATTTCTAGACAACCATCCATTCCGATATGACATCAAAATATCTATTTCCAAGGGATAGATCTGTAGGTATTACGTATCACAATACAACACTACAGTCTCGATAGCAGTTGAGTGACCATACCCTTATTCGTGGGTTGTGACACTGCTACTCAATAGCCAGTGGTTCAGGTTTTTTATTCAATCTACTAGCGAATTTTGTTTGATACAAATGTATGTGAAGAGACCGTATCAATAAACATAAGTAGGTAAGTGCAGATTATAATGTTAACCTGGCAACCACGACATCACATTCTTGCATCGCCTGGCATAAGGGCACACACTTGTCCCTGTCTTTGGTTATTCCCCATTGCCACCTCCAATTTCCTTGGTTTAACCCTGGCGATTCCCTTCTGGCCTGACATTCCCTCCTCCTTGAAATTTCCCCCCTGGCACTATGCCCCAGTTCCCGCTTCAGACAATTTCTTCTAATGTGACCTACTTTCGTTGCAGAAAAACATATAACATCAGGCTTTCTTTCTCTCATGCATTCCCCTGAGTGTTCTCTCTTCCCACAATGGTCCTGGCAACTTCCGGTATTTGCCCCTTTGATTTCTCCAATTGGATTTGGCTTCTGTCTCTTCTGTCCACTCGGCCCTTCGTTTTGAAATTCTGTCGTCCTTGCTGTCAAATCCTTCCTCTTCTCCATTTCATCTTGTTTTCCACTATAATGGCGATCCAGACTCATCATATGGTTGGCAATACTAATGACCGTATCACCCTTTTGATCTCGTATCTCCATCCATCCTCAATCTCCTCGCCCTCATCTCATCTTGTGGCGACCAAGTGTGGGCATATTCCTGCCAAGTGTGTGAATGCTGCCCTCGTTTCTTGCAATGGCTTTTCCCGTCGTTTCAGATGCTCAAATCCCTGCACACTTCGCATTCTGCAACGCCCTTGGGCACATACTTCTCCCTGAAAAATTTACCTTTAATCGATACCCAATCCATGCCTGGTTCCCTTCACCTTTCAGATTTCCACCATCTACTAGCTGCCCAGTCACAAGTATGAGCTATCTCCACTTTTTGCTGTTCACCCACACCTCAGCAACCTAAAATTCTTCTCCATTTCTAAAGAGTAGCCACTCATTGGCTTTAAACCGATCCATCTCTCGCCAACTAAATGTTGGTGGTTTGAGTTTCCATCAGAAACTCGTTACTATAGGCAACATTCTCAACTGGTATGGCCGGATCCTCCAGTTTCTCCCTTGATACTCGATGTTTCCCCCCGATTCTGATTCTCTCGCGCCATCAGATATTGATCCCTTGGCTGTTGTGGTGCGGTGGGTTGCAGGTGTTGTGCAGTAGTTGCTGCTGTTCGGGGGGGGAGCCATTACTCCCCCCACTAATGTCCTTGCATCATATCTCTTAAATTTATCCATTTGTTGTGTATTGGCATAATTCAACCGATTTTGTTCCCCTTCCCGGTTTTTGAATCGAGTATTCCCCATCTCGGTCAATCCTATAGGGCATCGGGATGGGTATAATTTTCATATAGTATATAATACTCACTCAATCAGTATCTAGAAAACATAGGCAATTACAGTGTCAACACCTATTCAGCTCTGAGTTTTTCATAACAAATCCGTAAACTATCTCTGATACCAATCTGTACGACCCAACCCCATTTTACACGTGGTCCACCTTTATTACAGGTGCATCGTGACCGGCCCAGTGAGTCCCACTCACTAGCCTACTATTCACTCCAGTTTTAGGATTTTCTTTTTATTCCAAGTTATTATTCCTTGAATGCAAACAAAATATGCAAAAACGTATTTAAA
>CM018899.1:13705757-13708257 GCA_009663005.1 Actinidia chinensis
ATGGGTATTTATGGATGACCATTTCTAAATTTTTGATTAGCATGTGGTTGCTTATATTTTACCATGTGCCTGTTATTCTTTTAGGAAAATTATTCAGAAAACACACCAAAATTTTTTTACATAATTTAAGTCCTGTTTAGGAGCTAAAAATATTTGAAAGAGAAAGTGAGGGAAAAAAAAAACTTGTGTTGTCTCGGTAGCAAATTCTTTTTTAAATAAGCAATGTCTTGGCTTTTGATAAACAAACTCAATCGTCCACCTAATAAACATAACTCAAGCTGCCATAAACTTGAATTATTTTAGGCCAGAACCAAAAAATAAACTTAGTTGAAACGTGGTCTTACCTAATGGTCCATCCATTTACGTGTTTGTCACTTTAAGTTTTTGTTGACTATTCGAATGTCTGCTTGGTTTAAACACAAGTGCACCAAAATTCATCTCAATGCAGCAGCAGCCGCATGATGTTAATGGTAACGTTTTTATTTTTTATTTTTTTGTGTTTGTTTTATTTTAATTTTTATAAAATAGAAACTAAAAATATATTTATATTTACTTATTTTTAAATTATTTAAAAATAAAAATATGTTTGTCTTCACTTTTTTTAAACTATTTAAAAAAAATAGTGGCAGTGATGGAGGAGCCGGTAGTGGTGGAGGAAGTGGCGGTGGTGGTGGAAGAGGAGGAGGAGGAGGTAGTGGTGGCGGTGTAGGTGGGGTGGTGGAGGAGGAGGTGGAGGTGGTGGAGGAGATCTAGCTTGACGTGGTGGCATGTTCTACTATATACCACAAGAAATATAATAAGATAATCATATTCATTTATGATTAAGCCCAAGCATTACTCTACAATACGTAAATCAATAACATGTAACACGTATGTTCATGTTATTACTCAATACTTAGGTAACACACTTGTGTTACTACCCAATACTTTGACTCAAAAACAATTGTGGTATAACCATCATACGGCTCATAGATATTCGAATTTAGAGTTCTGATACCATGTTGTCACGTCCTAGATAAAACAAGACCCAGTCACGTAAACAAATACTCCAAATAAATAAAAGTCAAATAAAATAATATGACAATATACTGTCATTACATCAGAATACAGATAGATCTCTTTCGGTGGGACCATTCTCTCCATGAGCTATCAAGTATAAGACAAAAATGATAACCCATGAACAATGCCCACACCGGGCCAAAACAATATTACAATTCTGAAAAATATACATTTATAAGTTTTCTACACAAAATGAACAACTGGCAACCATATGCCTCAAGAATCGGGATAAATCTATGTACCTGAAAGTTATTTAATAGTAAAAATAAGTTATCTTAAAAAGATTTAATAATGGACTTGATGCCTCAAATCAAAAATTATGATACCTAACCGGCCTCATCATGCACTAAGTATATGAGACAATATCCGGGAAACTTTGAACTTTCACCAAAAATTTTGACATTCCCAATATCCGGTCAACTTCTCGACACTAACCGAAGGCACATTCCCTCTCGCGCGATTGTTATCTAGGTCTAAGCCATCTTATTCCGAGTATACTAATGTACTAAATCCAGCACTACCTAACGTGCCATTCCCAAAATCCTTTTCAAGTTCCAACATTCAGAAAAAATTACATTTATCAAAAGTTTCAATACAAATAACATAAATGTGCAAGGTACCAAAATTATCACTATAAGTCATTATTGAACAAAAAGGGCAATTCCAATGTATTTACTACAAAATAATTTTGTAGACAATTATAAACATTAATTAGGTAATAAATGAGATATCAAAGTAAAATATTTTTAAATAAAATCTTTAACATCACAAACTCTCAATTTTTCTCATAAAGTGAGTTATGTTCATCAAAAGCCAAATTTATATGTCCTAATATCCAAATAATGCCTCAATAGGCTAAGTATAAGTTATCAACACACTCCTAAAATTAAATTCTAATAAGTTAACCCTCTTTACCTCAAATAGACACAAGCAAGTTATCAAAAAATAAAGAAGATGTGATGATTTCCGAATCTACAAGTTACTCCGATCTCCAATGTTCCTGCCTCGATACGAAACTCCCGTCGAGTAGATGATTTCTCTCCAAAGGATCACCATTCGAATCTCACTCTAACTCACCAGATCTGAGCTCAAAGTGTAAAAACCCTCTTGCCTCAAGACAAGGAGAAAGAAAGAGAAAAAGAGAAAATAAATGAACTTGCCCAAAAGGAGAGAGATATAAATGTTGCTTTTGACCCTTATGCCTTGTTTGACATAAGGCCAATTATGGTTCAAGGTAAATGGGCTACTTTCTCACTCCAGCCCACGTGTTACTAGTAAAATAAAATTGGCCCATACTTATAAGTTTAATATAATTTACACTTAGGCCCAACTATACTATAAGTGACTAATTCAAATTAAATAGGTCTAATTTATACTAAAATTCAATGACATATATATACACACACATATATATATATATATATATATAAATACACATACC
>CM018899.1:13728257-13733257 GCA_009663005.1 Actinidia chinensis
ATTAAATAGAGAGGACATTTAAATTGAGAGATGGCTAATGTAATTAGAAGTTGGAGGGGCTGAAGTGTAATTTTTTATAAATACGTGCATCTGTGGCGCTGACGGAAAGAAAAAGGAAAAGAAAAGAAAAGAAAAAAGAAAAAAAAATAAACATAATAAAATATAAAATAATAAAATAATAATATTTATATTATAAATATAATTTATCAAATCTATAAATAGGAGATTAAAGGCTCGGATGAGGAAAGATAAGGAGAAAGAAATGGAGAATTTATGGTGTGGTTAAGTGTTGATTAATGAGAGATAGGGGTGCATAATCAACGGTGAGATGACGTTGGTCAATGCAAATTTTAGTATGACGATCATGGAAGCCTGATCTTCATATCCGACGGTGTCAAATTTCTATTTGAGGTAACGGGGTTAGTTTTGTTTTGGGTTTTACTTTGGTTTGTTGTTAATATCTTATATAAATTATATTAAAATATTATTTTTTTTATTAACTTGAAAATGGAAAAATTTTAGTTTTGATGAGCATAAAAATTACTTTTTATGGCGAAAATTAAGAGATAGAAATGTTAGAATTTTATCTAAAATATTTTTGCTTTTAATATCAGATTTATTGTCAATTAATGGCTCATAAGCTTATAAAATATTTGACAGTACTTACAAAATTGAAATTGTCTTTTTTAATGAATTAGGTTGGTTACATTGAATTGATTGATAAAGTGATTCTTATGTATACTGTAAAAGTAATTATTAAATATAAAAAGTTCAAAATACATGACCTTGGGTTTCGAATGAGATTTGGAATTGAGAATGAAGAATTGTCTTAAGGAATGAACTCTAAAATATATCGAAAAATTAGAATGGCTTAGATTAAGCCAGAATAAAGTCCTAAATGGCACAGATACGGAGGGATGTATAGCCCACGGTGAAAGTCCGAAAGTTAACATAAGTCCTAGATGCAAGATACAGAGAGAATGTCATATAG
Organism: Actinidia chinensis; assembly: GCA_009663005.1. Taxonomy (NCBI): domain Eukaryota; kingdom Viridiplantae; phylum Streptophyta; class Magnoliopsida; order Ericales; family Actinidiaceae; genus Actinidia; species Actinidia chinensis. Next base: position 13,729,249 of record CM018899.1, read on the forward strand.
CCCACGGTGAAAGTCCCGGAATTGACAAAATGAAAGTTCTAGATGGCAACGAGTCGGAGGGAAGTCATGCCCACGTAAAGTCCGGGAAGTGTACAAAATAAAAGTCCTAGATGGCACGATCGAGTGAATATCATAGCCCACGGTGAAAGTCCGGAAAGTTGATGGGTGTTTACTCATGGTGCTTAGTGCATAATAGATTGGTTAGGTATTGGTCTAAATGTTTTATCTAAATTCTTGGAGTATGTCTTGTGAGAAAAGTTGAATTTTTTGGAACCCTGTTTGAGTTGAGACATCACGGATTGAAAATCAAAGTATATTTTTGATATAAATGAAAGCAATCTTTATTGCTCAGTTTTCATAGTATAGTTTATGTATTATGGTTTTGGCTTGAAGCATCAAGTCCTTGTTAAATCTTTTCAAGTAACTCACCTTTACTAAAAACATGATTTTCCAGGTACCGATGGTTATCCTGAGTCTTTGAGGCATGTGTGCCAGTTGTGCTGTTTTAATTTTATAACAGATTAAGTGTAATTAGATGTTGTAATATTTTTTCCGCCACTTTGATGTAATGGACTGTGTATTGTCATTTTTTGTTTGACTTTTTCGTCATGTGAGTTGTTTGCTTACCGTGGCCGGGTTTGGTTTGACCGGGCGTTACTAACTCAATCGCCATCGTCGCCGATGGATGTTTTCACCCGATGTGATCCTTTGACCTCCATCCATCCCTCCGTAGAGGAACATAATATTAGACCTTAGAAGAGCTAAACGCTCTTAGGGAAACTTATTCTTTTTCCTCCCGGAATGCGGGTGAGGCTTCCCGGAATTGAGAACTATAATTCTGCTCGCCCAAGCGAGGTAGCTTTTAACGAGGCTGCGTTCCCCGCTGGCCTTCGTTTTTCCCTTCAACTCGCCAACCAATTAGGTTTAATCCTTCAATTCTACAATATCTGCCCCCCGGCCACAGCCTCGTTCCCAACGCTTGGAGAGCATTGCTTTGCTCTATGGCGTTTGTGGGCGGGTATACAAATACACCATCTTCCTTTCCGAGTTTAGTGAACTTATTTAGCCGCAAATAGCAATCCTAACTAGATCAAGCATGCTATACTTCAATGCGAGAAACACGAAAGGCTCTGCTCGGAGGATACCCAGTAATGTTAGGGGTTGAAGAGCAAGTTCTTCTTCGTCTCCGGCGACTAATGGGATATTCCTAAAGGAATGTCTCGGGAGGGCGCTCGCAAGAGTTTCCGAGGACGTGAGGACTTCCAAGTCATCGCTCTTCTCTTTCTACTCTGTTTTCCATACTTTTGAATGCTCGGTGGGCTACTATTATTATTCTTTTCCAACAGCACTGCAATAACCCACCTCGACTTTATGGCGATTAACCGAAAGTTTTCGAGAGATTTTTCGGTCGGTCGAGAGACGGGACGCTTCTCGTACCCGTGCTATTGGACTGCAAATCGTATCACCGAGTATAAAAATTGTCTCTCCTTGTCTCTCCTGGTTCTAAGAAGCTTGAGGACGGCGGGCGATAATCTTCCGAACGGAGACTCCCCAGCTCCTCGAGCGATGGGGGAGTCCGGCAAAATCCCATACAGCACGCAGCTCTGTGAGAAAGTCCTTCCTGGATGATTCAATTGAATGTCTATGATCCATCAGAAACAGAACTGAGGAGGTTTTAACCTCATATCCCTGACCTGACCCTTTTGAGGTGGTCGGGGGAAAAGGTTTTTCGGATCCTGTACTAGATCGTTTATGAAGCTCCGAGCTCGAGCCGAAATTCCCTTATCGGAATCTTGTTCGGATTCGAGCCTACTTCGTCGAGCTTGAAATCGGATGGTATTGCTCCTGTCTTTTTTTCTATGCGATGATTCTTTTCTATCTGAAATTTTTTCAGTCGTCGTATCAGCTATGTCGACGATGATTAGCTTCAAGAAGAATCGACGAGAAGCTCAGAAATTTCGGGGCGGACGTGAGTTCGGGGACTCCTATTCCAGCGAAGGGGGTTGTGATTGGCGAGAAGCAGGCTAGAGAGAGCATCACCAACTCGCCCAGCAAAAAGGGGAAGGCCGATGACGACTCAAAGGGAAAAGGAGTTGACAGCGGGCCTAAAGGCAAGAAGAAGGCGACCTCATCAAGTAAAGCCCCGACCCCTCCAACCGCCGCATCTTTGCGTCCTGGGGAAGGTACCTCGGCTAATCTTAGTACTATTTCGGGCCCCACGGCTTCTAACTTGGGCAGCCCGTCTATGGCCGAGAAGTTGCTGCGGGGGGTGATTCTCCCAGCTGACAAGAAGAAGATGGAGAAGCTCATCTTGGATCAAACGGCGACGAAGCTCTTCCACGTGATCGGTCAGGTAATTTTTAGGGTGCTTTCAATTTTTCTAGCGAATTTATTTGCTCTGGATTATTAAAAAGTGTTTCCTTCTTTATAGCAGGCGTTGGTGCTCAGTTCGTCCTTGGTCGTCCGTAGCAGGGAGGCTGGGGAGCAGGCATCTCTTCAAGAGGGGCGGGCTGCTTCCATGGAAACTGAGGTTGCTCTCCTTTAGAAGTTGGCTGTCGACCTTGAGCAGCAATTGGCTGAGTCCTGTGCTTGCGAGCAACAGGCCAATGATGAGCTCGCCAAGACGAAGAGCGACCGAGACTCGCTGTCCGACAAGCTCGAGAGGTCAGGAGTGTTGGTGAACGAGCTGAGGGAAGCCTTGGATAAAGCCAAGGAGTCTGCCGTAGAGGAGTTCAAATCCTCGTCGGAGTTCGTGGTGGCAGTTGAAGATTCTGCTTCCAAATACTTTGGCGATGGGTTTAACTTTTGCAAGGTGCAACTTCGCCGGTATCATCCCGACCTTACTATCGATCCTAAAGGCACCATGGTCGATCAAGATCTGTTGGCGGAGCAGGACGAGGCTGCTGAGGAAAACGAAAAGGAAAAAGTGGGCGAGAATAAGGGGTAATTAAAGATACTGCCCTGAGGTCGTCCATTTTTTTTTTTTTAAGATGTAATTTTATTCATTTGAATGAAAAATCTTTGCTCCTCGTTTCCGTCACTTTTCTTTTTAATGTTAATGGCGATCATGAGTTTGGTGGTGAAAACTAGTTTGGTGAAGCAAAATTGGCGACATCGTTAACGGCGATCGGGATGCCTGTCATTTTGTAATGAATTGGTGATCCTGATATTGGTGACATTGATAACATCGATAATGGCGATCAAGATCTTTTGTCATTTTGTAATGAATTGGCGACATTGATATTGGCGACATCGATAACATCGATAATGGCGATCAAGATCTTTTGCACAACTGACGAGATAGATCATAGGCGAATCATAACAATTTTCAATAATAATATAGAATTACAAATCATAAAATTATTGGGGCATAAGTGGAGTGTCTCATGGCTCAGTCATTTTATTGATAGTATTTCTTCAAATGCTCAGCGTTCTAGGATTCTGGTGGAGATTGATCAGGCCAAGTATTCTACCTCGCCCAAGAGCGAGGAGGAGACAGCACTTCCTCTTAGATCAACTGATGAGTACCTTGATAGTGACTCTGGCGAGCTCAGTGGAGATAGCTTGGCGAGGTTCCATGCTGAACGTTGGACTCGTTTTACCTCGGTCAAGAGAGTTCGGAGATAAGCAACCTTCGGAGAGATCATGGGCGACCAGTTCTGTGATGGTGCTAGGGCGACGTACCCGCCTTGGTCGGTGGAGAATTTTATCCCACATCAACAGTAGTATATTTGACAGGAAAACAAAAAGGTTGTCCCAGGTATCACACACTTGTAAAAATTTTACTAAAATGTTAAGAGAAAAAAAATTCTTTTTGCTCTTCTGATTGAAAAATTGAGAAGTAAATCGTTAAAACATTCATTAGCCTTGAGTCATTAGAGTAATGATGTACGTATTGACGTTGCGTTGGGCTCTGGGTTGGAGTTGAGGAGTGGCCCAAACCATTTTGATTTCTTAGGAATAGCAGGGAAGTCAAGGGAAACACGGTTGCAGAGCTTAGCCAATCACC
>CM018899.1:13738257-13748257 GCA_009663005.1 Actinidia chinensis
GTGAGCAGTAGCGTTCGAACTCTTTATTCACTCTCCCTCATTTTTGCGAACTATAGCAGGAGCGTTTCGCACGGTATTCATCACTTTTCTCTCTTGCGTTCGAACTCCAAGAATACTTCTTGTCAGGCGTTCTAACGTCTCCACAAAATTCCTCAGATTTCTTCACAAAGCGTTCGAACCTGGTTTCCCTTTGCTTGGGGTTCGAACCGCTCAATGTAATCTGAACCTTCTTTTTCCTTCAATACTCAACTTCCGTTCTACCTTTTTTTTTTATGGCTTCAATTCTTCGCCTTTATCACTATAAACCTACAATGACTCAAAAACGCCTATAAGTGCAATATATGATAAAAAAACATAATTAAACTAATCTAGGGCTAATTTAGGTCAATTTAATAAACAAGTAGTGCTTTGGACTCCAATTATGCAGTTCAATAACACCCCCCCAACTACCTTTTGCTAGTCCCTAGCAAAATTAGATAAAAACAAAAGATAATCTCTCCTTTCGTAAGATCCTCGAATTCATTAGCGTATTCATCAAGCCTTTAAAACCCCTAGGTTTCCCCTAGTGGACGGTGGTGTCTCAGTGAGGGCTTCCAATGATATACCCACAAACATCACATCATGCCAATGTATCAAAAAATAATTTAACAATGTTTTCTTCTTCTCGAGCAAAATACAATGCAAGCAATCCAATCAATCCAACATGTTAAGCCATCTACGCAACTGTTAAGTGCAATCATAACGAGAGATTCATCAAGTGAAGTGGTAGAGTCCGCATTTCCATTTTCCAAATTTCAAACCATTACGCATCCATAACAACAACCTATAGCCCTCGATCAAAGCTCACAAGTCATACACTATCAACGATAGAATAACACCAGTTCCTCTCAAAGAATTGCTCGTTGGACGATAAGTGTAAAAATAATTCTAATAGGCACTCTCAATTTCAAAAACCGCAAAGATGTAATTGTATCGACTTGGCCTAGCTTCATGAAGAATGTTTACCATTAATGCCCAGTTTGTGAATTTTTGATTTGAATGGCTTTTTACATCAAGAATTCAAATATGCAATTCCCGGATATTTAAGGCCATTTGAGTGCAAGAATAGTCCAAGAAAATAGAAGAGAATCAAGTGTAATAGATCTCAACCTATGCATTTGTAACTAACTACACATGCCAACTTAATAAGCATCACTTCAAACTAAACTCCTCTTTTTTCACAACTAAACACTTTTTTTCAACTTTTGAACTTCTTTTTTTTTTTCCTCAACTTCTCAAAAATAACTCCAAGTAATTGCGCTTTGAGATCTTTTTATGCACAATTACCAAACAATGACAGAAAGAAAAAGATACGTGAATTGGCCTTAAGGTAAACAAAATCCGGAATGAATGTAATCATGTAAAAAAAAATGTCAAAAATTCCAACTCATCAACACTAACATGTAACCAAATTCCAAAATATTGAAGTTATTCAACATTGAGTTAATAAATTTTTCTTATTTCAAGGTAAAAATCGCTCACAAAACGATTTATGCTCCTAAAGCTCCAAGGTATAAATCTCCACTTTATGGATGCAGTCATGTAGACTTATAGCAGTTTCACTTTCAAAAAAACACGACTCGTGCGTATTGTAATGTGATCTCTCTCTCTTATATAGCACAAATAGTAGTATCAAAGCATGCACGATAATTGACATGATAATCCGTTACAACATCGTATTATGCCAGTCCTAGTTGCTTCAACTCTCTTGAAAACAAACATGATTATTCAGTTAATGGTCCAAAATTAAGACTTCCAACACATCCACAATATACAAAAAAATAGATTATAACCATGGAATGTGAAAAGTCACATAAAATTTGAAGGAACCAGAAAGCAAACCTTTTCTTTCGCTTGACATGATATGACCCTGTTTTTTTTTTTTTTTTCAATCGTAACAGAATGACTTTTCTACTTCTGCCCTAAAACACGTTAGCCAAGACCATTACAAACAGCATTCATCCAATTAAAGCATTCAAAACTACAACAATTAAAGCATTCAAATGTATCACTCAATTCCAACATAAAGCATAATATCCTAGCATTCAGAAACAAAGACAATTTTAAAAATCCTAATCCTCCTCGTCATCACATCATCCTCCTCCTCCTCCTCCTCGCTCCATACGGATCAACAAGCCCTTCATGTCCTTTGGAGCATAACTGTGTGACACTAGACTCCTCCTCTATGACGAATCGGGATCACCTCTTCTCTAAATTCAGAAAGCCATTTGTTACTCATTTTCTTTCCCCAGATTCAGAATGGCTTCCTTTAGATCTCCCCATGCCTATCGTCTGATCCTCTTTCGCTTCTCCTCCAATTCCTCTTTTTCCGTTACCTCCCCTCAATCGGACAAGAAAGCTCTATCAATGGGCCCTCAGGTTCAATCCTAATGAACTCTAAAGGATATGGACTCCGATTCTTTTAATACAATTCTGTCAGAAATCCGTAAAGTACTGAACCCTCTCTTGTCCGAGGCCTATATGTGGAGCACAGCGTAAAATATGGTACGAACGGGTAAATCAATGGTCTTTCCGTGCCAATTCCCACAACAACAAGCCTAGCCCTAGCGTATATTTCATGGATACTGTACGCTTCAAAGGAAATAGGGAATGACACGAAAATAGAAAGAGGATCAAATACTTATCCTGAGGCGTGTCTTGTTACAACTGCAACCTCACCATCCTATTTTCGTCCCCCTCCAAAAGCAATTCTTGTGAAACTACTGGCTAAGTCCGGCATCCCAACATTCGGAAATGCAAACTCCGTGGGTTTTCCTCTCGGGATCCCAAAAATGTCAGCAAAGTATCAGAAGTTACCTTTATTTTCTTTCCCTCTCGCACCCACTACAACAATCTCTCCTTCCTTGCTCAGTCCTCTCCGGTTCATGCTTGATGTTTTCCATGAACTTTGGCAGCAATGTTGAGAACCGACTCCGCTTAAAACTTTGCCAAATTTATCCAGCCCTGTGGTAAAGTTTTTGGCAAAACTAATGCCAGAGTTTTTTTTCTAATGCCACGAGATTAAGCTTTCGCTCAAGTCCCCCACCGCCCGTTACGGATCCACCTTTTGAACAAGTTTTCCCCCCGCATTTTTTTTTCCCGTGAAACGCGAAGCAATCATAATCTAACCCCTGCCTTTCCTTTGGACTTGACCTTTAGTTGGACTCCCGTGTTCCATCTTACCAGCATTTTCACTTCGCCACCCCCTGCATACCCCAACAAGTAAAAAATCAAACACACGTCACACACTATGCACTTATGCAATGCAATGATATGTGCCTCAAAGTGGGTGGTTTAAACCCAAAGTCTCAATTGAACTCTGCAAATGTACCCGATTTGTGTGTTGCCCATGCAAAACTAGAGGTTCCCTACCAATATTCCCGCTACTCAAAATCTTCAATCTTCATGACCGACACACATTACGAATACACATCCATCCCTCACAAATCAATTGATTCTTTCATTTGGACAATTCCGTCGAACATGTAAGTGCTATGTAAACCCTAAATTCTCATGCCCAATTCCCCTGGACCTAACTAACACTCTAAATGTCAATAATATAGCATGGATGATAGGTTTGAGACAAAAATCGCCCCCTCACAAATTAAGTAATTCTTTCATTGGTGCAATTCAGCAAACACGTGGAGTGGGCATACAACTAATCCACGGTTGTTTCATTAAAAACTTTAACCCTGAGATTCCCTCTTAATTTTGTGTTTAACAACTTTAAGACAAGGCCCAATACTATGGGAAAAGAAAATCATGATGTGTGTGTATATGTTTTGATTTATAACACATGTGAACACTTAGAACATTTTTTTCTCAAAACCCTAGGTTTCTCTTATGACATCCCTAAATCTAAACACTTTAAAGTAAAATTCATAACTTACGCTTGATTTGATCACCTCACTGATGAGAATTTGACAACATTGCTTTCCTCCCCTTTCAAAATGCCAGTTTCCTCTCTCTCCGCTCTCTTTTTCTCTCGGGATGTCCACAATATAAGAAAGTAACAGAACGAATGCGACTTTTTCAGTTTAAAAATTGCCCCTGCTCGACGTTCGAATGCTCTTAAGAGGCGTTCGACGCTAAGTGCATGTGTTTCATCAGCTCCCGAACGCTACAAGAGGCGTTCGATAAACGCTAAGTGCCAATTTGTTTTTTTTTTTGACGAAAACTAGAGTAAGAGAAATCCTAAAAATAACAACGACTAAGTACTCCCCCAACGTAGAGACGATCATTCTCCCCGAAATGCGAAAGAAATCAATAAAAAAAATCGACGCAATATAAATGAAACTAGACCTACGACTCTATGTCAACAACAAACCGACAAGCCATTCTTTGCAATTAATCGAACTGCGGTGGATCGTGTAGATCCACACACTCAATCTCTCTTGTCTCCAGCTCAAGATAAGGCTTCAAAGATGCCCATTTACTTTACACAACACTTCTGTTTCTTCTCTGCTCGGATTTCCGTATTTTAATCGCACCCATGAGATTAAATGACATGCACCAAAAAAAAGGTCCGGACCAACCGACTTTGAAGTTTTCCCGAAATAAATGCAAACGGGAGTTATAACAAAAGCACCTTTGACCCACTTTGAATGATTTGCCACATTAATTGATATGCACAGATTTCATCTTGGCTTTTTTTTTTTGGATTCTGGAGTTTTCATTATGCAATCATTCCGTATCGCCTCTAACATCATTGCATGCAAACGACGTAATGTCCCCGCCCTCCTCAAGACTCATTGTTAAATTGGCGAATGGCCCAATACGCTTTGTGGTCTTCAATTTCACCGGAGATGACACTTTTTTTTTTTCCATACACAATCCTATAATGGAGAGGGACCCTAAAATAGTTTTTGTATGCAGTCCTATATGCCCATAATGCCATCCACCAATCCAAAGACAATCCTTTCGTTGGGGTTAACAGTTTTCTCAAGGAACTTGTTTTGATTTCCCTAGTTGCCAACTCAACTAACTTGCCGTGGGTTTTAGGAGGGTAAGTGTGCCAACTTTATGAATGACTCCATATTTGCGCATGAGGGAGTCCTATAGGTTCTATACAAAATGTGAGTCCCCATCGCTAATAATATGCTCGGGGCTGCCAACTCTAGCAAAAATGTTTCCTTCAAAAACTTGACCACAAAAAACAGCATGGTCATTGGTACGACTTGGTATAGCTTCTAATACCCACTTGGATACGTAAGCTATGGGCCACTAAGAATTGTATAGATATCACTCGAATTAGGAAAAGGACCCATGAAATCGATACCCCAACAATCGAAGACCTCAAGTATAATGATGGGGTAAGAGGCATCAGTTTTCCGTTCTAGAAGACTTCCTAAACCGTTGGCATCTATCCGTGTACGTGCAAAAGCATGGAATCACGGAACATAGTGGGCCATAAAAACCACTTTGCAAATTTGGGCCGCAGTTTTTCGTGAAATAAAAAATGTCCCCCACATGTTTGTGAATGACAAAATCTCTAAAATGCTCTTCACCTCATCATTAGGAATGCACCGACGTCATGATTTGGTTTAGGTCAATACTTAAACAAATACCGGGTCTTTTTCCAAGAAATACCTCACATGCCTAAAAACTTTTTCATATCCATACTAGACCAGTGTAAAGGAATTCACAGTGGCCAGTAATTGGCAATGTCTGCAAACCATGGTAATGGAAGGATTTGGTATGAGCTGTGTTTGAAAAGTTGGCTCATCAGTAAAATACTCATTTAATCGGAAGAGGTGTCGTTGGCCTCCCCCCATTCGTAGGGAAGCCTTGGACCAGATGTCGCTACAAACTTTTCGAACCCTTTTCTTATCTCTGATCGCAATATTAAACTCTTGTAGTACACAAAATCCACCTAATGAGTCGGGCTTTGCATCGGGTTTAGGTCAAAAGTACTTCAGTGCGGAATGATTCAGTATATATATAACAAGTGATCCGACCAAGTATGACATAAACTTATCGAGTGCAAAGACGCACAGCAACAATTTCTTTTTCGGTGGGTGGTATGTTCAAATTGGGTATCATTAAGTGTCTTTACTAGCATAGTTATGACATGGGGTTTTTTCTCTACCTTTGGCCCAAAACAGCTCCCACTGCAAATCACTCTCATCACACATCAGCTCAAAAGGTAAAGACCAATCCGGTTATCGATATGGGTGCAGTGGTGAGAAGACGCCTTAAGTTTATCAAGGCTTCTTGACATTGTGTGTCGCACTCCAAAAGGTACATCTAATGAAGCAAGTGACCAATTGTCTCGAGATACACTAAACCCTCAATGAAGCGACGATAAAATCCGGCATGGCCCTAAAATGATCTAATATCTTTCACACACTTAAGGAATAGGTAGATGGTTTGAATCAATTTCGACTTTTGGCTTTATCTACCTCTATCCCCTTTTGCTAGACACAATATGCCCAAGAACTAACCCTTGCGTTAACCATGAATTGACACGTCTCCCAATTTTAAAACCAGGTGATTTTCTTCACCTCTCTTCAAGATACCTCTAAATGCTCTAAGGCAATGATTCAAAAGTATCCCCATACACCCGATGAAATCGTCCATGAATACCTCAGAATCTTTTTCAACCATGTCGCTAAAAATTGAAATCATGCACCTTTGAAAAGTGGCCGTGCATTGCATAGCCAAAGCATTCCTCCTATAAGCATAAGTGGCCAAAATGACATGTGAATGTTGTTCCTTATCTTGATCCTCTAAAGCCACCATCAATCTGATTGTACCAGCGTACCCATCTAAAAAAAAATAATATGCTCGTCCCGCAACACGCTATAAGACTTGAATCCAAAAAGGGAAGTGGGAAATTGGTCTTTCCTTAGCAGCTTCAACTTCCGGTAATCGATGCACATCGCCATCTCGTTTGGACTCTATTGGCACAGCTCATTATGCTCATTCTTTACCACCGTTACCCTCCGACTTCTTAGGAACAACTTTGGTTGGACGCACCTCACTTAAATCAGAAATTAGATATATAATACCCGCATCAAGGAAGTTCATCCAAGCACTTCTTTCCTCTAACAATCCGCCTCTTTCATATTGGGTTAAACGCCTTTGAATTTGAACCGCGAGGTTTAGATAGAACCTCCTCTTCCAAGTAAATACTTGATGAGTGAACACACATGAGTGGACTAATACCGTTGAAGGCCGCTATTGTCCAACCTAATGACTTCTTATGCCCCTTAAGTATTTGCAACAAAGATTCCTCTTGACCTTCAGTTCGGCTAGAGGATAGACAACAGGGTAAAGACTCACCTTCTCCAAGGAAAAAATCATACTTAGTGTAGATGGCAGATGTTTTTTCCTTTCCGAAATTGGTAGTTTACTCAGAATGAAACAGGTTTAACTATACTTGGTGCAAGAGGATCAAAAAGTTGGGGTCCAATTGTGACCCCATGCAAGATAGACTGACCTCTCTTTACCAATAATGGATTGCATCCCTAAAAATTACACTTTCAGATTCCAATGGTCATGGGGCTCACTCCAAAACTAGAGCTCTTCATCGAATCTTCCATGAACTCAAGATCCACATGCCTCTGAATGATGGACTCAATGACATTTATCTCTTCAATTTGTTACTTCATTCATTGTTTGACCCACAGTGAAAATGTTAGTCTCCAACGTCATATTACCAAATGAAAAGCTTAAGTAATCCATGCTGACAAGGAATACAGATTCGCCGTGCTAGAATGGTCTTCCTAAGATCACAGGAATATGACGTTAGATGACTCACAATCACCAGGTTGAGTATCCTAAGACTATGAAACTATCGGTAGTACCAGTATCGGACTTGAATAAGGAAATCCTCAATGAATACCCTCGGGACCTTAACAGAACGATCGGCCAACTCAAGTGTAAACTCTGTTGTTTAGTTCTCCTAAACATAGATCTTTGTATACAGAATACGGCAACAAATTCACGTAGAACCTAAATCGAGAGTGCTTCGTATCAATCTTACAACCCCCTATTATGACACGAAATAGTGGACAACCGGGGTCCTTATACTTCGGCACATCTTGCATTGGAGAATCGCACTCTGCTCTCATTCTCATTGTCGTCTCTTTTACATGCAAATTCCTTATTGACAGTACACAATTCTTTAAAAATTTGGCAAGAGGGAATCTGTTAATAGCATCTAACATCGGACTATTGATTCGAACTTGTTTGAACATCATAAATTTCCGAATTAAGTTGCTTACTCAATTTTGCCCAATCTTTGTGGAACGCGTGCATGTTTCAAATCCTCAACAGTAATTTCATTTATGGTAAATTTTGTGACCGTCAGAATCATGCTCATGTTCTTGCCCTTTGTTTTTTTTCCTTTCCTCCTCTAACTAGTCTCTCATCTCAACACCTAACTCCTTAGACTTCTCCCCACCTTGAATTACCCTCTTTGGTGCAATTGTTTTATCAATTTCCTTACCACTTCTAAGAGTCGTGATGGCTGGACTTGACCTCATGTGTTTTCCTCAAATGCAATGTGTAGGCTTAGGATTTGCTGAGGTTGGGCGGGAAAATCGCCTTGCATTTGTGTGAAATTACGAGACTCTCAAGTATAGAATTCACTTTCCCATATGTTTCTCAAAATTGCATGAACGATTGCTCAAGATTTGTGACTTTCGTGCGCGTCTAATATCATCATTCCTCCGATGTGGAGGTGATATTGTGCATGTTGTGGACAGGTGGTGGCGTTATGGGCGCAGAATAGGGATAGGTTGTGATTGTGGTGAACTACAATCTGTGTAGGTATGAATTTTGGTGCCTGGTATGGTTTGTTGTGGGATTAAAAAGTTTGGGCATTTGAGAAACAATTTTGCATGTTTGCGCCCTCTTGTCCGCCACCCAAATAAGGTGATTCTCCAACCGGACTTATACGTATTGGGTAAGGATTACCCCCATTCCTTGAAAATTGGCTACCACATAACTTGTCTAGTGCCTCTGTTACCCCCGCTTACAATTGGACACACATTAGGCATGGGCCATTGTATCACACAATACCTACATACTTGAAGATATTTGTAAGACTTGTAGCGGCCTTAGCATGTGCTAAAGCCTCCACTTGTCCGAAAGGTGCCGTGAGTTTCGCATTAACTCATCTTCCATCCCAATTTATATTTAACACCTACATGCGGTGTGGAAAGGAAAGATTTATTCACATTGATAGGTCTGTGCACGCGCAATCACTTGACAGTTAGCTAGGTAATTTTTCAAAATACTCGAATGCTTGCTCAGGATTATTTTCTGGAAAACTTCCAGCACACATGGACTCGACAAACATCTTCAATGGATGCAGACAATGACGAATAAAAGATAATGATTGTGTGCCATGGAAGAAAAATTATGTGAGGGCATGCGTTTAGTAAATCCTTGAATCTCTCCCAAGCTGGAAGAAACTTCGCCACTATCTGGCACAATTGAGAGATGGGCACGATGTAGTGCCTCAGTACGATTTTCATGAAAAAAAAATTAAAATCCCCTCCATTGCATTCCATGAGTAAATGGACCTAGTTCTCAAAGAGTTAAACCAAGATTTTGCTTTTTCCTTTAGAGGGAATGGGAAAAGTTTTAGAAGTAAAATCTCCATAAGACATGAATTGTCTTGAAAGATCGAACATCATCCTCAAAGTCTTAAATGCGGTAAGGTCTCTCAGGGGACTCACAACCGTTAAAATGTGGCAAAGGCTTTGCTAGCATTCCCGATCTGAGATTTAACTGGTATGATGTGCGGGAAGGTACTATAGCAGAGAATGGGGGTTTACCTTGCGGGATATGTAACCCTCAGGTACGAGTTTGGGCTTCGACTTCCCCCGCATTACTCGTATGATCACTCTTCTACTTCCCTATCAAATCCGTTGTCCCCATTTGTGCCCCACCTAAACAATGTCCCCTCGGATCCTTGGTCGTGATGATCCATGTGGATGGGTTCAATGTT
>CM018899.1:13918257-13925757 GCA_009663005.1 Actinidia chinensis
AGTTGATCTATGGGCAAACCCATTAGGAGTCTCGTTTGTTGAAGGACATTCAATTCCCCTTTGTCCACACGATTTTTGATGGCATACAACTTACCAGATGGAAGGGTAAAACTGAGATATTCATTCAATTCAATCCATAATTATAAAATGTGGCATGTTATTTTAATAATTTCGATATAAATGATTCTAACTATTTTTATCTAAATGCTAACCAGCTATTGAATTATGAAAAGTGGCATTAGATTCTCATGTTCACAATATAATTAGTTCATGTATATCGGCTCATGATATTTGGAACAAATTAGAAATATTTGTGAACATAATTGTATGAGCATGACACCTACTTAAATGAATCTAATGACATTTCTCATTTCTTCCTCCGGAGATTCTTGTAATTAAAAATATTGTTAAACTCTAACCAGAAATTGGAGAAATAGAGTTGAGCATATTGAACGAAAATTACCATCTAAATCTCCTCAAGAAAATTTAAAAAAAAATATAAATGTTATGGCCACACCTACTTAATATCAAATAAAGATGAAGACCCCAATGAGGAATCCTATACTCATTCCTTTTCAAATGATCGTTTTGATGATCATTCGTGTTTATTATTATGGATAATGATGTTGTAATGAGCAAGTTCGTATATGAATTGTTAGATTCATTTGAGACATTATTTGCTGAATCAAAGAAATTGCATCTAAACTATGCATTAAAGAAACATGTTGCATCTCCTCTTAGGATTGAAAGTAGATTTAAAAAAGGATTCAAATACTTTGAAATATGAAAATGATGCATTGAAATTAAAAATGTTATTTTAAGAATGCATCACTTAAAAATGGTTCTTTGAGAATGACAACATAATGTTGAAAGAAAAATTCAAGAGTTGTCTTCTCTTCCAACAATGAGATTGTTAAGATAAAATTGAAAATCTCTCTCCTCTTTTACTTCATTATTGTGGAAAGAGGGACATAATTTCATACATCTGCCCTTAAGAAGAAAATTAGAAAATAGTGTAAAACATGTGTGGATGCCTAAGAAAACTATCCTGCTAATGATATAAGGCGACACACAAGGAACCCAATGTACAAGGGTATCGAAAACGGACACTCCCATGTTTTTGTAGGCCACAAAGAAGAGAAGCACAGGGCTCAAAGGAAATACATCCAAGGTCTTACAACTCAATGAAGACATTAAGAGCTTAAGAGTAACATATTTTCCAAAAGTTGTTTTTATCCTACAGAAGAAGAGAGATGTTGGCTACAAAATATAAGGAAAGGAGGCACATTGCCAATGTCTATCTCAAGATTGAAGAGAGAATGAGATCAAAGGATTGACATCCATCCCACCCTCACTTCAACATACAAAATATTCTTCACCTACAACGAGTAAAATAGGACAATTTACTTGGGTCAAGGTTCCCAAATAGATACTTGTATGTATAATTTCTAACACCCAAACCCTTGCACTTAATCTTGAAATTTTTAAGTGGTGTGTTAGATAATTGGATGCAGAATAGTTATTGGTAATCATGTTTTAAAATCTTACACTTAATGCATCTAATTTTCATGATTAAATTATAATTGCTTAGTCATCTTACATGACCTATGTGTATCTATCATAATTTTTATGTATTATTTACTATGATAGATTTTAATTGATGTCAATGATTCATGTTCATAGAAGTTTTCGTTTACTTCTACAATCAACAAAATGTGAGGCAATTCCATGGTCATACTTTCTTATATTATATCTAAGTTCCATGAAATTGTGTTGAAATGTCTCATGTATCTATCATTGTATTTAACATGTATATTTATTTTATGATAGATCCAGTAACTTTGGTATAATTACTATTCTTTTTGGAATACATAATTTTTTGTACATTACCATACTTATTTTGATAATTTCATGATGATTACGACTACTTGGTTTATGCTACTTATTCATCATGATAATTACTAAGAGTGATAATTTTTTACAACTCATATGATATTTTTTACTTAGAATTCATCCTTGCTAGGTCACCATATGAGCTTACTAGATGATGACTCAATACCTCTTGGCAATCCTTAGATTTATTTCTTTTGATGATTAGCTACACGTTAGAATACATCGCATTTCATTGAGATTAATTACTTGTATTTCTATGATAACTAAGTTATAATATAAAATAAATCAAATAAATTAAAGAATTGTTGTATACATCTACTTGATTTTTTTATACAAAATTAAAAATTTTCAAAATGAAAAATATTTTGCTTGTATGCACATTTTCTTTATGAACAATGTCAATTTATATGAGATTGCTTAGACATTGTATCATTAGACATGTATTGGCTGAAATGTTTTTGAATGTACAGTATGATGACTATAATCATTTATTACATATTCCACTTGAGTTCAATTGGTAACCCTATTTACTTGTGGAAATGGTCTATGTCTAGAGGGAGTTGTGCTATATTTTGATAAAAATGTTCAATTGTTAGATAAATTCTAAACCCCCTTTTAGCAACAGATTTAAAAACTTGATATTTATGCCAACAATCCTTTAAATCTATGCACTCCCTAAATTTTGTTTTTTAAAACATGAATTTGTGCTTCATTATAGCTATATAACATTATGAACTACTTTGTTATTCATTGCTAGTGACTATTTTTCCATTCCGTACAATTTTTGTAAATATCACTAGTTGGAGGATGCTCCTCAAGAAGAAGGCAAAATATTTTTTTTTAACATAACTTTTTAGAAAACTCCTCTCTTCATGAAAGAATTTGAGACCTTGTTTTCTATTTTAAAAAAATCTTTAAAATGTCTCCTTAACTTCTAGATGTTCAATTGATCTTTATACTAGTATTTGTCGTTATTCCTATGACCTTACTTATTACCTAAATGTTTTGCTTAATTGGTATATTGCTATATGTAATTAGTTTAATTATATCAAAAAAAAGGAGACATTACTTTTTGATAAAATATTCTACAAAACCCCTTCATTGGAATCTCAATGTATGATTCTTTGAATATTTTGGATTATATGCATATCATCACACTTGAAATAAGAAGCACCACCCTAGGGGGAGCAACTACTTATTGGTATCACTTTTGTAGTACCCCGGAACTTTTTGGACATAAGCGTGGCTTATAATTGTAGCAATTTTTGCTATCATATTGTGCCTTCTCAACCTAGAAGATATAAGAAAATATTCGGTGGGCATTCTTAGAACACTTGTCCATACACATCATTGTGCTTACATGACTTAGTTACAATTTGATGTTTGTCCTTAGGGGGAGAAAATTTAAAATTTGATATTTTCTCTTAGCTCATTGTATACATGTAATAGAGTGGAAATGAACCTCACACTTATGGGGAGAATTTATTAAAATATATGCCGGCTATCCTATTATGCTTATCTTATAGGATATATTATTATTGCAGAAATATATGAAAATTATTAATTTGTGTAAAATCTTTGCATATCAAAGGAGTAGTATCAATCTTTTAGATATTGTTGTTTTTAATTTTGATGGCATCAAGGGTCGCTTATGAAATATACGTAAATTGATTTATTAATATGATACTATTTGATACATATATATATATTAATAATATACACACATCAACACATACAATAATAATGCATTATACTCCTTAAATTATCTCGTATCTATTAATCATATACTAACTAGATCCCCCAATGGCATGATTATGTATCTTGCAAATTAGTATTTTTTTCCACTCTATCTTGCTATACTTCACCAATCCATCATTCTAGTAATATGCTATTACGTTGCCTATATTCACTTTACTGGATAGATTCGGGGATGTTTTGGTGATTGAGTTGTCTGCTAACATGGTGTTTTATCAATTCCAACTCAGTGAAGTGTTTTTAGAATGGTCTACATTCTTTAGCTTGGCCACTTTATATAAAGACCAACTCGTACTTTAATCAAGTTTCTCTTATAACATATTAAGAGGAACACTTTTTATAGAACTTTCTTGCACACATCTCATCTTCATTACTGGTACTTATACTTAAGTATCTGCTTGGCAATTATGGTTTGATTTAGTGTGTTTGTATTCATGACTTGCATACCTTTATTTTACTTGATATTAAATAAATATCAATATTCAGGAACATATTATATTTGTAACTACTCTATATAGTGATATTGTTTATATCATATTTAGATATTGGTTCTTGCATTTAGATTCTCACATACTAAGTATGTATTTTCTTGGAGAACTTATACCTCTTCAATCTTTCAATGAAACTATTTTCTTCCTTATATGATTATATCTTAAAAATATGTTTTTTCATCATTTTCAAGTCAAATGCTATCTTGCCTAATATTGTTTAGTGACTTAAATTTCATTATTCTCAATTTTTCAACTATGGTTATTACACTTGTCCTACATCTTATTTGCTAACTTAGCACCATCGCTTGAGATTTTAATATGCTACAAATCGATTGCCCCTTATTTTAGACTTCCTCTCGCATTGCGCAAGTTCTCTCTCATGATAAATGAGATATTTATTAGAAACTTGATTTAATTTATGAAATATATTTTAACTCTCACATTTATTAGTTCATTCTCTTGAAAATAGGTTTCATATATTCAAGTCAATAACTACATTTTGGTAGAATTACCTTGCGACTTGAAATTGTGTTTTTGAAAGGTTCAATTAGTGTTTTAGACTTACTTTTATATTGAATTTAGAAAGTGGGTTGTTCAAAGGAACTTTGGAACAACTAACCCCCAAGGACCCAAGAGAGTGGGTACAAAACAAACTTGAATTGGTCCTGATTCTAGGTTCTCCCACAATTCCCAAACACAAGAATGAGGTTTGATACCTTAATCAATGATACTTAATGTAATAGAATTGGTTGATATGAGGAACTCAAGCCATGAGCAACTCCATGTCCATATCACCAGCTAAGGGGTGATAGTATTCTCTTTACCATAAAACTTTTTAGAAAGCAGATGTACTTTTGCAAGTAGATTCGATATTATAAATGTTTGGTATGCTCATATTTGTGTTCATTTCTTGTTTAATCCCCTAAATGATTATGCATATTGAAAACTAATGGGCATAAGAAATTATTTTCCTTAATTGATTTTGATGATATTTATGTTATAAACGATCTATATTGACTAGATTACTATGTATTTGAATTCTATTGCATTGATTTCAATTTTCTTACAACCAATCTTTCATAAATTGTATTTCATGAGTACATGAGTCAAACCTTTTTATAAAAGTTGACACTATACCCTTGCTATTTTTTAAGTAAAAGGGAATTTTGCTTTTCATACTACCTATCAAACTTTCCAAATTTATACATTGTCTACCCTTCAATATCTCATAAGATGAAAGAGTTTCAGAAGAAAGTTTGAAAAAGGAGTAATTATGAACTGATACAAGGACAAAGGAAAAAGATGGATTAATTCTCAATATGTGAGTGAAATAATTTTAATATCTTTACTTCATTCCTGCTCGTGATACTTTATATGCTCTAAAAAGATTGTTTGACATGTTCATACCCTTGATGAGTTGCATAATTTTTTGCTCAAATTTGATATTTTTCTTATATAATTATTTAAGTTATATTTTGCTATTATTCATATCACTAAACACTATCACTACCATACACTTCTTTTTAATAAAAATGTGGAGAAATGAATCTGTATTGATACAATGAAGAATATATCAAATCTATCTTTTTGAGTATTAATATGTATGATGAGTATGAACTAAATTGAATGGGGAAAAAATATGATATGCATATATATATGTGCAGATGAGCAAATGTTGAACTTGAATGAATAATTGAATATGAAATTGGATATAATGACACCATGCTTGTTTATGGGCTATTTATTGATTATATCTGAATGGCATGAACTAGTATGATCTTGTTTGTATAATCTTTGATATGATCTATTGAAACTTATTTGTATCCTTAAAATTTTAAGACAAATATAAAAATAATATGGCATCGCATGAAAAAGGGGGAGCAAGGATTACTAGACGAATACTACTACATAGTTGCATGGACATTATTGATATTGATTATTATGAATTTGGTGCCATTAACACCTAATAGTTATGGTTAATTATTCATTCCTAGCTTAATGATTTCATGTTAGAAGAATGACTCCCAGTAGACATTATATTCACAGAAAAATATGCACATTCGTAGGGAGAGCAACAAATATGGACATATTGATTGCAAGCATACTCTTTTAAAAAAAAAAGTGAAACCCTCAAGTATAAGGGAAAGAATTTCATTTATTGAAATGAATGATATTGTGACTTCCAGCTTGGATAAAATTATGAATTTCATAGTGATCTATATATGTTTATGTCCCTCATGAATATGTTGTTAGATAATATCACACTGGCGCCTTAAGAAAATAGAGTCTATTTGTCCATAACTGAATTTTCTTGATAGCTAAATTTATGACTCCATAACTTGAATAATATTTGTGAATCTATACTTAAAAAAAATAAAAGATTTTATTCAATATTGCTACGTGCTTGAATCTTCAACGTTATAAACTTGTTTTCCACCTATTTTTGGTGGATTGCCATACCCTTTTTGATGGATTTACAAAAAGGAAGTAGAAATTGGTATTGTATATGAAATGAGGTTTTGAGCTGAATATGAGTAGATGCATGATGAGTAAAAATATTTTGATTAATTAACTCAAATGCCATGCATTTGTCGAACTTGAATATATAAGTATGAATATCAATGAAAAGTGCATAACAAAAAAGTAGGGGGAACAATAACAGTGTTATATGCTGCAATCGATATAGTTCACGTCCGATAAATAAGTTCTTAAATTTTATCATTCAATATTGATAAAGGTTTGTCAATCATCAAAAAGGGAGAGATTGTTTATTCAATACTTGATTTTGTATGATAACAAAATATTGTGGTTAATAATTCTAATGATTCTACTTAGTGGTGCAGAGCATATTATGTACTATTTATCACTAGAAATCATGACTTAAAACCTTTATGAATTCACTTAAAGAAAGTCTTATATCATTAGTGAATTTATGTTGTTGAAAAACTCTAAGAGTAATTCAAAGTGTTTTGATCGATTCGAAAAAATTAGTGTTCTTGAAAGATCAATTTGCCTTGAAGTTTCCTTTCCAAGTCTTAGACACCTTAGTTGGATGATCTATAAGGCTTGAAGACATTGAAATAAAAGAATTAATGAAGTTTTTGCAAAGATTGAAGTTTGGGAAGAAGTGTCACCACCTTATTTGAAGAATTTCGACACCTATTTTGAACCAAGTGTGACACCTGAAGTATGTTGACAAAGATTCAATTCGGAAAAAACAATTCGCCACCTAAAACATGAGTGTCGACACCTAACTCATTAGCCAAAATAAAGTTTTTGACAAAAGAAGTTCGACACTCATCAGCACCAAATGTCATTGTCCAAACCCAGAAGTTTGGAACTTCAGTGTCGACACGAACAT
>CM018899.1:13985757-13988257 GCA_009663005.1 Actinidia chinensis
AATAATAATAAATTTATTTTGTTCACATTTTAGGCTTTGTTGGACTATTACAAAAAAAATTATAATTTTTAATATGTTGGATAAAAATACTAAATTTTATTAATTCTTGGGATATAAAGTGATATTTGTTTAGGCTTAAACCAGAGGCCAAATGAACCAACTAAAAACCGGCGTTAAATATCAGTGGGTCATCTAAAAAATTAGAATAATAACAAGCCAACAAAAAAAAATATTTTTTTTGCCACAAAAAAACCATTTGAGCTAGGGACCAGTGCTCATACCCATTTTTTTCAAGCCCAAAACCACTCATTAACCCATTAAACTCTAGCTTGAAAAAAAAATATTGACCCTAACCCACATCATTTTTTTTTGGCTTGTTAATAATCCTAAATTTTTCAATGGCCCCCACTGATTATTTAACTCGGTTTTTAGTTGGGTTCATTTGGCCTACATGTTTAAGCTAAAATAAAATATCACTTATATCCCAATATTAATAAAATTATATTTTATCTAACATATAAAATTATATTTTTTTGGTAGTCCAAACAAGCCCTTTTAAAAATGAACAAACCAAAATTTATATTATTAATAATACTTATCTCTTTAGCTTTTAAAATTATTATTAAAAAAAATTCTCGAGTTTTTTTTTAATTAAAAAATGACAAGATTGTCTTTAATTTAGTGTTTTATGTGCTATAGATTAAGTGTAACACTGCTTGAATGATTAACCAACATTAATTACTTACATAAAAGTAAAAAATGCTATATATTTTTATTTTTTTTGTATTTAAAGTCTATTTTGTTTATCAACAACAAATACTATTTTTTAATATTTTATTTAACGCTAAGAAGTGCCACATTGGCAATTCATATGCTAACAAAAATAAAATTTTTTTATAAAAAATATACAAACATGTAATAAAAAAAATTATTCAAAAACTAATAAAAAAAAGAACAAAACTATAAAAAAAAAAATATAAAACTTAAAATAAATAAATTAAAAAGAGAGAGAGAGCGAGCGAGAGAGGAATATCACGGGTATTTATGACCATTTTTCATCGGTCAAAGTGTCAAATGACTGGAAATGGGGATGTCACTAACGGCAGGGGGTCTATAACCAGCCCAATATACTAAAAGCCAGGGGGTCTACCTGCTTCTTTTGAAGTTGCCGGGTCTAAGTGCCAATACACCACCTCAGGGTTTTTTTTTTGGTTGTAGGTGAAAGTAACCTAAAAGTATATTTCATGATGCCGTTGTCCTTGTCTCTCCCCCACACCAAAACCCCTATCTTTGGGGATTGTTATGGTTGGATACTTCTTCTTTTTTATATTCTTTTATGTTACTTCTTTTGAATGGCAAAGCAAGAAATGACTTTGTTCTAAAATTATTTTCTTTATTTGATAGTTATCAATGAGGTTTAGGTCACTTTTAGCACATAAATAGCTGTCTCTTTGGAATAAGTCTAGTATTGAATTGATGGGCCACCAGTTTGTGGGCTTCATAGGGGCGTGGCCCAGTGGTGAATTTTAGAAAATACACATTTGAAGGTATAGTAATAGCTTAAATTTAGGAAAATAATTTCTACACTCCTAAAATTGATTTTCTTGCACTCCTTATGGTCATCTAGGGGCATTGAACCCAGTGGGTGATTTAGAAAATACACATTTGAAGGTATAGTAATAGCTTAAATTTAGGAAAATAATTTCTACACTCCTAAAATTGATTTCTGCACTCCTATGTGCAGAAATCAATTTTAGAAGTGTAGAAATCATTTTCTTAAATTTATGAATTAACAAATTAGAAAATTTAAATAAACACTATATATGCTCATTGCTAACCATTATTGAGACAAGTGGAATTGAAGTGGGGTCATAGAAAGGGATGGTACATTGTGCTATGCTATTGGAGTAGCCAAAAAGTGAAGTATTTACGAATATGGATTAGGTTTTTCTAAGGTTGGTGATTTAACTTTAGAGCAAAGTTTACGGGATTTGGGTATGTTTTGGACTCACCTAAATGATCTTAGTCATTTGTCGTGTAAAATGCGTTGAAAAATTGTTCACGTGAAAAATTGATTGATCGGAGATAGTAATTACGTGATTGAATCACATTTGTATTAAAAAAATAGATAATCTATTTTGAAAAGTATATTTGCTATCCCCCCAAAAATAATCTATATCCCAACAAAAATAATCAATATCCGATCAATCTCATTTTTTGCATGGATGATTATCTCAACGGGTTCTACAAGATTGAATGGTTCGGATAATAAATGAAGATTGATTCAAACTGATAAACTTAATTTTTTGCATGAATAATTATGGGGATAACTTCATCCACACCCCCTGAGGTTTTTTATAATTGCACTGACCTCCCCTGTAGTTTGAAAAAGGCCACTGACTCCCCTGTTAGAGCAAAAAGACCATTATTGCCCCTGCCCCAGCCCCCGGTGATTTTTTTTTATTTTTTCTTTTAATCATTTTATTTACTTTTATCTAAT
>CM018899.1:14035757-14040757 GCA_009663005.1 Actinidia chinensis
GGGGGAGGGGAGAACTTCTTTGTTGGGGGTTTTGGGCCACCATGGTCGGGCGTTCCAGTAAGATTTCACTCCAGTCTAGGTCCCTAATAGGACTTAAATTTTAGAATCAATTGGTTTTTCTCTTTTGTTGAAGCACATACCTTGACTCAAACATAAAGGAAATTAAAGTGCACGAATCACATAAGCATGATAACTCATAGCCCTTAAGAGTAGTTTTCATGATATGTTTCAACACCGGCACTCAAAAACAATTACCGATATTGGTACTCCTGCGTATATTAGGTAAAACAAATACCCCCCCAATTGTACATATTCTTAAAAGTATGTTTAAATCCTTTGATAGAGTTTGAGATATTGCAAACTATATATAAAATGTGAAATTGCAAAGCAGAAAAGTACTTAAACTTTGATGGCAACAGTTTTTTGGATAATTTATTAGTGTCTAGTATTCTATGAATTCGGGAATTATCCCAATAACGGCTGCCCCACCCCCCCCCCCCCCCCCCCCCCTCTTCCTTCCTTACTGTTTATTTGTTATAACGTTTTTTGTTTAGTTTTTTAGTTTTTTGCTAGTCTTGACTGATTTCAAGTATCCCAACGGATGCATCATACTCTTGTTTTTGGAAAACCATCGAAGTCCTTGGTAAAAAGTATTGGTCCTCCATCGTTTAATTTTCCCTCAACTTATGATATCTTTGTGAAGTCCCAGACTTTTGATTTGTTACTATGATGAAACTATTTCATGCATAACTACTTGTATGCCAATTTTGATGTATTATGTTCATTGTGTTTTATGTTGTGAAGTAAGTTTTTTTTACTTTGAGTTCCATTTATAAAATACACAAGAACAAGACCAAAAGTGTAATTGGAGAACCTCTATTTTCTAGCAGACATAGCCCTCTCTCTTTATCCTCATTTTTCTTCTTAATGTATTTTGGTAGTAATCTATTTTCTTAATTTGACTTGGTATAAAAAGTTTGATCTCGAAATGGCAATTGAGTTAATCCCTCTCGTTTCATTCAAAAAAGTTTACAAGTAATTTATTGAAGTAATAAAATCATTGTATTTCTGTTAACAAAACTTTTGAGTTTGTCCGGTGTATTTTTCCTATTTTATTTGATTTTCGGAAAAGACCTATTTTCATAAATCGCCAATCTTTATTTTTTGGAGCTATTGATTGCTTGGAATTGTAAATGGGTGCCGATTGGTTTTAGCAGTAGTATTAGGTTCTATCTCAAGTGAAATGAGTTCAAAGTCCTAGAAGGGGGGTGACAAAGGGTTGTGGGCATAAAGTGCACTTGTTTTAGGTCTGTTTGGCTCAATTGGCTTGGTTTTGTGATTCGAGTGCCTATCTATTGATATATGACTCAATAATGTGGAGAAATAGTTGTTAGGAATGCTTTCTTTTGTGCTGAAACACAAGACATACTTTGTGTGTTAGCTCTTCTTGTGTTGCATTGGCCCATATTACTATTTTTAGGATTATTTTCCTTGTTGATTAAAACACGAAAAGTAGAGAAGTAGGGTTTGTGTGTGTGCGTGTGTGTGTTAAATGGGGGCCAATCAAAAATTGAATTTGTTTTAATCGAGTCAATTTCAGATTAATTCAATATGACCTCATGATGGAGAATCAAACCAAACTAAAACACGCCGTATCAAAATCAATTGGAGTCGGCCACATGAATCCTTTTTAAGTAATTAAAACTCTATCAAGGACAAACTATTCACTTAGATCAATCCAATCACACGTATGATAAATACGTAAAATCAAAACACTAGAAATATAGGTAAATACCACTAGGAAATAGCGCGAAATTTCAAGGCTAACCACTAGGGAGAAAAAACCATAATCCCAACACCCAAATAATCCAGTATGGATCAAAGAGTACAAGACTTTAGACGAACGGATTATTGACCGTTATCTAGTTTTTCCTAATCTACAATCTTCATGGCTCCATGGGCCACTCTCGTTCCATAACCAACACGAGAAGACGCCTTCTCATTCTCCATCACAAACAGCTCCATTATCACATAAGGCCAAAAGGTCCATGAGATAAGTTTTTGTGAAGAGCATTTCAATCTAAGGTGAATCTTATAGAACAATATTGTTCTTAAATTGAAAGAATAGGGCATCTATCAGAGGCTATAGAGATGTGAAGAATTCATTGATGTGTTTTGAGAGGCTCAATCAATGTCTGTATTACCCTGACATGGCAAGGAGCCTTTATACACGATGACGAGGAGGCCTTTAAATAGGCTGGCTTGATGAAACTGCACAGTTGTGCAAATCCTGTGTATGAGGCTTAGTCCCACTGTCGTGCGCTCTATGGGCGGCACAAAAAATGCTTTGGGATCAGAGATCCGGTGTTTGGATTGCACTATGACTGCAGCGTCTTCTCGTCAGGAGTTGTGCTCAAGCACTTTGTCTAGCGCTGAAAACTGGTCTCAGAATCTTTTGCTTGACTCTTTGCCTAAAACACCGTAGATGAAAATCTTCAGTTTGCTAAACTTCTCATGATAATAAAAGATTAATCAAGTTAAAATTAAAAACTATTTTTAGATGAGGATGACTGCCTAAAGGAGGTGAAAATGTGTAGTTTTGAGTATGTGCAAAGGCTCAATCTGACATATACTCTTGGTGAATACCTCGCGTCAATCACCATCCATGTCTCTCATCTGGAACGAAGAAAAAAAAAGCACAAAATTTATCATGTTTATTTGTTAACGTCGATGCGTTGTCGTTTAGTTTAGCTTTTCTAGTCTTGACTGATTTCAAAAAGTATCCGAAGGGATGCCATCATACTCTTGTTTTGCGAAAACAATCGAATCCTTGTAAAAAGGTATTGGTATCCATCGTTAATTTTCCCCTCAACATCTATGATATCTTTGTGAAGTCCAGACTTATTTATTTGTTACTAATGATTGAATGATTGAACTATATTTCATGCAAATTAATTGTATGGCAATTTGATGTAGTATGTTCATTGGGTTTTGATGGTTGTGAAGTAAGTGTTTTTAACCCCTTTTGAGTTCCATTTATATAAATACACAAGAACAAGAACAAAAGTGTATTGGAGATCTTCTTTCTTAGCAGTACAGAGCCTATCTCTCTTTTTTCATTTTTCTTCTTTAATGTATTTTGGTAGTAATTATATTTCGAATTTGACTGGTATCAAAAAGTTTGATCTACTCGAATGGCAGTTGAGTTAATCCTCTGTTGTCATTCAAAAAAGTTACAAGTAATGATTGAAGTAATAACATTAATTGGTATTTTCTTTTACGAAAAACTTTTGAGTTTGTCGGTGTATTTTCCTATTTTATTTGATTTTCGGAAAAGAAGTATTTCAGAAATCGCCAATCTTTTATTTTTTGGAGCGATGATGCTGGAATTGACTAAGTAAATTGAATGGGTGCAGACTTGGTTTTTGAGCAGCAGTAGTTAGGTTCTATCCAATTGTAAATGAGGTCAAAGTCCTAGAAGGGGGTGACAAAGGTTTGTGGGCCATAAAGTTGCAACTTGTTCTGGGTCTGTTATGGTTCAATTGGCTTGGTTTGTTATTCGGAGTGCCTATCTATCTGATTTGAATAATGACTCAGTAATGGAGAAATAGTTGTTAGGACATGCTTCTTTTGGTATGAAACACAAGACATACTTTGAGTTGTTAGCTCTTCTTTTGTTGCATTGGCC
Organism: Actinidia chinensis; assembly: GCA_009663005.1. Taxonomy (NCBI): domain Eukaryota; kingdom Viridiplantae; phylum Streptophyta; class Magnoliopsida; order Ericales; family Actinidiaceae; genus Actinidia; species Actinidia chinensis. The sequence goes on from CM018899.1 coordinate 14,039,446, forward strand.
CCATGATACTATTTTTAGGGATTATTTTCTTGTGATTAAAAGACAAGATTAGGAAGGTAGAGCCTTGTGTTTGTGCGGTGTGTGTTAAATGGCCAATCAAAAAATTGAATTCATTTTAATCAAGTCAATTTCAGATTAATTCAATATCCACCTCATGCATTATAAATCTAACAAACTTAAACCAAGCCTTATCCAATCAGTTGGATAAGTCGGCACAGAATCCTTTTTTAAGTCATTATCATTAAACTCTATCAAGGGCCCCAAATATTCACCTTAGATTCAATCCAAGCCACAGTATGATAAAATTACTAAAACCAACAACTATAAATATAGGTAAATATCCACTAGGGAAATAGCGCGGAAATTCCAAGGTAACCACTAAGGAGAAAACCTAATCCCAACACGCAAACAATCGAGTATGGATCAAAGAGTACAAGACTTTAGACGACAGGATTATTGACCGTTACCTAGTGTTCCTAACTCTACAATCCTTCATGAGTCCATGTGCCACTCTTTGTTCCCTTAACCACCACGAGAAGAGCCTCTCGATCTCCATTCGCAAACAGCTCTTAATAACATAAGGCCAAAGTCCATGAGGATACGTTTTGGTGATAAGAGCATTCAATCTAAGGTGAATCTTACTACAAGATGAAAAATATGTTCTAAGTGAAAGAATAGCAGCATCTTATCCCAAGAGGGTATTAGAGAGTGAAGAAACCATTGATGTGCTTTTGAGATGCTAAATCAATGTCTGATTACCCTGCAAAATGGCAAGGAGGACTTTAAATAGGCTGGCTTGATGAAAACTACACAGTTGTGCCAAATCCTGTGTATGGGCTTGAGTCCACTGTCGTGCGCTCTATTGGGCGAACAAAATGCTCTTGGATCAGAGATCGGGGTTTGGATGCACTATCGACTTGCAGAGTCTTCTCGTCAGGATTGTGCTCAAAGCACTTTGTATAACGCTGATGAAAACATGGGTTCTCTAGATCTTTGTGTGATGCTTTGCTAGCACCATGTCTAGTACTGAAAAATCTCAGTTACTTCTCTGATAATAAAAGATTAATCCATGTTAAAAAATATTTTTAGACAAGGATGACTACCTACACGAGATGTGAATGTGTCCGGTGGAGTATGTGCAAAGGCTCAATATGACATTATAACCTCTTGGTAACTTGGGTAACGGGGCTGGTTCTACGCACATGCAGAGTCCTCATGAGATGCCAAAGCTAGACCAACGCGAGGAATCTAGACGTAACCCCGCTTTTCCACAAAGATTTGAAAGATTCCATAAACAAGTGCAGTGTGTGTC
>CM018899.1:14045757-14064489 GCA_009663005.1 Actinidia chinensis
CTGCCCCAAACTCCTGATCTCCCATAGACGGTATACTCCAAGGTGGATCTCATCACAATCAGTCATCCTCGGATTCAAATTCACTTCCCCGAACACCAAACTCGCTTGTTGGACATAGGCTAGCTATTTGTCCTCTTCCTGACATTTGAAAGCATTTAATCTCACTAAATGATCAGGTAGAGGCGATCTTGCCTTGAGAATGCGGTGTTGGTGTGGCACATTTTTGGGCTCATATGTTGGCATTAGAAGTGGAGAGCTTTCTTTTTTCTTTGGGTAATTCGACCGCTCCACGGTGCTGACACTAAAAGTTTGTGTGACTGGTTTTGGCCGGGTACCACCCTTTTTTTCTTGAGTGTGCCTCTCCACCTTGATTGCCATAATGCAAACCAAATCTCCAATTCCACATAATGGTGTATTCGATCGTGTTACGATCTCTCTGTTCAAACCATGCAAAAATGTACCATTGTCGCCTCCCGATCCCCTCCACATTGGCTCTAATCATAGCCATCTCCATCTTTTTTAATAATACTCGTCAACGCTCTTCTCGGTTCCTGATAGAGGCCTGGCAGCTTAAGTAGAGATCCCGGTAGTTAGTGACTTTGTACAAATCGTCGTCTCATGACTCTCTTCTTCATCTCTCCCAAGTTGCAATAGACGTTCTCCATCTGCCTCCTATTGATGCAAAATTGATCCACCCCCACACACTAGCATAATCAATATATTCAGATGCGGGCAGCTTTAACCTTCTTTAATTCCTGAGTACTTGTACATCGAAAAATCAACTCCATCTTCTTTCCCACTCGAGATATTCTTCGGGATCACTCTTTCCTTGAAAGCAGGAATCTTCATCTTGATACTTCCTAGTTTTGACAACCCCCGGGTTTCTAGCTTTCCTCTTGTCCCTGCCATATCTCCGATGACTGCCCCCACTAACATCCTATCAAGCTCCTCCTCTACAACCTCCCTTTCAACTTCATTCAATCTTTCCACTTCTCTTTGGTGCATCTTACCCCTCCTATGGACTTGGGATCAATGGTGGCCTGCCCCCCGTTGTATTCCCTCTTCTACCTATCCAACCTCTCGGTATATGCTTCTAACAACTCGCTCTCAACTCATCGTCTCAATCTCTCCCATTAATGCTTGCCATTTTTATAAATTTTGAACAGCTTGTGGTGGAACTTCTTTTCTTTTTCTCTTCTCTTCTTCCTCTTCTTCCCTTCTTCTCGTCTTCTTCTTTTTCTCTCTTCTTCTTCTCTTCCTTCTTCTTCTTCACTTTCTTCTACTTCTTTTCTTCTGCTTCTACTCTTTCACTTGTGTTTTTCTCTGATTTTCGAGACTGATTGAGATCTGCAAACAAGGTTAGATAATATGGTAAGACCTCACTACACTCCCTACGTGTTTCACTCCGATTCTCTTTAGTCCTTTCAAGAATAACCACGACTAACAAAGGTTCAGTACAATTCCAGACAGACCAACCAACGATCAGATTCCTTTACAGCAATTCTTCTCGACGCTTTTTTTTTCTTTTTTTTTTTCTTTTTTTTTTTGACTCTAACTGATCAACGAATTCAAAGAGTAATCCAATACAATAAACCCAAAAACTAACCGAAATTTTTCATCAAAAACGAGATAAGAGAGCAATCTAACCAATTTTTTTTTTTACTCTAACTTGCTGCTGTCCGAATTTAAAGAACAACCCAAAACAAAAAACCCAACTAATTGAAACGAAATCTCAATCATAACGAAGATAAATGAGGCAAAAAATCTAACCATTTTTTTTTACTCTAACTTGATGCAGTTGACTTCAAAAGAACAACCCGAAACGATACCCAACAAATTGAACGAATCTCAATCAAGAAAGAAGATAAGGGAACAATCCTAACCAATTTTTTTTTTGAATCTGCACCTAAATACTTAAATACTTACTCGTTTCACAAGAAATCAGAAATAATGGCATGCCAAAAAGAAAAAAAAATTGATAGGAAACCTGAGGAACATAGGCTCTGATTCAACTGATACAAACCATGCAGTAACCGTGACGAAAACAACCCCGACACCAAATACGAAAACAAACCCAAACTCCTTTCATTTGATGGAAACCGCGACCGTTTCTTAGCAAAGCAAGAACCTTTGTATGATGAAGACGCCACAAACGGAAATGGATGATCCGTTTGCTAAGTCAGTTTGAATGCCACAAGGAATTCCTTGATAATTTCAGATTATTTCTTGAAGAACTAGAACTCAAGCAAGAAAAACGAATCGCCTATTTGTCAATTGATTTTGAATTGATATCCTGCCCTTTTTATAGGCCTTATAAGATAAGACTTCTAATCTAATCTTAACTCTAATCTATCTAATAAAATAAATCTAATCAAATCAAGTTTCCCCTTGAAGATAAGTCAATCTGTCTTATCTCCAATTCTCACATAATCTAATCAACAATCTAATCTAATACATACAAAAAAGTTAAATCCTAATCTAATCTGATCTCATACCTTTCTTGAATCTTGAATTTCTTGGCTTTGAAACCCAATCTGCCTTGATTCTTTCTTTGCCTAGTAAATACCCCACATCAGATGTAATCCCCCTTGCACCATGTATAGTGGATTTGGTTCTCTCCCGGATCGAATTTGATATTTAAAATTCAACCTTTTGTTCACCTTCAGTAGTGAACATACTTTCTTGTTGTTGTACTCTCCTCTCCGTACTAAAGTTTCAAGCTCTTCTCTTTGAATCCTCTTAACTTGAGCTCTACGTCACCCGGACCAATGGCAGCTTGAATCGCCGCATGAGCCTTGATAAGCCTTGATTCCCCTTATCAGAGATCCGGTGTTTGGGATGACTATCGAGTGCCCGAGTCCTCTTTCTCGTCAAGGATTTTAATGCTCAAAAGCACTTTGGCTAAGCGTTGAAACCTGGTCTCTAGAGCTTGATTCTTTGCCAATTTTGATGTAGATGTTTCATTGCGGTTTGATGATGGAAGAAGTTTTTTTACTTTGAGTTCCATTTATATATGTACACGAGAACAAGAACAAAAGTGTAATTGGGGATCTTTCCTTTATAGTAGTTACCGAGCCTCTCTCTCCTATCCTTATTTTTCTTCTTTAATGTATTTTGGTAGGTTTTTTTTTTTTTTTTTTTTTTTTTTTCTTTTTTTTTGTTTTTTTAATAGATTGTTCTTACTTTGACTTGGTATAAAAAGTTTGATCTACTCGAAATGGCAGTGAGTAATCCCCTCGTTTTCATTAAAAAAAAGTTTACAAGTAATGATTGAAGTAACAAAAATCAAGTGGTATTTTTTTTACGACAACTTTTGGAGTTTTTGTTCGGTTTGTTTCCATTTTATTGATTTTCGTGGAAAAGAAGCCTATTTTCAGAATCGCAAATCTTTATTTTTTGGAGGGTTGATTGCTTGGAATTGCTGAAAATGGGGCCGACTGTTTTTAGGCAGCAGATTTGGTTTCTATTCTCAATTGTAAATGAGTTCAAAGTCCTAGAAGGGGGGGACAAAGGGTTCAAAGGTTTGTGGGCATAAAGTTGCAATTGTTCTAGGTCTGTTCTGGCCTCAATTGGCTGGTTTTTGTGATTCTGAGTGCCTATCTATCTGATGAATAATGACTCAATAATTGGAGAAATAGTTGTCAGGACATGCTTTTCTTTTGTGTATGAAACACAAGACATACTTTGATGTTGTTTAGCTCTTTTGTTGCATTGGACCCATGATGCTATTTTTAGGATTATTTTCGTGTTGATTAAAAGACAAGAGTTTAGAAAGTAGCGCTTTGTGTGGTGCGTTGTGTGTGTAAATTGGCCAATCAAAAAATTGCATGGCATTCTTCTTTAATCAAGTCAATTCAAGATTAATTCAATATCCCACCTCAGCACTAAATCAAACAAAATAAACCAAAGCCTTATCCCAATCAGTTGGAGTCGGCCACATGAATCCTTTTTAAGTATGAAAACTCTAATAAGGCCAAATATTCACTTAGATTAAATCCAATCACACGTATGATAAAATACTAAACCAACAACTAAAATATAGGTAAAATACCACTAGGAAATAGCGCGGAAATTCCAAGGCTAACCACTAGGTGAGAAAAACCATAATCCCAACACCCAAACAATCCCAGTATGGTCAAGAGCTACAAGGACTTTAGACGAAAGGATTTTGACCTTACCTTATTTGGTTTTTCCTACTCTACAATCCTTCATGAGCTCCAGTGCCACTCTTTCCATAACAACACGAGAAGCGCCTTCGCGATCTCATTTCGCAAACAGCTTTTTTCCATTATACATCAGGCCAAAGGTCCATTGAATTAAGTTTTTGTGACAAGAGCATTAATTAAGGTGAAATCTTACTATCAAGCGAGAAAAATATGTTCTTAAATTGAAAGACTAGTGGCATCTAAAAATGCCCAAGAGGTTATAGAGAGTGAAGAAGAAAAACCATTGAGTGCTTTTAGATGCTCAATCAATGTCTTGTAGTACCGTGCACAATGGCCAAGGAGGCTTAAATAGCTGGCTTGTGAAACTGCACAGTTTGGCAAATCCTGTGTATGAGGCTTGAGGTCCACGCGTGCGCTCTATTGGGCGCACAAAAAATCTTTGGGATCAGAGATCCGGTGTTTGGATTGCACTATCGAGGTGCAGAGTCTTCTCGTCAGGATTTGTGCTCAGCAACTTTGTCTAAGCGCTTTGTGAAAACATGGTCTCTAGATTTTGGTGCTAGATTCTTTTGACTAAGCCCATCAGTCAGTATGAGAAATCTTCATTGGCAAACTCTCATGATAATAAAAGATTAATCATGTAAAAATATTTTTAGAGACGAGGATGATGCCTACAAGAGATGTGAATGTGGGGTTCCGTGAGTATGCGCCAAAGGCTCAATAGGCATATACCTCTCGGTAATACCTTTGGGTAACGGGGTTCGATAACTTGCACATGTAAGAGTCCTCCATGAATGCCCAAAGCCAGCAAACGCGTGAGAGTCTTAGACATAACCCCGCCGCCACAAAGATTGAAGATTCCAATAAACATTATGGGCAAGTGTTGTTTCTATTTCAATGGATGGTGAGCGACAATCACCATCAATTGTCTCTCATCTGTCCACGAAAGAAAAAGCACAACTTTCACTGTTTATTTGTAACGCGAGCGTTTGTTTAGTTTTTAGCTTTTTTCTAGTCTTGACTTGATTTCAAAGTATCCGAAAGGATGGCATCATACTCTTGCTTTTGGAAAACCAACGAAGTCTTGGTAAAATGTAAAAAGGTATGGGTCTCCATCGTTTAATTTCCCCTCAAACATCTTGATATTTGTTGAAAGTCCAGGACTTATTTATTTGGTCCTAATTGATGAAAACTATATTTATGCATTAAACTAATCGTATGCCAATTTGATGTAGGTATGTTCATTGTGTTTTGATGGTTTTGTGAAGTAATTTCCTTGAAGTAAGTTTTTGTTACTTTGAGCCATTTATTAAGTACACAAGACAAGAACAAAAGGTAATGGGGGATCTCTTTTTCTTAGTATTAGTTACAGAGACTCTATCTCCTTATCCTAGTTTTTATTCTTTAAAGGTATTTGGTAGTAATATCTTTTCTTAATTTGACTGGTATCAAAAGTTTGATCTACTCGAAATGGGCAGTTGAGTTAATCGCTCTCGTTTCATTCAAAAAAGTTTACAAGTAATTGATTTTGAAGTAACACAGTAAACAAATCCAATTGGTATTTCTTTGACGAAACAATTTTGATTGAGTTGTCCGGTGTGTTTTCCTATTTTATTTGATTTTCGGAAACGAGGCTACTTTTCAGAAATCGCCAATCTTTATTTTTTCTGAGCGGGTGATTTGATGCTTGGGAAGTGCTTTAAATTTAAATGGGTGCCGACTTGGCTTTTAGCAGGCAGTATTTAGGTTCATTCTCGATTGTAAATGAGTTCAAAGTCCTTAGAAGGGGATGGACAAGGGGTTTGTGACATAAAAAGTGCAACGTTTTAGGTCTGTTCTCGCCAATTGGCTTGTTTTGTGATGTGCTTCTGGTGGGCCTATCTATCTAATGATAATGAACTCAATAATTGGAGAAAATAGTTGTCAGGACCATGCTTTCTTGTGTGTAATGAAGAAACACAAGAACATACTTTGATGTTGTTAGCTCTTTGTTGTTGCATGGACAATGATGATATTTTTAGGATTATTTTCCTTGTTATTAAAAGACAAGAGTTAGCGAAGGTAGAGCTTGTTGTGTGTGCGTGGTGTGTGTTAAATTGGCCATCAAAAAATTGAATTCTATTTAATCGAGTCAAGTTCAAGATTTAATTTCATAGCCACCTCATGTTTAAAAATCAACCAAACTAAACCAAGCCTTCTCCCAATCAGTTGGAGTCGGCCACATGAATCCTTTTTAAAAAAAAAAAAAAAAAACCCCAAAAAGCAATAAAACTCTATCAAGGGCCAAAATATTCACTAGATTCAATCCAATCACACGATGATAAAATTACTAAAAACCAACAACTATAAATATAGGTAAATACCACTAGGAAATAGCGCGGAAATGCCAAGGCTAACCACTAGGGAGAAAACCCATTAAGCCCAACACCCAAACAATCCAGTATGGCTTTAAATTAAAGAGTACAAGATTAGACGAAGGATTATGATTGACCGTTACCTAGGTTTTCCTAACTATAACAATCCTTCATGAGCTCCAAGTGCCACTCTTTGTTCAATAACCAGCGAGAAGAGCCTTCTCGATCTCATTCGCAAACAGCTCCAATATTCACAAAGGCCAAAGGTCCTGAGATACTGTTTTGTGAAAGAGCATTCAATTATAAGGTGAATCGTACTAACAAGGCATGAAAAATTGAAAAAATAGTTCTTAAATTGAAAGAATGTGGCAATCTACAAAAAAGATAATTAAAAACCAAAAAATCTAAAATGTCTTTAATTGGCGGGGATAAAATTTGATATTAATTTTCTTCTTTCTAACATCATAAAAAATCAAAAATATAAGCAAATTTTTAAAAAATAGTAAACAAAAATAAAAAAAAAATAAAATCATTAAAAAAAAATATAAAAATGTTTATATAATTATATGATATACTAAAGTTGAGAGATAATCTTGGGTGTTGGTTGAAAGGTAAAAAGAAAAAAAAAAGTAATATGATAATCTATTGAAAATATAGTAAAAAATTCAGTCTAGAAAAAGGAAACAAAATTTTTCTATCTTCTAATTGAAAAAGAAAATATATCTTTGCTAAAATGAAATAAAAAATTTTACTATCAGAAAAAATTCGAGTAATCTCTAGAAAGATGTTATTTAAATTCGGGTGGGTGAGCGGGAGGAGTCGAAGTAACTAAAAAAAAAAATTAGCGAGAAGGAGTAGAACATCTCAAAAAAAGCGCAAAAAAAAAGAAAAGAGAAAAAGTAACAGGAGGGGTGGGCAACCAAAAGAGGGCGAAGCGATTGCAAAAAGAGGAGGCAAACAAGGGGGGGCGAAAAAAAGCGAGAGCACCAAAGCGAACAAAAAAAAAAAAAAAAAAAAAGGGAAAAAGGAAACAGAAAAACAAAGCGAAAGCAAAATTCAGGCGAAAGTAGGAATAAAAAAATAAAAAAAAAAAAAGAAAAAAAGGCTAAAGAGGGGGAGAAAAACAACAGGGGGCCGAAGCGGAGGCAGAAGAAAAAAAGGGGAAAAAGAATAAACACAACAAAAATCTATTTAAAAAAAAAAAATTAGAAACAAAAAAAAAAAAAGGGAAAACTTCGAAAGCGAAAAAGAAAAAATCTAAAGCAAAAAAAAAGCGAAAGCGAAACAAATGACAAAAGCTAAAAAAGGAAAAGGAGAAGAACAAAAAAAACGAAGAAAAAAAAAAGCGACAAAGCGAAAAAAAATAAAAAAAAAGCGAAAAGCAAGCGAAAAAAAAAGCAAAAAAAAAGGGGCGAAAAAAAAAACAAAGGAGCGAAAACAAAAAAAAGCGAAGAAAGCGAAAAGCGAAAAAAAAAAAGAGAAAAAAAAAAGGTGAAAAGGTCGAAAAAAAGAAAAGTTAGTAGGAGGCAAGGATAAAAAAAGAAAAATGGCTGGCGACAAAAAAAAAGGAGTAAAAAAAGAAGAAAAATACACAAAAAAAAAACAAAAACGAGAGAAAAAAACAATTGCTTGCGACACAATAAAAAAAAAAAAAAAAAGGGCGAAAAAGAAAAAGCAAAAGCGAAAAAAAGCTAAAAAAAAAAAAAAGAAAAGGCGGCAAAACAAGAAGCGAAAAGGTGCGAAAAAAAAAAAAAGAAAAAAAAAGGCGGCTAAAGGATAAAAGAGTGTCTAAAGAAATTGGCGAAATCGGGCAAAAGCTGCAATAAAAAAAGAACAAAAAGGCAGAAAGAGAAAAAAAAAGGAAAGAACAGCTAAACAGCCAGAAAGAAGAGAAGCAAAAAAGAAAGGCAAAAAGGCGAAAGAAACCAAGCGGAAAGAAAGGATATATCTAATTAAAAAAAAAAAGAAAAGTTATAAAAAAAAAAAAAAATTGTAGCTAGAAAATCGAAAACAATCTCAAATTTTAAAAATTGGAAAAAAAAATCTTAAATTCTCATAATATCAAATCTAAAAAAAAAAACCATCTTCTATTCAAAATCTAAAATAAAAAAAAAACTTCTAAAAAACATTCAATTTAATCCCAAGAGGTATAGAGAGTGAAGAAACCATTGATGTGTTTTGAGATGCTCAATCAATGTCTGTATTAACGTGCACGAATGGCAAGGAGGCCTTTTAAATAGGCTGGCTTGATGAAACTGCACAGTTTGTGCAAAATCCTGTGTATGAGGTTGAGTCCACTTGTCGTTGCGCTCAATGGGGCGCACAAAAATGCTCTTGGATCGAGATCCGGTGTTTGGATGACTATCGAGTGCAGAGGCTTCTCGTCAGGATTTGTGCTCAAGCACTTTGTTCTAGCGCTGAAACATGGTCTCTAGATCTTGGCGTGAATTTTTTTTTTTCTTTGCCTAAGCCCAGTTTAGATTGGAGAAATCTTTTCATTGCTCACTTCTTCATGATAATAAAAGATTAATCGTGTAAAAATATTTTGAGAGGATGACTGCCACAAGAGATTGAATGGTCGTGAGTATGTTGCCAAAGGCTCAATTGACATTATACATCTCGGTAATAAACTTGGGTAAACGGGGTGGTTCGATACTTGCACATGAAGAGTCCCCAGAATGCCAAAGCAGGCAAACGCGGAGAGTCTAGACATACCCCGCGCCACAAAGATTTGAAAGATTCCCATAAACATATGTACAAGTGTGTTTCTATATTCAATGGATGGTGCTGACAATCACCATTCCATTGTCTTCATCTGTAACGAAGAAAAAGCACAACTTTCTCATTGTTTATTTGTTAAAGCGATGCGTTCGTTTAGTTTAGCTTTATAGTCTTGACTTGATGTCAAAGTATCCGACAAGATAAGGATGCATCATACTATTGTTTTTTGAACAAGCGAAGTCCTTTGTAAAAAAGGATTGGTCTCCATCGTTTAATTTTCCCCTCAAAACCATCTATGATATCTTTTGTGAGAGTCCAGACTATTTATTTGTTACTAATGATGATGATGAAACTATATTATGCATAACGATCTTATGCCACATTTTGATGTAGTTGTTCATTGTTGTTTTGATGGTTGTGAAGTAAGTTTTTTTTCCTTTGAGTTCCATTTATATAAGTACACAAGAACAAGAAAAGAAAAAAAGTGTAATTGGCGGATCTTCTTTTTCTGAGTACAGAGCCTCTCTCTCCTTATCTCGTTTTTCTTCTTTAATGTATTTTGGGAGTAATATCTTTTCGTAATTTGACTGGGTATCAAAAGTTTGATCTACTCGAATGGCAGTGGAGTTATCACTCTCGTTTAATTCAAAAGTTACAAGTAATTGATTGAAGTAACAAATCAATTGGATTTCTTTTTTTACGAAAACTTTTGAGTTTGGTCGGTGGTTTCCTATTTTATTTGATTTTCGGAAGAGCCTACTTTACAGAATTCACACAATTCTTTTATTGTCTGGACGCGGTTGATTGCTTAGAATTGCTTAAATGGGTGCCGGACTTGGTTTTTAGCAGCAGTATTTAGGTTCTATCTCGATTGTAAATGAGTTCAAAAAAAGTCCAGAAGGGGTGGGTGGGTGGGTGATGACAAAGGGTTGGTGGGCATAAAGTTGCAATTGTTTCTTAGGTCTGTTCTCGCGAGTTGGCATGGTTTGTGATTCTGAGTGCCTATCTATTCATGAATATAGACTAATAATTGGGAAATAGTTGCAGCGACATGCTTTCTTGTGTGTATGAAGAAACACAAGGACATACTTTGATGTTGTTAGCTCTTTTTTTTTGTTGCATTGGACCAATGATATACTATTTTTAGGATTATTTTCCGTTGATTATTAAAAGGACAAGAGTTAGAGAAGGTAGGCCTTTGTTGTGTGCGTGTTTGTGTTAATGTTAAATGCCCAATCAAAAAATTGAATTCTATTTTAATCGAGGTTTCAATTTCAAATTAATTCAATATACACCTCATGCATTAGAAATCAACCAAACTAAACCAAGCATGATCCCAATAGTTTGGGTCGGCCACATGAATCCTTTTTTTAAGTCATTATTAAAACTATATCCAAGGCAAATATTCCATTAGATTCAATCCAATCACACGTAGATAAAAATTACTAAAACCAACAACTGTAAATAGAGGTAAATACCATAGGAAAGAGCGCGGATCCAAGGCTAACCACTAGGAAGAAAAACCATCAATCCCAACACCCAAAACACTCCAGTATGGATCAAAGCGTCACAAGACTGTTAGACGAAAGGATTATTGGACTGTACCTTAGGTTTTCTAACTCTACATCCTTCATGAGCTCCACGTGCCACTCTTTGTTCCATAACCACCGCGAGAAGCGCAGTCTCGATTCTCCATTCGCAAACAGGTCATTATCACATAAGGCCAAAGGTCCATGAGATACGTTTTGTGAAAGAGCATTCAAGCTAAGGTTGAATCTTACTACAAGCATGAAAAATATGTCTTAATATTGAAAGAATAGTGGCATTAATCCCAAGAGGGTTATAGAGAGTGAAGAAAACCATTGTGATGTGCTTGTGAGATGCTCATCAATGATGGATTACCCTGACAAGGCAAGGGAGGCCTTTAAATAGGCTGGCTTGATTGAAACAACTGCACAGTTTGTGCAATCCTGTGTATGAGGGCTTGAGTCCACTGTCGTGCGCTCATTGGGCGCACAAAACATGATCTTGGGATCAGAGATAAGGTGTTTGGAGTTGCACATCGAGTGCAGAGTCTCTCGTTCAGGATTTTTGTGCTCAAGCACTTTTGTCTAGCGCTGAAACATGGTTCCTAGATTCTTTTGTGCCTTGATTTTTGCCTAAGCACACCATGTCTAGTATTAGAATCTTCATTTGCTAAACTCTCATGATATAAAAAAGATAATCATGTTTAAAAAATATTTTTTTTTTAGACGAGGATGACTGCCTACAAGAGATGTGAATGTGTCCGTGACTAGGTGCCAAAGGCTCAAAGGACAGTATACCTCTTGTAATACCTTTGGTAACGGGGTTTCGATATTGCACAGCAGAGTCCTCCATGAATGCCAAAGCTAGGCAAGCGGAAGAGTCTGAGACATTATCCCCGGCCACAAAGATTTGAAAGATTCCCATAGACATATGTTGCACGTGTGCTTTCTTATTTCAATGGATGGTGATCGTCAATCCACCATCCATTGTCTCTTCATCTTGTGTAATGAAGAAAAACCACAACTTTTCTCACGGTTTTATTTGTGTTAACGTCGATGCGTTTTCGTTTAGTTTTTAGCTTTTCTAAGTCTTTGACTTGATTTCAAAGATCCGAAGGATGCATCATACTCGGTTTTTGCGAGAAACGAAAACATCGAAGTCCTGTTAAAAAGGGTATTGGTCTCCATCGTTAATTTTTCCCTCAAACATCTATGAATATCTTTGGAAGTCTAGCGCCTATTCTACTATCCTCGTTTGTATTCTTTAATGTATTTTGGTAGTAATATCTTTCTTAATTGACTTGGGTATCAAAAGTTTGATCTAATCGAAATGGCAGTTGATGTTAGTCCTCTCGTTTCATTCAAAAAAAGTGACAGTAATGATTGAAGTAACAAAATCAATTGGTATTTTTCTTTTACGAAAACTTTCGAGTTTGTTCGGTGGTTTTTCCTATTAATTTGATTTCGGGAAAGAGCCTACTTTCAGAAATCGCCAATCTTTTATTTTCTGGAGCGGTGGATGGTTGATTGATTGGAATGCTTAAATGGGTTGCGACTTGTTTTTAGACAGCAGTTTAGGTGGTTCTATTCTCGATTGTAAATGAGTTCAAAGTCCTAGAAGGGGGATGACAAGGGGTTTTGTCGGCATAAAGTTGCAACTTTTCTTAGGTTGTTTCTCGCTCAATTGGCTTGGTTTTGTGATTCTGAGTGCCTATCTATCTCATGATAATGACTCAATAATTGGAGAAAAGTGTCAGGACATTCTTTATTGTTTGAAGAAACACAAGGACATATTTTGATGTTGTTGTTAGCTCTTCTTTTGTTGCATTGGACCCAGTATGCTATGTTTAGGATTATTTTCCCTTGTTGATTAAAAGACAAAGAGTAGAGAAGGTAGAGCTTTGTGTGTGTGCGTGTGTGTATTAAATGGCAACAAAAAATTGAATTCTCTTTTAATCGAGTCATTCAAGATTATTCAATTATCCACCCAGCATATAAATCAAACCAAAAACTAAACCAGCCTTATCCCAATCAGTTGGAGTCGGCCACATGAATCCTTTTAAGTCTGAAACCTATTCAAGAGGACCAAATATCACTTAGATTCAAATCCAATCACACCGTATGATTAAAATGTACTAAAAACCAACAACTATAACTATAGGTAAATGACCACTAGGAAAATAGCGGGAAAATTCCAAGGCTAACCACTAGGGAGAAAAAACCATAATCCCAACACCCAAACAATCCAGTATGGATCAAAGAGTACAAGAATTTAGAACGAAAAGGTTATTGACCGTGTACCTTAGGTTTTCCTAACTCTCACAATTCCTTCATGAGCTCCACGTGCCACTCTTTTTGTTCCAGAAAACCAACGAGAGAAGGCCTTCTCGATTCTTCCATTTCGCAAACATGCTCCATTATCACATAACGCAAGGTCCATGAGATACTTTGGTGAAAGAGCATAAATCTAGGGTAATCTTAATCAAGCATGAAAAAAATAGGTTATTAAATGAAAGAATAGTGGCATCTAATCCCAAAGAGGGTATTTTATTTATAGAGAGTGAAGAAACCATTGATGTGATTTTAAGATGCTCAATCATGTCTGTATTACCTGCACAAATTGGCAAGGAGGCCTTTAAATAGGATGGCTTGATGAAACTGCACAGTTTTGTGCAAATCTGTGTATGAGGCTGAGTCCATGTGTGCGGATCTATTGGGCGGCACAAAATTGCCCTTGGGATCAGAGACCGCGTGTTTGGATGCACAACGAGTTGCAGAGTCTTCTCGTCCAGGATTTTGTGCTCAAGCCACTTTTGCTAGCGCTGAATTGAAAACATGGTCTCTAGATCTTTGTGCTTGCAGTTTGGATTTTTTTTCCCCGATATTTTTCCTTAAAGAACATGTCTAGTATTTAGAATTAGTGCTAACTCTCAGGATAATAAAGATTAATCATGGTTAAAAAATATTTTTGACGAGGATGACTGCCTACAAGAGATGTGAATGGTCCGTGACTATGTGCAAAGGCTCAATATGACAATACCTCTTGGTAATTACCTTTGGGTACGGGGGGGTTCGATACTTGCACATGCAGAGTTCCTCCATGAATGCCAAGCTAGCAAAACGCGGAGAGTCTAGACAGTTTATCCCCGCCGCACAAAGATTTGAAAAGATTCCCATAGACATATGTGCCAAGTGGGTTTTCTATTCAATGGATGCGTGAATCGTCAATCACCATCCATTTGTCTCTCATCTGGTAACGAAGAAAAAGCACAACTTTCTCACGGTTATGTGTTAACGTCGATGCGTTTTCGTTGAGTTTTTAGCTTTTCTAGTCTTGAATTGATTTCAAAGTATCCGAAGATGCATCATACTCTGGTTTTTGGAAAACAACGAAGTCTTGTAAAAAGGTATTGGTCTCACCTTTGTAATTTTTCCCTCAACATCTATGATAATCTGGGTGAAGTCTAGAGCCTCTCTTATCCTTATCCTCGTTTTCTTCTTTAAGTATTTTGGTAGTAATATCTTGCTTAATTTGAAGTGGTATCAAAAGTTTGATCTACTCGAAAATGGCAGTGAGTTAGTCCCTCTCGTTTTCATTTTCAAAAAAAGGTACAAGTAATTGATTGAAGTAACAAAATCAATTGACGTATTTTCTTTACGAAAACTTGCGAGTTTGTTCCGGGGGGTTTTCCTATTATATTTGATTTTTCGGAAAAGAGCCTACTTTCAGAATCGCCAATCTTTATTTTCTGGAGCGGTTGATGTTGGAATTGCTTAAAGGGTGCCGAACTTGGTTTTAGCAGCAGAATTTAGGTTCATTCTCGATTTAAATGAGTTCAAAGTCCTAGAAGGGGAGATGACAAGGGGTTTGTGGATAAGGTTGCAACTTGTTCTTTAGGTCTGTATCGATCAATTGCTTGGTTTGTGATTCGGAGTGCCTATCTATCTCATGAAGAAGGACTCCAAATGGAGAAATAGTTGTTCAGGACATGCTTTCTTTTGTGATGAAGGAAACAAAAGACATTATTTTGATGGTGTTAGATCTTCTTTTGTTGCATGGACATGATGCTTATTTTGTTTAGGGTATTTTCCTTGTGATTAAAGACAAGAGTTAGAGAAGGTAGTTAGAGCTTTGTGTGTGTGCGGGGGTGGTTTAAATTGGCCAATCAAAAAAGTGAATTCTATTTTATCGATCAATTTCAAGATGAATTCAATATCCACCTCATGCATTATAAAATCAAACAAACTAAACCAAGCCTATCCCAATCAGTTGGAGTCGGCCACAACATGAATCCTTTTTAAGTCAGGATGAAACTCTATCAAGGCCAAATATCACTTTAGATTCCATCCAATCACACGTATGATAAAATTACTAAACCAACAACTATAAAATATAGGTAAATACCACTAGGAAATAGCGCGCGAAATTCCAAGGCTAACCACTAGGAGAAAAACCATAATCCCAACATCCCAAACAATCCAGTATGGATCAAAGAGTACAAGAATAGACGAAAGGATTATTGACCGTCTTACCTTAGGTTTTCCTAAACTCTACAACCTTCATGAGCTCCACTGCCACTCTTTGTTCCATAACCAACGCGAGAAGCGCCTTCAGATCTCCATTGCGCAAACAGCTTCCATCTCCACATAACGCCCAAAGGTCCATGAGATACGTTGTGTGAAAGAGGCATTCAACTTAAGGTGAATCTACTACCAAGCATGAAAAATATGTTCTTAAAATTGAAAGAATAGTGCATCTAATCCCAAGAGGGTATAGAGAGTGAAGAAACCCATGATGTGCTTTTAAGATTGCTCAATCAAATGCTGTATTACCCTGCACAATGGGCAAGGAGGCCTTTAATAGTGCTTGATGAAAACTGACACAGTTTGTGCAAAATACATGTGTATGATGCTTGAGATCCAATGTAGTGCGCTCTATTGGGCGCACAAAAATGCCCTTGGGATCAGAGATTCCGGGTTTGGATGCACTATCGAGTGCAGGTCTTCTCGTCAGGATTTGTGTCACGCACTTTGTCTAGCGCTGTGTGTGAAACATGGTCTCTAGATCTGTGTGCTTGATTTTTTTCCTAAGCACATGCTAGTATTTAGAAAGCTTCATGCTAACTTCTCATGATAATTAACAGATTAATCATGTTTTAAAAAAAATTTTTAGACGAGGTATGACTGCCTAAGAGATTGTGAATGTGTCCGTGGACTTGTGCAAAGGCTCTCAATATGACATATATCTTCGGTTAATACCTTTGCGGTAAGGGGTGGTCGAACTTGCCATGCAGGAGTTTCCCTCCATGAATGCAACAGGCTAGGCAACCGCGGAGAGTCTAGACACTCCCCGCGCCCACAAAGATTTGAAAGATTCCCATAGACATATGTGAAGTGTGTTTCGATTCAATGGATGGTGATCGTCAATCACCATCATTGTTCTCTCATCTGTGTATAACGAAGAAAAAGACACAACTGTCTCACTGTTTATTTGTTAAAGTCGATCGGAGCGTTTTCGTTTAGTTTTAGCTTTTTAGTCTTGATTGATTTCCAAAGTATCCGAAGATGCATAAAACTCTGGTTTTTGGAAAACACGAAGTCATTGTTAAACAAAGTATGCGTCTCATCGTTTATCCTTTCCCTCAACATCTAGATATCTTTGTGAGTTTATGCATAAAAAAGTTAGAAATAACCCCTAAAAGTGCGTTGAAATTCGTAAAAAATTTATAAAAATATTAGTTAAAAGTCCGTTCTTAACCACTACCAGTAAAAACCCGTGCGTTTTATTGATCTTCCTTTTGAGCTTGTTTTATCACATGCATTCAAACCTTTCTTTAGTCCTGTTTATTGTTCTACCCTCTCTGATTGATTTGGAACGAGTTTTCAAAAAAAACGGAAGTGGTTTTTCAACTATTGTCAAAGAATTTAATGAAGCGTGTTCGTCGAAAACGGATTTTAGTCAAGGAATCATTAAACTCGAGTTTCGAATCCCCAATTAAAACCGTGTTTCCAAACCACGAGATTTAATGAAGCGTTGATGAAATTATCTTTCGAATGAATTAAATTATTTTTTTTTTAGTAATGTTTTTGGTCAAATGTTTATTTTTTGGTTTTCTCAGTTATGGAGAAATCGAAATGTAAAAAAAATTTTTTATAAAAAAAAAATACACGAAAAATCCAAATTTATTCACAAAGAAAATTCCAAAATAATTAAATTTTAGATTAACTAGGCCTTTAAAGAGTTTTTGGGTAGAAAATAGAAAAAGTATTGGTTACTTTTTTATTCCTCAGTAAACCTATACGACTGAATTAGATGAAAAAACCTTTTGAAAACAACAACACGCAAAAAATTCTCAATAAAAATAAAAATAATTAAGTTTTCAAAGATTTTGTTAAATTTTCAGTAGACTTATTTTATTTTTTGTAATTTGAATCTCGTTAGTGTCGTTTTGCAAAAAAGAAAGTAGTTTACAAAAAAAGAGTTGCTGGAAGACAAAATTATCCAATAATTTATATCAATATGAACTGAAAAAATAAACAAAAAATAAATAAAATCATTATCAAAAAAATTATTCAAAAATTACATAAAATAAAATAAAAAAAATCTACCTAGGATTTTTTTTAGAAAACTAACCTAGTTGGCATATTTATTTATATCACAAGGGCTCCTTTTTTACTTGTTGTTATTATTTAATTAAATCCATATATAATTTTGTAGATTTTTCACATTTTAATCTATGCACAATGATGGGGGGGTGCCTTTTGAAAAGCCATTATGTTGTGTATATCACACTACTATACTGTATCCTCTATAGTCCATACAAAGTGGGTAGAGGGCGGTTTCAAAGTTGTGAAAGATCAAATCCAGAGGTTGTTGGGGTTTCCTTTTTCCTTTTATATAAAGCAAATTAATAAAAGCAATCGCCAAAGTTATACCTATAAAACATCCCCCCACCTAATCTCTTCTATTGAGGACATGGTTACAATAAACAAAAGTGTTTTACGGTTCGAATTTAGATAAAAAAAAATTAATTAATGTAAAATTAAACGATTCAAATTCATTTAAATGTATAGAATCATATAATTAAAGCAAATACTACTATTATTTTTAAATTTAAAAAAATATTTCTTGATACACGTTCGGACTGTAGGGTTTTCTTTTACTAAAATGGAGATTGCTTGTGGCCTTTAAATTTGATTTAATAGAGGTTTTGCAAGCCACACAAGATACTAGAACATCGGGGATCAACACTGCATCCATTATGTTAAGAAGGCGCATATTTCACTTGTCCCCGTGGTTTAGATCTGTGCAGATTTTTGCCTCATGTTTTAAAAATCTCCATATAACTTAACTGTGTTTTATGGATTAAAGTGTATATTGGATTACAGTTAAGAACATGGAATTGGCCATATTAATACCTGGCGTTCTTCCTATAATAGACATACACATATACATATATAAAAACCCAAATGTGTAGCGTAAGTAGAGGAATGGGGGAAGGGTGGAGGGGGGTGGGGTGAGAGAGGAGGGAAGTTGTGGTGAAGACAGTAGGAGAGACGGGGAAAGAGAAAGAAAATTAAAAGAATAGTAGCATTCATTTGAAAAAATTAAAGTTTTATAAGGGTAGTTTTGTCTAAGAACACAGTTCACCTTATGAGAAGAATGAAGTGATGCCGTGATTTTAAACGTATGGATGTAAACTCAAATCACGGGGAAAAGTGAGATTTGTCTATATCTTGGAGATTACTAAGGTTGATGACACCCTCATGTTAAGAATGGTGCTCTCTCTCTCTCTCTCGCTCTCTGCGTTTGTAAAAATTGGAATATGCTTTGGACATAAGTTTGGGAGTCCAAATGTATGGGAAAAAAAAGCTGGTGTGACTGTGAGACATGAGAGAGCACATTGCAAACAGCTTGAGAAAGCCACTTGACAAAAACTTATCCAAACGTGTACGCAAAGATGG
>CM018899.1:14069589-14072089 GCA_009663005.1 Actinidia chinensis
CCAGCCTCAAAGCAAACTAAAAACATTCAATTTAAAAAAATATAAATTTTTTTTACTAAGACAAAAAGATAACCCCATAAAAATATAAATCAATAAGCATAAGCCAAACAAGGTATAAGTTGTGATACCTAAGTTTTAACGACCTTTTAATTACAACAATTAAATTGTCACATCAATGTAATGGCAATTTTTTTATATGACGTGAAGAATATCATTTTTCATTTTTAATATTCTTAGAGCAATGGTATACAAACAAAGCATGTAAACAGATCTTTTGTAGATAATAATATGGTAAAATATGGGTCTTTCAATTTTTAACAAAAACACATATCAAAATGACATTTATATACCAAAATATTTCTACCACATCATTTATGGTAGTTTATGTATAAATTGTCTGAACTGCCTGCACAAGACGGCCCTGGGCCGAATACTTTCAATCCTACTAAACCGAACCCTAACTGGCGAATCTAGCCCTTTTGCGCCATAACACAAACAACAACCCAAAAGAATTCAGTTTGTTCCACAAGGGAAGAAAAAAATAAAAAATGTCAACAAAGATCAGTCATTTCTTTAATCAATCATCTTCTTCTTCTTCTTCTTCTTGTTTCTGCCCCCCAATCCCCTGACCTACCAACCTCCGATTTTCGATGTTTGTTCGAGGGACGAAGACACAGTGAAGAAAGAATCAGAAATTCGTATTACGTACCAGCGAGAGCTCCAAACGCCAGATAGGTATGGACTCCTATCTCTCTTTTCTTGGTCCAAATTGCTTTCTATTTCACTGCAGAACTTATTTTTTTTGCTCTTAAGTCTGTGTTTGGGTTAAGGATTTGTTGGATGGAAAAGAAAATGTAAAGTGGTTGTTCTTTACCTTTTATTTTCCCTCAACAACTCCTTCATCCAAACACCGTCTTTAAAAATTAGGGTTTTGGAATTTTAGAATACTTACCCTGGGTTGCTAGAATTCATTTTATCTTGTGTGTCTTTTATTTTCCTTTTTGCGAAAAGTGGATGTAATGTGGATTGCCATTCGGTGAGTTTCTGAAGATCCTGATGTGGGGATTTGTTGTCAAAACCATTAATTGAGAAAGTGACAAAAAGAAACGAAGCCATGGCCTCTATCTCAATCCAACCTTTATGTTTTTGGCTCTCAACACTTTTTTTGTGTTTTTATGAATTTTAGAATACACTCCCATTTTCTTGAAATCACTGTAAAATAAACCTGGATCATGATAAGTGATGTTTTCTGGATGATTATCTTATGGTTTTTCCTGGGTTTTTTTTACTTTTAGTGACAATTAAGATTGGATGGTGATTGATCGGTTAAGTGCCGAACAAACTTTTATTTTTGGAATCATAACTAAATATATACTAAAGTGGAATATACAAACACGTCTGGGAATATCCATGAGCTGTGTAAAAGACAAGGACCCTATCGATCATACAAGGCTCAACATTAGAGCAAGCATAAAACAACAAGTCGAGGCTATACATGTCACCCGACTCTACAAACACCAAAACAAGATGACAGCAAAAAGTAACAGAATCCAAAATTATTAGCCCACAGGCGGCTAATAGAAACATAATAAATAACAGTAACACCCCATTACAGCTCTCTGATATTCGAAAAGTCCGTTGAAGAACCCTGTATACCTGAATTCTTTATATCTCTAATAATGTCAGCCAGAGGAATTAATTTTGCCCTCAAACATCTAAAGCATTTCTCGTTTTCCCAATGCTGTATACAGTGGCAGGCAAATCCAACCTTCTTAGCTATGGCCTGAGCGCCTGTGCCTCTAGCCCTCTTTGTTATCCACGTAGTGCACGCTTTAGAGTTGTTAGTGCCCGAGAGAATCCCAGCCTCCTCTTAAAAAATCGCTGTCCATACCTGATTAACCTTGACAGTGGAAAAATAGGTGATTCACTGATTCATCGGAGCATAAAAACAGAAATGCATGAAGTGTCCCCTCAATCTGATCAAATCAATTTATCCCTAAGTACGCATCCTTCTTTAGCCCACCATACCCTAAGGCATGCTTTGGCAACAGCGAGTGATGCCAACTAATTTGCCCAGCAAACAGGCAAACCCTTCTGCCTAAGTAATCATAACAGGCTTGGATTTAATTTATTTCCCCAAAGTTGTCCACTGATGCATCTTGACTAATTCTGATGATAATCCCCTTCTTCTTTTCTGAAACGATCCGCTTCTTCTATTCGTACCAGCGCTGCTTTATTATTTGGGAATCTTGTTTTTTTGAAGCAATACTCCCAAACAGATTGGAACTTTTTAGGGGGATTATTTGTCTAAAAGCTAAACCAGTATCTGCTTTAATCTGAACAAAGGATAAGTAAGAAAGATGAGTTCTGCTTCTATTTTTTTCTCATAGGAATAGGTTTATTGAATTCTACAGAATATACTACTCCAATCTAACTTGAAATCACTGTAAACAAACTGTCTAATTGTAATTATGTTTTCTGGCAGTCATTTGTCTAATTG
>CM018899.1:14077089-14092089 GCA_009663005.1 Actinidia chinensis
CAGATTATTGCGAGGAGTTTATAGTGCGAGAGAGAAGGGAATTCTGCGCCGTTTCACT
This sequence comes from Actinidia chinensis, assembly GCA_009663005.1. Classification (NCBI taxonomy): domain Eukaryota; kingdom Viridiplantae; phylum Streptophyta; class Magnoliopsida; order Ericales; family Actinidiaceae; genus Actinidia; species Actinidia chinensis. The sequence goes on from CM018899.1 coordinate 14,077,148, forward strand.
TCTGTGTTGGACGCACACGTCGTCATGGTTTCCCGCGCGACGCGGGACCGATTCGCTTCGTCCGCGTAAAGCTGGCCAAGCGATTTCTGTAAATCAATTGGCTTGTTGAAGATGCGCTTATGTTTGGCTGAGCTGTGAAAAGTTTGTTTATTATTTTTTCTATGATAAAAGGATAATTCGCTATGTTTGTGGTGTTACAGGAAGGATGATTACCCTGGTTGATACTGAAATAGCTGGTAGTATATAGGATAGAATACATGCCCTCAAAGAGGTATATTGTTAGATTTATTAAAAGTTTTTCTGGTGGTTGGTGGTGGTTTGCCTATTTTGGTATTAGAAGGGGACTGAAGGTGACTAGGCTGAGAGTTAGTTTGTTACTGTGACTTGGTTGCAGAAAAGGGTGCAAAAGAAAAAGTAATTAAAAGTTTTATTGTAATTTAGTTTTAATTTTGGTTTGTCGGCAATTTAAATTATATATATATATATATATATTACTGTAGATACGCAAATTTGGCCAATTAAAAAAAGTGTCCAAGTGTCTTCAAGTCACAAATTCTGACTTAATCAAATATGTCATGTTGTCAAAATTTACAAGAATACCGCAACATGTTAGATGATACAGTCTTTAAACGAAAAGTTTTAAGTCAATTCAAGTGCGCCATTTGTATAAATTAAATAAGAGATAATTATTATTGATTATTATATCTTAAAATTAAATAAGAGATAATTATATTTTTAAAATTAATCATTATCTCTAAAAATTAAAAAGAGATAATTATCTTTTAAAATTGATAACTATATCTTCAAATTAAATAAGAGATAATTATTTTTAGAGATAATTATCATCAAGAAATTCAAGCTTATCAGAATTCACCGCCCTCAACTATAAATAGGAGGTGACCAAAGGAGACAGAAGACAAGATTTTTGCCTACGAAAAAGAGAGAGCTCTGAAATATCAAGCATCCAAAGCCAATGAAAATTTTCTCCTTCAATCATCTTTTTTGCACAAGTCGGAGCAAGAACACGGCGTGTGATTCGGGAATCAAGTTTCAAGGCCCTCGAGCACACGTTATAGAAGAGAAGAATCAAATGATTAATTGTCTTTTTAGAAATTGTTTCAGGAAAAATTGTAATTCGCCTTCATTCAAAAATCAATAAAATTTAAATTTGCTACTACGATTTTCTGTTTTATTATTTTAGATAGGAAATTTGTTTGTACAGTTACAAAAGTGAATGAATATAGGCGTTAAAAGATATTTTAATAGAGTATGGATAGGTGTTGTGTCCAAAAGTACGGTACCGTGTGCTAGCCGAATCATATAGAGTCAGTTCTAGACTCAATAATCTGATTGAAATTGTTATTTTGTAATATTTGCCAATGATTGGATATTAGCACATTTGGCGTCAATTATTTTTATATCCAATCAACTTCATTTTGTTACATAATACTCGTCAGTTATAATCGTAGGTTTTAAGACTGATCATGCAATTGGCCTTCAAAATGCCCACCCCAAACATTATAGGAAATATAAACAAAGTGCTCAAAATATTTCTATTTCAATCTTTAAAACTCTTTACAGGGCCGCTATGAGAGTAGGTGGAGTGCGGAGGTCACCCCCCCCGCGGCCAGCGAATTTTTGCCGAACTGCGGGGACCCTTTAGGTATAGTTTTAGAGTTTTATAATATAAAAAATGGGGATATTTAAATAATAGTATAGTAGTTATGGTAGTTAGTGTTTCCAGTTATGCTTAGATCAAATCGCGATTTCTTTCAATTAACAAACATAACCTTTTTTAATGTATTAATACAAAACATCAATAATAGAGTTTTATTTAACATGCTTACTACAAACAAAATATATGCCATCTATTTTAAACAAATATATGTTTTTTTTCAAAAAATTACAAGAAAAACTCTAATTTCTTAATTTTTAGCTATAAAAGCCGTTTAATTTTTTTAATTTTATCAATATAACCCATGTATTCATGTTCCTTAGATGTGTTGAGTGGAGTCAATATTCTTTTTTTCCTCCTTAAAAACATCTCAAAATATCATGTTAGATCATTTTACATTTTCGAAATGATGTCCGTTATAATTTAATTTAATTTTTTTCTAATAATATATAGGGTCCCATATTATAATTTTGGTTCGAATCTAAAAAATCGCGGGCCGATCGTGCAGTTCTTTCCATATCCTCGATGACATTCCCTTCCATACCCAAACACTAATCCAATCATGCTGAGATCCTTAAGGGGTATGTTGTTTTGGAGATTAGGATGTCAGAATTGGATTCAAATTTCTATTGTAGAACCACTTAATATGGTATTTGGTAACTTCTTTGATATGGATAGGTTAATCGACGGATGGTATCCATCAAAGTGGCCGAATTTATAATACCCCCCATTATTACAAATTCAAGGGGGATGGATTAAGACTAACAATTACTAAAAATACTAAAAAAATATCTAAAATATGAAATTATGATTATTCAAATGATTTTATCTTAAAATACGGGATTTTTTAGCAATGATCATGAATATATAAATAATGCATTTGTTAAATAGTTATTCACTTTAAATATAAAATTTACTCTCTCATGTAATTTTAAAGTAACCCCAAAAAAAAAAGCAATTAATAAGTCTTATTTAAAAAAGTTATTTTATTAATAGAAGGTCACCAAGTAAAAATAAATAATTGTTTTAAAAAAAAATTACACTAAGGATAATAAAAAATAAGATTATCTTATTTTGAAGTATTTTTTGTCGTTATTATTTTTTTTTGTTGAAGAGAAAGTGAAAAAAATATGTTATAGGGACTCACATGGTAAAGAAAATCAAATTTTGTATTATATCTATATATATATAGATATATATATATATAAAACCAATTTAATATTATAATTTTATGGACATATCAAACATAATTTATCAACATAATATTTACAAAACGAATTTATTTCACTTATATATATCACTAATTAAAAGTATGTTAATTAAAATAAAATTATTTTTTTAATTTTAAAATAATTCCCATCCATGCTAAGCACGGATTTTATACTAGTATATTTCTTATATGAAATGATATGAAAAAATTAGTGCCCCAATTATTTCAATTATAAAATCCTTTAAAGAGAGATTATTTTAAAATTATGATATGAGAAAAATCATGAAAAATATGAAAAAAAAGTATTTAATTCAATACCCATATTCATTGTAAAACAAACAAATGCATATTAAGATTTCACGGGATTAGTAATTCCACTTAGTCTGACTAAATTTGTTATCCAATCTTAAATCCGACTAAATTTTTAATCCATCAAATTCAATTTCTAAAACAAACATGGCCTAAGTCCTAAACTTGTCCAATTAGCCCTTATTACAAACATAATGGGTAAGCTTAAAAATATGTTATAGCTTGATTTGTTTATCAAAGTGAACTAATCTCAAACAATCTTTAATTGAGCCGATGACGAGCTGAGCTCGAATAACTTGAATTTTTTAAATATTATAAGGTTATCGAGCCAAGTAGTAGAATGTTTAAACTTGGTTTGAAAACTTAACGAGTTTTAAAAATATGTTTAAAATTGATTTATTTATCAATCGAACCAATTTTAAACAATCTTTAACAAGTCAATCATAGTCAAGCTAAAGTTGTTGGTATTTATTACCCATTAGTTGATTATAAAATCCTTGTTAAATATTATAGAATGTGGCATATTCTAAACCACCGATATATTGCTTGTTGACTTAATTACTCTTTATATATTTGGTTGTATATTTACAAAAGAAAGAGTGATAAAGTTATAAAGTTTGGTTTGTTGAAGGCAAGACAAAGCAGAGAATATTGCTTTAGGTGGTCTCTCTAAATTGAATCTCAGGCCAAAAATATCGTTTTTAAGTAACACTCTTTTTGTAAAATATGTATCTAATCTTTAAATTTAGAAAAAAAAGTTGACAACCAAAATAATATTTTTATTCAAATAAATTAGATTAATTTTTTGCATATAATAAAAAAATTATTTTTAACAAGATTTTTATATTTTTTATATTTTTCTCGTCAATAAAAATCAAAAATATATAAAAAATGTTATAAGTGAAAAACGTGTAAAGACCAAAACACTCAAAAAATGAAAAGAACAAAATCTTAAAAAAAACTAAAAGCCCTAACTAACCCTAGGGGTGGACCACTGGAGTTAGATCTTACAAGGATCACCTCTTGACGAGCGTTACATAGCAAGTCATTTAACTATGTAGCATTAAGCCGCTGACTTTCACATTAATGGGAATAATTATCCACACTCCAGACATTGAGTATGATTAGTCCAAGCCTAAAAAGCATACTCACAAACCTTTGTGCTTAAATACTCGAATGACTACCAACTTAAAAATAATTAAGCTTGAAACTTAAAGACTGAAATCCATATGTCTTTACCATCAAACAAACTTACTGGTTAATCTTAAAAAACACTAGCTCTTTGGGGAAAAAAAATCATCTATTTGAGCCCCTTTGAAAAGATTGATGTCCATCACCTGGCAGTGTTTTGGTTTTTTGTGAAGAGAAGGCATGGTTTTGTCCAGATTGAAGTGAGAAAAATTGAAAAACTCGCATATTTATTAAATTCTATTACATAAAATGTGCGAATTTCAAATATTATTATATTATAGTTCTGACGCATTCTTGTACATGAAATTTTTTTGTACAAAGACATATATAATGTGTTAGTAGTATCAAATTGAAAGTCTGATGATTTGTTTCCTCTCTTCAGAAAGGAAATTTTGAGATAAATATTGATAATTGATACATTTTGGTGTGCTGTATTATTTCAGACTTTTGTTTTGGGCTTGCCAAAAACGTGTTGGCGTATATCAGACGGAATAGGAATAGGAATAGGAATAGGAATAGGAATTAAAAATTACAACCTCTCTTCCCCTTACTCCAACTTGTTGTATTCGCACAAGGGCCTCATAGTAATTCACATATTTAATTACCTGTACTAGTATTTTGAAAAAAAATATTAAAAAAAATAGCGTTTGACCAGGTATCAAAAAACGGATTTCAATGGTAAATGTAAATCTTTGATTTTTAACTTGTCACAATTCGACTATCGGTTAAAATAAATGATATATCAACTACAAACTTGAATCAATTGAAAGAACTTTAATCGAAACGATTCTAAGCCGAACTCGAATAACTTGAATTTTTTAACCATATAAAGCCGATCAAGCCGGTGTAGGGTAGTTAGCTTGTTCAAATTGATTTGTAACTTAACAAGTTTTAAAAATATGACTGAGTTTGTTGCCTTATCAAGTGAATCAATATCAAATGACCTTGAACAAACCGATCACAAGTCGAGTCGAGAACCTTGATTATCATCACCCCTAATTATATCCTATGTAATTAAAATATCTATTAATTGCATTTTGCCCTTTATTTTTCAAATCTAATAAATACCTGACTTTCTGTTCAATTTTTTAGAAAAATACATTGACGAAGGGCAATTGCTGAACAATTAAAAATAGACAGAAGGGTCTAAAACTAAGCATTATATATATCCAGCTCGTCTGCAGGATTAGATAAGAACCCATCACCACTTCCTTACTTGACCCCAAAGCAACATCGTTCCACAGTCCACGACATCAGAGCTTGCTTATAGATTTTTTGCATAAGAAATTATCTGTATTACAATTTTATACCATAATACCCACACCACCATAAGAAATTTACGATTCCAAACCCTAAACCTCTCTCCTAGCTCCTTTATAAACCCCCTTTCGCTCGACCCATCGACAGGTCCTAACTCCCCTCTCTCTCAGTCGCCGGAATACGAACAAATCAGCGGAAACTAAACTGCGAAATGGTAGGGGACGGTTTCGCGGCCTCGCGAATTTTCCGGTGATGTCTCCGACGCGCAAGCCGGATCAACATTGGCAAGTGTGAGGATTCACCCCTCTCTCGAATTCAAGGCCTTCCAATCGGGCTCAGTAAAGATAGGAATCTCTCCGAACCAGATAACCATCTAACCGTCGACCTGCAAAATTCGAATTTCGGCCCTGAAGGGTTCGACGGCAAATCCCCGTCACAGTAAGATGAACTCGCCGCGCGTCGCGAAGGAAAGGGACGCTTCTTTATTCCTCGTGGTTGTTGAAGCGATCGAGACGGAATCGGAGGCCGAAGCCGACAACAGAGAGGAATCGATTCAGCGGATTACTCGCCGGAAAAAACGAATTCCTTCGGTCAGGGAAAAAACTCCTCTTCTGCGGCCGGGGAACCCTGCCTATCCTGAGCAATCCACTGGCCTATGGCTACGCATCTCCTCGGAACGACCGAATTCGCCAGGCGAATTTTCTGATTTCAACGGAGAGAACTAAGGGGAATTTGCAAGATGCGGCGAGATAATTACGGGATGAGATGGAATCGAAAGCGATTTCGGAGTTGAATTTGGATTTAGATCGATTTCGAGAATGGATCGTCGACAAATTCACAATCGACTGTTGCGAGGGAGGGTGAGATTACGAGAGGAGAAGAGAAAATCTCTGCGCCGTTTCACTGGTGCCGTGTTTGACGCCGGTAATCGTAGGGTTTCGGTGTCGGCGGGGCGATGCTCGGCCGCGTAAGCGGTTGATAAGCGCTTCTGTTCTCGATTGGCTTGTTGATTAAAGAGCGATTATGGTTTGGTTGAGAGTGAACTGAAAAGTTTGTGTATTTTTTAATGTATAAAAAGGGTTATTCTACTGTGATAAGGGTACGATAAGGACCGCATTACCCTGTCGATAAGGCCAAATTTGGTGGTCGTATTCATATGGAATATATTAGGCAATACATGCCCTTATGAGGGGTTATATTTGGTAGATTAAAAGTTGTTTGGTAGCTTTTTTTTTAAAATTTATTTACCTTTTGGGTTATTGTTAAGCGAACAGAATTGTGAAGGGAGGTGTGGTTGTGATTGATTGTACATTTGATTTTTCTTGTAGTTTTCTCTTTGGGTTTTGCCAAGGGAGCAAGCTCACCTCCCGGACCCCATACCCTTGGTAACTCTTGTCCCGTTTTCACTTGGAGTAAACACAGATAGTTAGAATCGTTCATGTAGAGCGTGCCAGTTAGGGTCATTAATACAAAAAATAATCCACGAAACAGCTATAAATATGACTCTTTGTTTTGTAAAAGAATTGGTTTGTTAGACTATAATTTTAATTGTTTATTTTATAAGAAATAAGATTTGTTCTTATATTATAAATGTAGAATAAATTTAACTCTTTACATTGATGAGCTTCATTGTACATTGCACAAGACAAGCGGTTTTATATCACCGTTGTCAGCTTAAAGTGCGCAGACAAGAGGAGGTGGATGCGGTAGGCGGCGTCATAGTATAAGGTCCGAGCTAGATCCATTTTGATCAAAAGCAGTGTTGATGCATGCGTGTGTTATCCTTGAGCCAATTGAATGCATAATAATTTGACTCTCCTAATTAATAAAAGGAAGTCCAGAAAGGGGCATATGTTACAAATTCCCCTAATGAATTTAGTCATTAGAAGATTTTTAATAAGAGTTGACTAGGTATTGTGCAAAAAGAGGCAGCATGCCTGATCATACGAGGAGTGTTCACTTTTATTGATTTGTATTTAAATGTTCAGTTTATAGGGTTACTGACTATATAACTCAAGAGAAAATTAAAGTGATCGAATATTAACAACTATATGGATCAGATTATTTTTATGTTATAGTTACTCTTAAGATCATGTTGATACAAATATCGATCAAAATATATATATATATTAAAAAATAATCTATTCACTGAGTTTTACAACTCTTCCTCATCTTCAATACATTTTCCTTCCTCTATTTGGAAACAGTTATTCCAATCAATCCAATCAGTTGGTATTCTTCAAATTGTAAAGTTCCTCCTCTAAGCCCTTATTACAAACATAGCCGGATGGGTCTAACCTCATATGAGGCTTTATGTTGAAAATCATATTTTTGTTGTGGAAAAAAACTGGGCGAGCAAACAACAGTCAGTATTGCTCTGTCTCTTGTATGAACCTCGGATCTTGAAGGGCGCCTGCACAGGCGAAGAAGAAAGGGCCGGGACGGAGGCCGCTCAAAACTCCTTCGGCTGGAGGGTTGGTGGAGATCAGACCAAGGTAATGGACGGCAGGCAAAATAGCCTTGAAGAGAAATTGTGTACCTGTAGTGGTTTGGCGTTACCTTGTTTTAATGGAAGGAGCGGCCTTTTTTAGACGGAGAGTAATGGGCGTGGCCATGGATACGGCGAGATTATCGGAAGGATGAGTATGAAAGATATCTCGAAAGATATAAGGACATAATTGGAAAGATGCCATCTGGAGGAGAGTATCCCGCAATTGTCGGTAGGTCGTTGGGGCGAGAATCTCGCGGTGGGCGTATAGATAGGATTTGGTGAAGATGTCAGCGAGTATTCTGCTCCGCCCAAGGGCGAGGAGGAGGACAACACTTGGCTCGGACAAGCTCATTGGAGATTAGCTTGGCGAGGTTCCGTGATGATGTTGGACTCGTTTTACCTTCGGTCAAAGGGTTCGGGATACAGTAACCTTTGGGGAGGATCATGGGCGACCAGCCTGAGATGGCGACGTGATGCCTTGGTCGGTGGAGATTTTATCCCACATCAGTAGCCCCCACTCGAATGCCGAGGAGGATTGAGGGATTTACGAGTAGTTAATTAGCAATTCTGGTGTTAATCCAAAATAGCGACACGTTTCCTCTTTCAAACGGACACGTGAGCTGGAGCTTTTGAATTCTGACACTGCCGCAAGCACGAATAGCTAGGTGCACTTAAATGATTAATCAGGCGGATCGCGAGCGGGGTTAACACCGTAGGCTTGAGGTGGCGCATTATGGGGGAGCTTTGGCTGGAGAACGCAATTATTACTCGGGAAATGAACGGGTGCCTGTGTAATCATTGCATTGAAGGATCTGGACCCCTAGTGCTCCCTATATATGGGGTTCCTCCCTCTCACTATACTTTTTGCGATTGTTGTCAAGCTATCGCTCACATTTAAATTCCTCCCTCGCCGATTCGTGATCGACCAGCGTCGTTACTTTCAGTAAGTACTCTTCTCCTTTTCGTTTTCGTAGTTTATGTCCGTAATTCTGACGTAACTAAGATCGGGCGACTTAGATTTGTTCCCTCGTGGAGATCCGACACTTGGACAGGCTCCTCCTACATGCCGACGAGGTAAATCAATCCCTATCCTCGCCCGGTAGAGGGTTTCACCCCAGGAGAACCCTTTGATCGCCAGTCACCCTCAGTATAGGAAAAAACAAAATATCCTGACCTTATAGGACTGAACGCTCTTAGGGAAACTACTCTTTTTCCTCCGCAGGTGCTGGTGAGGCTTCCCGACGAAGGGAGACCATCACCTCTACACGTCCCGGGCGAGGTGGCTTTCTACGAGGCCGCGTTCCCCGCCGGCCTTCGTTTTCCTCTTCACGACACCATCAGGCTAATTCTCCAATCTACAACATTGTCCCATCCCAGCTCGTGCCCAACGCTTGGAGAAGCATTGCGTGCTCTATGGCGTTGTGGCGGGTCTCCAAATTTCTCTCTCTCTGTCCGAGTTTAGGAACCGTTTATGCCCACTTCCAATCCTAAGCTAGACCAAGGCTTGTTGTATTTCAAGGCGAGGAACAAGAAGGGCTGCTCGGAGGATACCCCAGCAACGTCAAGGGTTGGAAAGCAAGTTCTTCTTTGTCTTTGTAGATGAATGGGAGTCCCGCAGAACTTCCCCGGTGGGCGCCCCAAGAGTTCCAGGACATGGGGAAATTTTTTTTTTTTTTTTTATTCCATGTGGTCGCTCTTCCTTTTCTACCCTGTTTTTGTATCTTGAATCTCGGTGCTTAATTGCTATGTCCTCATGCAGTAAGCACTGCATAACCCGCCGCCTCTACTTTTTCGACGATGAACGAAGGTTTTCGATGAGGTTTTTTCAGTCGATCGCGAAGTCAGGACCTTCCATTACCAATGGTTCTACTGGACTCAAAGTCTTTTTTGCGAGTATTTGGCTCTCCTGAATCTAGGACGTCGAGGACTGCAGGCGACAATCTCCGGAGGAAGCTCAAGCTCTCAAGGCGATGTGGGTGAGTTCGAAAATCCCCAATGATCAAGCTCGGCGAGAAACACCTTCCGAGACGATTCAATCGAGTGTCCTAGAATCCATCAGAACGAACTTTAGGAGGTTGCTACCGTCACATCCCCTACCTGACCCTTTTGAGGTGTTAGGGGGAAAGTTTCGGGATCCTATACTAGATCGTTCCTCGAATGTTCCGAGCTCGAATTCTCTCGCGGAATCTTGTTCGGCTCGAGCCTACCCTTCGAGCTTGAATCGAGGTAATTGACCCTTTCTTTTTCTATCGATGATTACTTTCTTTATATGACCTTATGCCTATTTGGCAGCTTGTCGAAGAGAGTGAGCTTCAAGAAGATTGTCCGAGAAGCTCGGGAAAACGGTGGTGCAAGCTAGGGACTCCCGCTCCGCGCGAAGGGGGTCGTAATTTGCACAAGCGCCCGGAAGAGTAGCACCAGCCGCCCAGCAGAAGGGGAAGGCTGACGACGCTCAAAGGGAAAGGATCGACATCGCCCCTGAGGCCACGAGAAATCGACGTTGTCGTCAAAGCTCCGACCATTCTAGTCGCTGCTTCTCCTCGCCCGGGAATGTTTCCTCGACAAATCTTGGCACGGTCCCTGGTCCCACAGCTTCTATGTTGGGTCCAACGCCCATCGGGGCTGGAAGTTTTTGCGGGGTATTCCCCCAGCCGACAAGGAGAAGGTGGATACGCGTCACCTTGGACAGACGGCGACGACGCTCTTCCATGTGATCGGCCAGGTACTCTTCGAGGGGTCTTGTCACGTCCTGTCGATTTAGTTAACTGGATGCTAAAAAATATTTCCTTTTCTTATAGAGGCTTTGGTGCTGGGATTCATCTTTGGCCGTCCGAAGTAAGGGAGGCTGGGGAGCAGGCATCTATTCAAGAGGGCGAGCTGCTTCCATGGAAAACGAAGTTTGCCGCCTCCAAGTGCTGTCGATCTAGACCAGCAACTTGCCGAGTCCCGCGCTCATGAGGCAGCAGGCCATGATGATCTCGCCAAGGCGGAAGAGTGATCGAGATTCACTATCCGACAAGTTTGAGAGGTCGGGAGTGTTGGGAACGCGCTGAGGAACTCTAAATAAATCCAAGGAATCTACCGTGGTAGGAGTTTCAAATCCTCTCGAGTTCATGGTGTCCGTTTGAAGATTCTGCCTCAAATACTTTGCAAAGGGTTTAACTTTGCAAGGTGCACTCGCCGACATCACCCCGACCTCGCATCACGACCTTGATGAACAGTGGTCGACCAAGATCGCTGGCGAGTAGATGAGGTCCGATGAAGAAAATGAGAAGACGGGCGAGAATGGGGGGGGTAATCAAAAATAATGCCCTGAGGTGTAACTTTTTTTTTTTTTGTAATTTGGATGTAATTTCCTTGTTTCATTTGAATGAAAATATCTGTCCCGTTTTTTGTTTTTGTATTGCGATCATGAGTAAGGGTGAAATTCAATAACTTAAATAATATTGGCGACTTCAATACCGGGCGATTTCATTTTTCTTTAACTGGCGATCTCAATTTGGCGATCATTGATATAGTCGATCATAATCCGCGACATAATATGGGCGATCATACTACAGGCGACATCAACAATGGCGAAGCAATCTTTCGTATAAACGACGATCTAAATCAAGGCGAATCGTAACAAATTCCAAATAATAATTTATATGGGGCGCGAATGATTCTCATGGCTCACTCATTGATGTACTTTTTCCAAATCTCGGCATTCCAGGGATGTAAAGGTTTTTTTCGTCTGGGTCTTCTAACCATTAGTCCCTGGTCGAGACTTTGACGACTTTGTAAGGACCTTCCCAACGTTGGCCAAGCTGTCCCGCATTTGGTTCTTTAGTTGACAGGGTACTTTCGCAAGACCAGGTCGCCGGAAGGAATGAACGGTGTTCTGACGCTTTGATTATAGGACTTGGCGACTGGGCACTTGTAAGCCATTTGCGGAGCTCGGCGTTCTCTCTCTTTTCCTCAAGGAGGTTCATGTTGACTCTAGCTCGCCTCATTATTTCTTTGTCGAATTCGAAATTCCTGAAGCCCGGCATACCTATTTCCACCGATATGACTGATGCGGTCGAATACCATGGAATATGGAGTTTCACCCGTATAAATCCGCTAGTAGTAATAAGCCAAAAGTAGCTTGGCCGTTTTTTCGCCACTCGCTTTTTGACTGTCCTACTCTCCTTCAAATTCGGAGGATGGTACGATTGGTTTCTTCAACTTGCCCATTAGCTTGAGGATACCGGCGAGGAGACAATGATGGGAGATGGCGAGATCCGAATAGAATACCTGAACCTGTCGTTGTCGAACTGCCATTGCGGTGCTGAGATGATAACCTTTGGGATTCCGACTATAAACAAGGTGCTTCCATTACGAATTCCGGTATTTTTCTCAGTAATCTTGGCGAGAGGAGAGCTTCTATCCTTTTAGTTAATACTTCTATGGCGAACGATAAAAACTCTTTGCAAAGGGAGCTTGTAGTAGGGACCAGAATGTCCCTATTCTCCACTGGGCGAATGGCTGGGGCTGGACATCGATAACCATCTCTGTGGTGAAGGAGACGTCGACGAAAGGCAAATCTCTAGCATTTATCCCGCATCTCTTTATATACGCTCCGCATCGCGTTCGATGGCGGCCACAAATATCCTTTGGGGGGGGGGGGGCAATAGTTTTCTTCGCCAATGACTTGTTCTGAAGTGATTTCCCTCGCATATGCCTTCTGTATTTCTCTAAACGTACTCTGCCTCTTTCTGGTCGAAGCATCTCAAAGTGGTCCTGAAAGACCTTTTGTATAGCTCGCCCTGAAAATGCAAACCTGCGGATCTGTATTGGAGGCGCACTTGGAGTTTCTTTTGGGAGGATCCCTTTCCTAATATATGTCATAATTGTCGTCCCCCCCCACCACGTCGGATTTTCCTTCCGTTTGAGGCTTTGATTGGCGACCCCAATGCGTGGGTTATCTAGAAATTCAGATGTAGGCACCTATTAAAAGAACTCCAAAGGTTGACGCATTTACCAAGGCATCTGCCTTTTTATTATCTTCTTAGGGAATCGGTGGATTCTTAAACCTCCTTGATCTGAGCGGACACGCCTTTACCTCGCTCCAATAAGCTATCATCGTGGCCGTCTTGTCGAGGTAGTCTCCTTGGACTAGTTTACCACCAAGTTGGCGAGTCACTGAAGACTTCCAAAATGTGCTGTCAACTCTGTTGGCTACCCTTTTAAGCCCCCGGCGAGGAGGGCTTCTTACTCGGCTTTCATGTCAGTGGCTTTAAAATCTCAATTCTTATGGCGTATTTCCATTTGTTCGCCTGATGGAGATCGTATGACGAGCCCCTGCCCCCCGCAGCCGTGCTGTTAGAAGAGCCTCAACGAATAATATCCAGTGGGCGAGTTTTTTTCTGAGTTGGTTCTTTAGATTCCCTTCGGATCCCATGTCGGTCGTGGAGTGTCTTCATGGGTTTCTCGAACAACGAAATCAGCCAGGCCGGGCTTTTATTGCCGTCCTTGGCTTGTACTCAATGTGGACGCACTTAGCTCGTGGACCATTTCAGGAGTCGACCTGATGTGTCCTGCCATTGAAGAATGGCTTCAATGGCGATCAGTCAGCACTATTATGGGATGGGCTTGAAAATAATGAAAAATTTTCTGGCGCGATCATTAGGGCGTAGGGAGTTTTTCGATCTTGGATATCTGGTCTCTGCACCCATTAAGATTTGCTAACGAGTAATTGGCCTTTGAACCTGATCTTCTTCTCGGTGAGCACTGCACCCACTTCGGTGGGCGATATGGATAATAGACGTAAAGGTCTCGCCGGTGGCGGGGACTATGAAGTAAAGGCGGGGCCCGAGATATTTTTTTCAGCTTGGAATGCCTTTTCAGATTCCTCGTTCCTGAAAGGCGGCTTTTCCTTAGGAATTCTCAATAAGGGGATGCACTTGTCCGCAGACTTGGAGACAAATCTGTTGAGGGCAGGCTACTTTCCCAATCAGCTGCTGTCCGTCTCGGATATTTCTGGCGAGCTCATCGTGATTAGGGCTTGGATCTAAATCGCGGGTTTACCTCGATTCCACGTTTAGTGCTAGAAATCCTAAGAATTTTCCGGACGATACTCCCAAATGCATTTGGAGGGATTCAACAGCAACCGATGGCGACACAGGATGCTAAATGCTTATTCAAGGTGGGCAATGTGGTAGGACGATCGGAGGCTTTTAAACCAGCATATCATCTATATATACTTTCATGGTCTTCCCAATTTGTTCCTTGACATCTATGACTAACCTCTGGTACATCCCCTATCGTTTTTCAATCCGAATGGCCTGACTTTGTAACAATATAACCCCCTGCTCTGTGCTAAAAAAGTCTTCTCAATGTCAATAGGGTCCATTTTGATCTGGTGATATCCCGAAAAGCGTCCATAAACACTCAGGAGTTTGTGCTTGGAGGTGGCATCCGACTATTAAATCGATTTTTGGCAAGGAAAATTGTCTTTTTGGGCAACCTTGTTTGAGGTCGGTGAATCGCTCATACTCTCACTGTTCCTCCTTTTGGGGGGGCGACTACGCATTGGCGAGCCATCAGGATAGGGGCTTCTCGGACGACGTTAGCTCTGATGGGAGCTTATTCACTTCGCCTTCAAGACTTTTAAGCATTCCAGGGCGAATTTCCTTCTCTTTTGGCGACTAGAGAATGGTTTCGGTTCAGTGACATTTTGTGGCGATGGCGATTTCATGATCACTGCCAGGACGTCTCTTTGTGACCAAGCAAGTACATCAGAGTTTTCTTTCAAGAAGTTTATTAGGTGAAACGAAGCTCACTGG
>CM018899.1:14119589-14127089 GCA_009663005.1 Actinidia chinensis
TGAAGGCAATGGGGTCAGCAAGTTGTTTATGAACTTGTATATATAATTCTTTATACATCTTTAAAGCTCTATACAAGTTTAGTGGCTAAGAATACAAGTATACAGATAAGGCTTCTCTCTCAGGGATAACTGTAAGTAAAGAGTGATGACGGAAGGCTCTTCCTCTCTCTCTTCCTCTCTCTCTTTCTCCCCCCTACCCCAAAAAGGTATGCTTTTCTTTGTTTGGTTGCGTCAGTTTTATGCTTAGAAGCCAAGACTAAGGATGTGTTTGAATTAAGGAGACTGATAAGGAAGAGGAAGGAAAATGTTAATGGATTCAATGATTTAGATTTAATATTTTTTTAATTATTTTAGATTTTGTTAAGTTGAAAATTTGAGGCGAGTAACTAGTAGTCAGAATTGCTCAATGTACCAATCTCGGTCAACTGCGTAGAGAGACAAACGTTACCAGCTGAGGTGAAGCCCCTCAAATCCCCTCCGGTGTGACGATAAGATCGTAGGAGAGATGCTAAACAAAACTCAGCATAGAAGGCAAATAGCAATAGCTTAAGAATTGCGATTGCAGTTATCTCTTTCTGAAAAATGATGAGCGATTTTTATAAGCGAAGAATTTACAAACGTGTGAGGAGAGGTGCAATGATCGGGTAACTAAATAAGGAAGTCGTGGCCAAAAATAGCAGCGTAATGGGTGAGTTTGTCATATGGAGGTCGTGCCGCAACTATAAGAGATTGGTGGAAATGGAATCAATCACGTTTATCCCAATTGAAAATATTGGCAACATAAACTACCGACCAGCATGAATCTAACTATTTGAGAAGCTGAGAAAAGAACATGGGTGAGTGACGTAAGACAGCTTGACATGCTGAGTGGCGATTATAAGAGACATTGACGACGTGACCTTTCCAGACTTTGACAATATGACCATTTTATGAATAATGTGGCGACATGGTTTCCTCGGATTGGGTCATCTTTTCTAGAGTTAATTTTGAATAAGTAAAATTCGTCCATCATCAGTTGCCCCCTACTCGTGACGCCAAGGAGAATAACTTGGCATCATTGAGTATCCAATGAAATGATGAAAGATGAGGTAATCATGTAATGTCAACCAAATGACCATCACTCGGATTGTTTCATATGTGCTTGTTGGAGTCATACTAACTCCCTCCATCCAATATTAAAGTACTACTATGATTCTATTTTGAAATATCTCAAAATGTATGTTTAAGTTTAAAAATTAACAAATAAAATATGCAACTTTTTTATTTTACCCTTTATTTTATATATTATATTTTAAATAATATTCCAACTAAAATAAAATTTTAAAGGTAATGATTATATGAATGAAATTGAAAAGTTAATAAAAATTAAATGTAATAATTTTGTTTATTTAAAAAGTTAGAATATCTAGAAGAAAACTTTAGTATGGGACAGAGGCAGGGGGCGGCCAGAATTTAGTTAGGAGGCTAAAATCTTAATATAAATAGTTACGAAAGGATAAACATAAAGCTTATATTGATAAAACATTGTTACATTTACACCTGTCACATGACAGGTTTTTTCCAATTTTCTGAAAGAGGAACAAATGATAGCATCATACTAATTTCTTTAAAACTCTTTTTCTTAATATAAAACAAGTAAACATTAGGTTAAGAACTGATCTCCCATTCAGTTATGAACAAGCAAACTATCATTCTCAATATAAACAAGCAAACTATCCGTTGGTGATGAAGATGAACCAAACTTTGGCACGGATGAAAAATATTTCTTCATTTTAAATTTAAAAAAAAAAGTCACTAAAATCACCGGTTCAACACAAAAAACACAATAGCTATATACACCCCACATTACAAAGATTGCAAACTAAGGAGTATCAAAGGCAAATTAACCAAATAAATTGCATTTAGCAAAAATAATTGAAATAAGAGCACAAATTATCACATTTGAATTCAATTTGAAAAGAAAACACAATCTACAGTAATCCTAAAATCTACATAACAAAAATAATCAAATTAATGTACAGAAGTCAATTTAGTCACTGTTTATTACTATGATCCCTAGTTTTGGTGATACATCTACTACTACTAGTATGTAACCTACGCTCTCTCTCCCTCTCAGTCATCATATGCTACACTAGTATATACCTATCCCACTTTCCTTTTCTCTATCTCTCATCCGTCCTTTTTAACTTTTCAAAATGTACATTTATCTACCTCTCTGAGTTTTTGACAACTCCAGAGACCTCTCTTATTTTTTATTAAATAACAATTAAACTCCCTATCAATACAATGTTTAAATCACAACCACCATTAACAAAATAGATCTATTATGAATTGTGAAATACATCGTTTAGGAGGAAGGATTTAGAATCCCTCATTTTCTGGGGCGGTAGCAGCAAGAAGCACATCATGAATTTTAATTTTTTTAATATATTTTAGAGAGGAAGTATAAAAAATTAAAAAGCTTAAAGTATATTTTGATAAATTTTTAAAAGTGAGAGGGGTTATAGCCCTGGTACCAATCTCCATCCGCCCCTGGACGGAGGGAATAAGTTTTATTGGTTTCAAAAGTTTAGTCTATCTAGAAAGCATCATCCATATAGTAGTCGAACAGTGTAATTAAATTCAACTTTCATGTGTTTTTGGGTCTAATCTGAGTTAATCAGAAACATTATCTAGAAAAGAAAACGTGTGAAATAATTTCATTATTCCTTATATCATGTGTTGAGTTTTTTTGGTTTGATTAGATTGCTGCAGAGGTCTTTGGAACATTTTTGGTGAGCTTGAGAGTCGATAATATTATGTGATTATCAGTTAAACATAGAGGCAGCTAAAATAATAATTTTTGGGGCTACCACATATCATACAAGTTTTTTTTTTCACACTTTACTTTTTTAATTCAAAAGTGAACAAAATTATTTATTTTAATGAGTGTATTGAGATAAAAAGTTTGGAAGACCTAAATCAAAGAGTAAATTTGTCATTTTTGTATAAAAATAAAGTAGAGAGAAAATCTTGACATGACTTTTAAAAGTAAGATAGTACGTGTTATTTTTAAAATTACAGGAGAGATGACTATTTATCAAAAACCTAAGGACTCTATTTATCAAAAACCTAAGGGGAGGTCAATGAAATTTTTTATTTATTTTTTCAGTACATTATCATTGAGTACTTAAAAGTAAACTATTTAGATAAAATATTTTTTAAAAATATTATTGATAAAAAAATAAAAATGGAGTAGTTTATAAATAAATAATATTTTTTTAAAAAAAAAGAGCATTTATTTATTTTAATTGGTGTATTGAGGAAAAAAAGTTTAAAAGACCTAAATCAAAGAGCAAAATTATTATTTTTTTATAAAAATTAGCTCTTGGAGAAATCTTGACATTAGTTTAAAAAATAAGGAAGATCAATAATATTTTAAAACTACAGGAAAATTGACTATTTTTTCAAAAACATCAAGGGAGATAAGTGAAATTTACCATTGAATAAACAAAAGGTAAATTTCACTGTTTTTTTTAAAACTTTTCAATTTTAATTCATTTAAATGTGGTCTCTCCATTCAAATTCGTAAAAATATCGATGAAAAATACAAAAAAAATGCAATATCCGTAACATTATTAACAATTGGATGGAGGAATCACATTATAACTAATTGAAAACTGTAAGATTGCAATTGTTCAAATTAGAACTGTAGAGACTAAAGTGAAAAAACTTTATAAAATTACAGGGACTAATGTTGAAACGACCCTAAAAGAAAAAAAATTCTTGTACATTTAAAAATAATTAATAATATAAATTCATTTAATTATATAATTTCACTTACTAAAGTAACTGAAGTTGGATAATTCATTTTGAATTTAAAAACCCAACAAACTCTCAAAAGAAATAGAAAAGTTGAAATCAAAGGAAAAACGTGAATTGATTGGAGTCAATGGGGTCAGGGCGTCAGCAATAATGTGTACGAGGCTTAGTCACAGAATCCGTGAGAGGTGGGCCACGGATTGCGAATTGTTACCGTGATTTCATAAATTTAGTATAAATTTTCCTTAAATTCGTTAATCCTATATAAAATATATATCGAAAATAATCATATATTAAAATTTATTATGTATATTTATTAGTAATTATAAATTATAAAAACTGAATAATTATAGTCATTTAATAAATATTATATATATATATACATATATAATCATATTATTAAAATGATTAATAATATTCAGTTTTTATAATTTATTATTAGTAATATAATATATAATAATATATTATTATTTTGGCGTTCTGAAAACGCTCTCATTCTCGTACTATTTTAACAATTGACGCTCTCGCGCTCGCGCTCCCGCTTTGTGTGACCTAAGTACGAAGAACTTGAACAGTAACCAGAAATATATCTATTGTCACTCCACAATAGATCTATTTATTTGTATAGGAACTTGTATATAAAATTGTTTAGAGATCTCTAAAGCTCTCTCTACAAGTTTAACGGCTTCTCTTTTAGGGGCAACTATAAGTAAAGATTGATGATGGAAGGCTCTTCCATCAACCTCAAAATGAGACAAATTATGCTTCATTTATTTTTTAAAGCTAATCAACCCCAAAATGGGTGGTTGATAAGAGGCCACGGGTGCGTTCCCGTGTGATCACAACTCAACACTATATGAATACCTCATGTGACTCTATATGTAGAGTAATTTATAGAGTGTCCATAGTACTACTGTTTTATCTCTATTAAACCTTTGATTTTGCAGGCTAGTAGGCAACTTGGCGGTAATCACTGGTGGCGCGAGTGGCATAGGTGTAGCCACCGTGCGGCTTTTCGTCCAGTACGGTGCCAAGGTCGTCATAGCAGATATCCAGGATGCCCTTGACCTCTCTCTCTGCGACTCCATTCGCTCCTTCTCCTCCGATTCCATTTCCTTCATCACCTGTCGACGTTGTCGTGGCCAAGCACGGCTGGCTCGACATCATGTTCAGCAATGCCGGTACTCCCGGAAGCCCTGCCTTTTCCATCCTCGACCTCAACCGCACTGATCTTGAAAACGTCTTTAACGTCAATGTCTTTGGCGCCTTCAACTGCGCCAAACACGCCGCAAGGGTTATAATTCTCTCCAGAAAGGGGACCATCATTTTCACGAGCAGCGTGGTTTTGGTTACAACTAGTTTGTGCTTGCACCCGTACACGGCATCGAAGCATGCGATGGTGGGGCTGGCGAAGAATTTATGCGTGGAATTGGGGGAATTTGGGATTAGGGTTAATTGCTTATCGCCTTATGCGATCCACACGTCGATGTTAACGAAGAGCATTGGGCTCAGTGATAGGGAGGCGGGGGAGCGGCTGATTTTAGAGTCGGGAAACCTGAAGGGGGCAGTGTTGGAGATAGAGGATGTGGTGGCGGTAGCGATGTGGCTGGTGAGTAGGAGAGCAAGTATGTGAGTGGGCCGAATCTGGTGTTGGATGGGGTTATGGGACTACCAATCTTGGTTTTGTTGAGGCGGTGAAAAAGATTAGGAGTATGTAACTCGATTTCATTAGTTTTCTATTAGAATCGAGGGCAAAACAATCCATCCCATGTGAGTATGTTGCATTGCATTGTTGTTAAAATACTACGGTATTTTAATAAATAAATGTTATCAACATAGTTGTATTGCGTTTCAATGTGAAAATCCACATGACTAGCTCATTCTTGCTTGGTTAGATGGAAATAGATTTTTTCTTCTTAGTATACTTTTTCAATTATTAGTCATTTTTTTTTCTTTTTCAATTCTTCTAATCAAGAAAAACTAGAAAAAAAATAATCATAGTTAGAAAATCTAACTTCCAGTTGAAAGCAGACTAGGATGCGAATATCACTGTCATAAAACCTAACGGTCCCCACTTTTAACATATCTTGAAGCATTTTAAAAGCGAATTGGGACGCGAATATCACCGTCAAAAACACTAACACCAAGTTGGACTTTGTCATTCGACGTGGGACCCAAGGCGGTCCACGGGGCTGAGTCCGCTATAGGAGTGCTTGGTGGGAAGCCAGGACAACCTTATGCAGGATCAGAACAATGGGATGGTAACGTTCGGGCTGAGGGTGATAGGGATGGTGACTCTCCAGTAGAGGACGTTGTGGCGACAACAAGTGGTTATGAAGGTGTTATATGTTATAGTCCTTTGCTGTAATTAATAAGATATTATTTTATATTCTAATTTTTTTAAGCTTGAAGGAGATTCATGTGAGTGTGTAAACTTTGTTCCACATTAGTAAGCCAAGCTTTTAGTGGGAGAGACTCCTTATATGTAAGAGATGTTTGTCCCAAATTTTCTAGTGGGAGTAACTCTATCTATATAAGATAAGTCTATCCCACATTGTTAAGTTAAGTTTCTTGTGAGAGTGATTTTCTTTTTATGAGAGAATGTTTGTCGCACATTGCTTAGTTAAGTATTTGAGTGGGAAATATTCTCCTATAAATAGGAGAAGTCCTAATATTTTATCCTCAAACTTTGAGATTCATCCTTTAAGGAAACTCATAATTTGTTTTTAATATTTTCATATATAGGAGAAGAAAATAGACATTTTATTTTAAAATTTAAATTAGCGGTAATAATATTTGTCCCACATTGCTTAAAAAAGTTTCTAGTGAGAGTAACTTTCTCTCTATAAGAAAAGTCTATCTCATATTGCTAAGGTAAGCTTTTTGTGAGAATAATTCTCTTTTTGTGAGAGAATATTTGTCGCACATTGCTTAACTAAGTGTTTGAGTGGAAAAAACTCTCTTACAAATAGGAGAAATCTTATTATTTTCTCCTCAAGTTTTGAGATTCCTCTTTTAAGGAAACTCATAGTTTGTTTTTAGTAATTTTCGTATATATATATATATAAGAAAATAGAAATTTTAGTTTAAAATTTAAATTATTGGTAATAATGGTTATTTTAATTAATGACCGTTTTAATTATCGTTTAGTATGGGACATTTCGCTTTGATTTTAGTTCGTTGGGATTTTGTCCCACACTATAATTTTGGCCATGCGCAAATATGCAAACTATGAACGATTAAGAATTTAATCCCACATTGGTGAAAATGTGTGATGGTTTGAGACTTTCTTTAGTTATCTATAAATAGGACTAGAGAAAATCCTAAATTAATATACACATGTGAAAACCTTTCTCTCTCTTTCTATTGTTCATTCTTCTTCTTATTTTTTGGGTGATATTCTAATTCTAAGATTATTAAGGAGTACAACCTTAATTAATTTTAAATTAGTAGTAATTGTATTTTTGAGATAGAATTTTCAAATGTCCATTTGCACTATAGTAAAAAAATTAATGTCTTAAAGATTCCTGGATGTACGTTGCCTAATTTTTAATTTTTTACATTCTGATTTGTTATTCCTTTTAAAGTTTTTATCATTTTTCCACAATAATTTTAAGAGAGTAATTATTCTCAATGGAGTCTACAATGACAAAATCTCAAGTTCAAGAAGTGAAAATGCTTGAGAGATTCAATGGCCTT
>CM018899.1:14154589-14157089 GCA_009663005.1 Actinidia chinensis
AAGGGTATTAGTGTAATTTTAATATATCTATCAACTATGTTAAGAGACAATTACTGACAGGACAGGGGAAGTCAATGTAGTTTTTAAACGTCAAGAGAAAATCTGTATTAAAGATAGATCTGAAGAAACGTCATTATAATTTGTCCTTCCTATTACAACAGGTTTTCAAAGAACTAAAACTTGGATTCCAAATTGTCCAGATTTTGACATCAACACCAATTGCTACGATTTCGACCCGACCATTTGGTTTTGTGGAACCCCATCACTTGGTACTTAAAAAAATAAAATGTTTAGATATTGAGGAATCATAGTTTTTGAAAGTCAAAGGAAAAAAATAAAAATATCAGTTGATTTTTTGACTATAGTCTCAGTCTCATGAATGGGCCAGTGTATTGGCCCTTGAATCCTTCTCCATAAAAATAGAATAATTTCTGCTATTTGGGTTCTCCACTTACAGTAAAAAAACTACAAAGAAAAAACAAAAGACCCATAAAAAATAAATTACAAAGCAAAGAATAAAAAAAGGAACTCCTATTCAACATAAATGCCAAAACTGGCTATTTGAATAAATATGTGGTCAATTCCATTTTGTTTTTTAATAAAGGTCACATCAAATAAACATACTCCTTCAAGGCTTCTGTCTCAAATTTATTTGTTCATTTTTTAGGAATTTAAGGAGTTAAAAATAATACACTTAAATATTTTAAATTAATAAAATATTTTTCAATAATTTAAAAAATTTAAAAGTAAAAAAGTTATTTTGTCACAGAAAATAAAAGGAGAGAGTAAAAGAGAAATCATTTCTTCAGTGACTGACTTTTAAAAATGGACAAATATTTTGGAGAATATAAAAAAGTAAAAAAGTTAACAAACAAAAAGAGCGGAAAATTTATTTGATCATATTACAAATCTAGGTTTTTTAAGGAATAAAAAAATAATGCACTTTAAAAGTTTGAACTTTTTATAATTAGGATCCAGTTGGACTAGCTATTTGTTTTGAATAACTAAGAAATCATGTAATTTTTCTGTTAATAATTTTATTGGTTGTTGAGATATAAAATATTTTTTTATTTTATCTTAAAAACCTTGGCCAAATGTGCCCAATTAAACCAAGCTAAAGTATTAATGGTTATCTGAACACTTAAGCCGAACATGCCAAAATCTTGGGGGTGGTTGTGGGGGGCAAGAACAACTGATAAAACGTAGGCCAAACGGTGCTTACCCTTCAACAACTTGAAATTACGTAAAAATAAAAAAATTGACTTATTAAGTCAATTAAAAAAAGAAAAAATTGAGAGAAGATTTACAATATTTTGAGTTGGTGGACCCATTAAAGTTGACAAATATAGACATTTAAAAAAGAGAAAAATAGAAAATCAAAATTGAATAGTAGTAATAATCTATACAAGGCCGTGTTTGGAATCGTTTTAGGCCTTTTCTCTTTGTATAAAGCCCACAAAAAAAAGTCAGCTATTACAGTAGTGAAATCTTGTCTGGATCGGATCTATGATTGCTAAATTTAGCCCCAATTTGAAATTGTCCGCAACAGTGTACATTCTTGCTGGCCCAGGCCCATCTTTAGGGCTATTAAATGAACTAAACTATTTGACCTAAGCTCGTGATCGACTTATTAAAAACTAGTTTAAAATCAGTCCGTTATCCGAATAAACTAAATTTGAACATGTATTATAACTCGCTTAATTTTCAAACCAAGACAAGCACTACTATTTAGCTCAACAAGTTTGTAGTGGTTAAAAAAATCAAGTTACCCGGAGTTTGACTCATAATTGGCTCATTAAGAATTTGTTTGATTAATTTGACTAATAAACGAACCAAAATTATTAAAATCCAGTAGCATGATGGGCTGCAGAATAAATTGGGCCAGCCCCCATGTCATTGGGCTGCATCTAAGAAGAAGAACAACAACAACCATATAGAAAGGAAGGCTCAGTTTTTAATCAATTTTGTAGAATACTTTGTTAAGAATACTTTGTTATCATATATGAATTACTTTTTACCTGATTTATTTTTATTTTTAATTTTAATTTTGAAGACATCTTTTTAATGTTTTCTCAAAAATGTGTTCTTATTGAGAAATTCCCATAAAATAAGTTTTGAAAACCATTAACTAAACACTTTTTTGAAAAAAAAATTCATCTTACAAAACTGATTCTGAAAATTAAAAGAAACCAAACTGTTACGTTTTTTTTAAAATTAAAATTTGTTAAACTAACTGCAACAAAAATGAGTTTTTTTAATTAAAAAACCCTTTAAAGTCTTGAATTGATGGGACAAGAATACTTAAAATTTGAATTGAATGTAAAAACACCCACTGTGTGTTAAAACGAAAGGAAAAAACTGCGTCATCCAAAAAAAAAAAAAAGGTTAGTGATTTTTTCACTCTCTTTTTTTATGACTTCGTTTTCTTAATTTTTATTAGCATGAATTTACCCAAATGTACTGAATAATTTTGAATAAAATGGGTACTTAGATAAATTTA
>CM018899.1:14167089-14182089 GCA_009663005.1 Actinidia chinensis
CTCGATTTTCTTCCTTTCATTTATCAAACTCACACACCTTACAATTGGTGTCGTTTGTGAAAATTTGATTATAGACATTTGCAAAGTCAGCATTGATGGCATCACAAAGTAGCAAGCGTTTCGACAGACAAGAAACCCATAAGGAGCCCCCTCATGTAGGGATGGCAATGGGACAAGGCAGGGCCGGAAGGTTGGAATCCCCGTCCCCGATCCACGAAATTTTTTAAATCCCCGATCCCCGCCCCGATCCCTGGCGGGGGGGGATTTTGTTTACCCCCCCCCTCAGCCCCGCCATACGGGGATTGGGATCCTCCACCGGTTTGATATTGGACTTTTCTGCATTTGGTTCAAATCAACCCGGTTGTACAAGCCTATGTGATTCATCCATTACAAGCATATGCTAACAAAAATCACAATTGATGTGTTGTTATTTACCGGAGATTAAATTAGGATTTAAAATGCTAAATATAAATAAATAAATACAACAAACAGTCATGGTTTTTCTCAAAAAGCAAGTTCATAATCTATGAGCATTAAAATTACAATAGCTGTCAGTCTACATCCCCAAAAAAATGTGGAATACTTCAACAGATAAAATGCCTTGTGAAGATAACGCCTCCAACCAACAAATGCCATAGAAAATCCCTAATACATTCCAACAGATAAAAACATCACAGAATCTATATTGTTCAGCTTCCCACAACCAACAAATGCAAAAAAAGCCAATTAAAGCCCCAACTAAGCAATAGCCTCCAAAAACTACAAAGCAACACCACAACCACTTAACTTTAAACTTGCATAACAAAAGCTATCATAGATAGGTAGCCACAATACACAGAAATTAAATTTGTTACAGAGTGGACACACCATCCCAACATCCATTATCATCATTCTGGTTTGCCAAAAACGGAACTTGCCGACATCTCTAGCCTCACCTTAAAATTACAAAAAGAAATAATAGGATAAGATATAAAATGACGGAAAAAACAGTGGACATAAATAAAAGGGAATTAACAATACCTCTATTCCAATATGCGAAAACACAACAAGTTTGACACACATCCATGCTTCCAAAGTCTTGGATTGAAGCTTACTTCGATTTGACTCACCACTCTTTTTCTTTTTTTTTTTTTTTTTTACCATTGTGCTAAAAGCAGACTTGATGACAACAGTAGATACGGTATGAATAACACATCTCTAACTATGATTGGCAAAAAGGTAGGTACTTCACTCAATGGATTTCCACCATGCCAATATATTAAAGTTTTGATTTCTTGGTAACACATCTCCTCCACCAAATATGATCAAATTTATGATGTCACTGTGAAGTTTTACCTTTTTTTTTCAGAGAACAAATAAATCAAAATCAGGAGAGAGCATCTTACCCCAAGAGTAATGTTGCCCATTTAAAAGATTCACCACACTAGTGTTGTTTTCACCTTCGTACTTTGTAAGAAGTCATAAAAAAGCATTAGAAATTTTCTCAATCACAACAAAAGAATCAGTCTCAAATATTTGAAAAATAATACTCTATCAAAAGTCATCTTGTACCTTGGGTCTAATCACAGCGACAAACTCCAAAATGGCCATGAATAATTTGTCAATACTTGCCCCCATATTTATTGATTACACCATAAAGTGTAATATAGTTCTTTAATTTGTACTTTGTTAGACTTAGATAGCATTAATTTTTTGATTTAGTAATCATTTGTTTGATTATATTTTGTGGTATTTGTAGGTATGAGTGAGTTATAAACGCAAAAGAGCATAAAAAGAAAAACAGCACAAAAATGACCGGTCGGGAGTGTGGTGATCAGTGACCATTCGAGGAGATTCGCGTAATCCTAACAATTTATTTCAAAGGGGGACCATTTATTTAACAAGCCAAGAGGAGTGTTCACAAACAAAGTCAACCAATAGTGGCCACAACTTGTTTTCTTTCTCCTCCGTGCTTTCCCCCATCTTCTCTGGATCTTCCTTCTCCTTTTGTCTATAAAAGGAGGATGAAGGGAGGTCTAAGGATATATTTTTTGGTTTTGGGAGGAGAAAAGAGAGTATTGATAGATTTGGAGTTTCAAGTTTTAGTTTCAAGTTTTGAACTCTCTCTCTCTCTCTCTCTCATAGTTTTAGTCAGTATTTGTTTAGTTTCCAAGTTCTATGAAAATTTTTACTTATAATTGTCATCCCTGACATTTTTTATTGATTATACTACATATTAGCTTATATTTTATTGCTTATTTATTGATTATCGAAACCACACAGTGTGGATGATTTCTATCGCCACGCCGGAGGACGTTTTATCCAAGTTACTGCCTTTATATTTTCATCTAAATGGCTGGGTTAAATTTACTTATCATTTTCGTGTAGTTTTCTATTTTATTGTTACAATGCGTTATGGTTGTATACTCTGATTCATCTGCAAGTTTATTAACTATTAGTGCCTTTATTTCGGTATTTACTTATTTGTTGCCTTCTCTTCTCTTTACGATTTGGTTATATATTCATAGTATCTAAGTTGTGGTAAGTTTTATCTATTTTAATTTGTAATTTGTATTTATATTTAAATTTTTAAAGATTTTCCATAATGAAGCAGAGTAGCTAAATTTTTAATCTTGGTTGATTGTGAAAATTGGTTGAAGGTCTTGGATGAAAAAGAATGGCGGAAGATGGGTTTCAAAGTTATTATATATTCAGGTTTTATCATTCTTTATCTTCATTGTTCTAATAAATTATGAAAACTTGGATGGATTGATTATGTTCGGCAACGCTTATGCCATAAGCTAATCTTAGTATACGTATGCGTGTTGAATCGATTGGTATTCCTCTTTGAATTTAAACAACCATATCTATTCTAGAAAATAAAGTTTTTTAAAGAACAAAGGGTTTTATTGCTAATCCCGAATCCGAGACTCCGACGAAGTCGAAGGAATTGAGTTATAAACATCTCACCTTTGGAATTCCAAGATACAATTATCAGTTTGAAACGATTACCCCGACATCATTTCACATTGATTTTACAAACAATCTTCATCAAGTTATTTATTTGATTGTAAATAGATCGAGAAACTCAAACAAATTTCAAAAAAAAAACAATCATGTTTTTATTTTTTTAGGAAAATACTTTGTTAAATCCTTGTGAGTAAGTAATTAAGAGGGGAAACTCTTTCCTTTCAGTCTTGCTCACAACACTCCCTGTGGAACTGGACCTTGTACTCCGAGTTATACTATCAGTCGGCCGTCTCTTGGGGTCTATCTCAAGGCGCAGTTTGGCGAGAGATCAAGTTTTGCGCCGTGTGCCGCGGAGTGAAGGGACCACGAGCAAATCGCTAAAAAAAAAAAACTTTTTTTTTAAAAAAAAATGATTTGGACATGGACCACTGAATGTTGACTGTTGAATTTGACCGGTCAATCAAATAAAAAAAATTGTGTTTGATGTGTTTTGACTAGAAATAGCATTACTATTTGCCACATGAATATGCAGTCCCATTGGGCTCGGATAGACAATAGAACGCTTTTAGAGTGACCCAACCATAACCAGTAACGCACCTCCCGGAATCTCGTTGTGTCGACCTAGGGATTAACTTTTCGAAAGACCAAAATGAAGAAGGGAGGGGACCCAACCCCAACTTTGACCCCACAAAATCCAAATGCAATTATTAATCACCAATGGGTGCAGTGCGCAAAATTCCTCTTCCAACCGGCACGTGGCTTAGGGGGTGATAACAGGAGGCGGGGGGGGAGGCATACATGGAGTATTGGAGCTCCCCAATTTCCAAAACATTGAGGATTACTGAACCCTCCCCTGTCAAAGCACGAGTTCATGCATTGTTTCCCACCCCACTACGCTACTCTGAACATACGATCAGGTAGGATGCAAAATGCTTCCTCAATTTCATGGGGTAGATCGAAAGGCTTATGCCTTTATTAAGGAATTTGAAGATGCATGCTCATTAGTGATGGACAATCTTGTCCAAGAGAAAATCTTTTTCTCAAACTTTTTCCTTTTTGTTAAAAGTTACTGCTAAGATACGACATGGTTCAATTCTTTGAGACCACTTTCTATCACTCTTGAGCAAAAATCTGAAGGAGAATTTTGAAAAAACTATTTTCAGAGAAAATAGAAGAAGCATTTAGACGCCAAATTCACAATTTCTCCATGTTAGGGGAAAAACTCTTTCAATGTGGAGCGTTTTAAGGAGCTTCAACTCTTGCCACACCAGGGGCTTTGCCGAATGGCACGTAAATCAACATCTTCTATGCCCTCTTATGCCCAACTACTAAAAAACAATTGTCGAGACCATGTGCGCAGGAAACTTTCAGGGATAAGCACCTCATTTGAAGCTTATTCCTATTTTGATTACCTCGCAAATTGACCTGAGATGGGCATCCACAGGGACCCAGAATCCCGAAGGTAGGCCTAATCAACAATGGGAAAATATCATATGAAAGAGGTTGACGATGTGAATGCTAGGGCTTGCCACCATGGCAAGAAATTAGAGCCCTAGAGTTTACAAGGTTAATGCAGAGTGGGAAATGAAGAGCTTAAAGAAGTGAGTGTGCTGTTGGGAAACAAAGAGCATGAAACCATATCGTGCCCCGTCATTTTTCAGGTATTAAGGAGGCCTTGCATGGCCCAAGTCAATGCTATTGGTCCTATGGCCAAGGAGCAAAAACCCATACTCCAATACCTAAACCCGGGTGTGGAGAGATCATCCAAATTCGGATGGCGCAATGAGGGGACTCAAATTCTCACGCATATCAAGGAGGTTTTACCAAACCTCTCTAATCTTAGCAGCACCTCATCCACCACCACAAACCACAGAATATCAGCCTTCACAGTTAATCTTCTCGGACTCTACCAAAGTCATTCCAACCTCCACCTCAAGCTCAATCCAAACCATACAACCCCCAATAAGGTCGTTGGAGGATACCCTTTTCAATAATTCATTATTCAATCCCAAGGAGGGGAAGGCTAAATTCACGGGTGTTGTGATTGATTAAGACTTGGATGGACAATATTCAGAGTCAATTGACTATTCTACACAAGCCTTGACCCTTACTGAGAAGGGTTAAGTTACTTGCCCACAACCTCAACCAAACCATCTAGGCAAGTACATTTGCTAGATCTCAAACCAACCATCTTCTGGCATGAGCAAGTTCAAGCCATCATTGTTTAAAGAAAGTGTAAGACGATTGACAAGACTATTCTCCTATGATCCTAAGGGTAGGGGAGAGCCCATCTAAAGTAGTGACGGTTTACGGTTAGGGGGGATAAATAAAGAGACTGGTTTGATGAAAAGAAAAAATAGAGTGAGGTAGTGTCGAGAGAAGAGGAGAAAAAAAGAAAAGACTGGTCAGTTAACTAAGAGTGAGGAAGTCTTCAGGAGGAAACGTGAGATTTTGCTCATGCCCCATTCCACCATCGGTAGCCAACCAAAGAACAATTTGAGTTCTGAGATTGAGGGGACTTTAAAACAAGTCAAAAATAATCTAACTCTCTTGGAAGAAGCCATAAAAACAAGTGCCCTCTTATGCTAAATTTCTCAGGATTTTATGCCACAGTTAAGAGGAGGCTGAATGTGAGAGAGAAGCCTTCCTTTCCTAAGGATGTCCAATTCCATGTCAAGTAAGACCACCAAAAGTATAAAGATCTGGGGTGTCCTATCGGACATGCGTCATAGGAGACCATAGGATAGAGGGATGCCTTTGGATTTGGGATCGAGTGTGAATTTATTGCCATACTCTGGGATGAGAAATTGGGATTAGATGAGCTGAAGCCTAATAGATCACACTCCAACTAGCAGATCGCTCTATCAAAGCCCCAAGGGGGTAGTGGAGGATTTTGTCTTAGTAAAAGTTGTTGACAAGGTTTACTACCCAGCGGATTTTGTGTTTTGATACTCAACCGGTTGATAGACCCCCATACCCAAAACCATATTCTTATTCATTTGGGTCGACTTTCTAGCCCACATGTGATGCCATCATCCTGTGCGAAGGGGTCTCTTGAAGTTGTCTTTGAAAATATGGCTGTTGAATTAACATGTTAATGCAGAAAACAACAGGGATTAGAGGATATTCGGAAGTAATCTATCGAAATCAATAGTGCAAGAAGAGGCACTTTGAGAGGAGAGGGCGGGCCGTGTGTCGAAGACCCATTAGCTAGAATGTGATGTGTGGGGAGGTCTTGACTACTTGGAAAGTTGAGAAAGTGGGAGTTAGTTTGTAAATGAGGATACGGTCAGAGGTTTGTCCTGTAATGACCGTGGAGTCAAGGACCCCCACTTGTGAGCCTTTGACTTCCTAATCCTATTAAGCCCCAACCATCAGAACTTGAGGCTCTTCTAACAATCGAAAGAAAGCCTTTTACCTTCTACTCTTAAAATTGTTTTTTGGGTGAAGGGAATCTTATCCAGGAGGGATATCCTCATCATTAACATGAAGCTAGGAGAAGCATTTGTGCAGTGCTCAAAGCACCAGAAACGGCCATAGGGTTGGACATCGCCGATTTATTTAACACGCATTAGCCCCCCTTATTTGCACTCATGCATTTATTTTGAGGAAGGGGCTAAGCCGGTGCGCCAAATGCAACGGCGATTGAACCCAAATGAAGAAGTTGTTAGGGGTGTGAAGTACAAAAGCTCCTTGATGCAGGTATTATATACCCAATTGCCGATTCGAAATGGGTGAGTCCCACCCAAGTTATTACCAAAAAGTCTGGGGTAGGAAGGGACCGGTAGTCAAAAATGAGAATAAGTGAATTGATACCTTACCGATTAAAAAACTGGGGTGGCGGATGTGCCATGACTACGGCGCCTTATGCCGTGACCACCAAAGATCATTTTCCCCTTCCCTTCTGACCAAGTCTTAGAGAGGCGGCGGGTAGCAGGACGGGCTTATTATTGCTTCTAGATGGTTACTCGGCCCTATAATCAATTGGAAAATAGCCTGGGGACGACACGACCAAGACAAGACCACCTTCACGTGTACCATTTCGGCACATTTGCTTACAAGCGCATGACCCCATTTGTTTTATGCACTGCTCCCGCCACTTTTCAGAGAGTATGATTAGCATTTTTAGGATATGGTGGAACGAATTTTGGATGGAACGAATTTTGGAAGCGTTCTTTATGGATGATTTTTCAGTGTAGGGAGACACCTATGACCAATTGTCCTGAATGAAAATCTTGGGTGGTACTTAGGAGGATGTGAAGGAGAGCATCTTGTTTTGAATGGGAGAAGAAATGTCACTTCATGGTGGACAAGGGTATAGTTCTTGGCCACATTCTTTCTGGGGAGGAGGAAGGGCATTGGGTAGATCCTGCTTAAGGTAGAAGCTCATCCAAAAGCTACCTGCCCATCGGAATGTAGGGATGTTAGGTATTTCTTGGTCATGCAGGGTTTTACAGGGCGTTCATTCAATCATTAGTGCATTTCTAGGCCTTTTGTGTGCCCTCTTGGCAAAAGACGCTCCATATCGAATGATTCGTCGTGTCAACTAGCTTTTGACAATTGAAAAATCATTTTGACTTACGGCTCCCATAATCCAACCTCCGGATTGGAGCCTACCTTTTGAATTAATGTGGAGGACTAGTGACTTCGCCGTAGGCGGCGTTCTAGGCCAAAGAAATAAGAAGAAAGAAACCTCATGTGCTCCATTACGCAAGCAAACATTGAATGAAGTCCAACCGGT
Source organism: Actinidia chinensis (assembly GCA_009663005.1). NCBI lineage: Eukaryota > Viridiplantae > Streptophyta > Magnoliopsida > Ericales > Actinidiaceae > Actinidia > Actinidia chinensis. The sequence continues at coordinate 14,174,780 of CM018899.1, forward strand.
GAACTTATTACCACCACCGAGAGAAAGAAGAAGAATTGACTAGCATCGTCTTCGCTTTGGACAAGTTTCGATCGTAATTAGGGGGTCGAGAAGTGATAGTTTTCCACAGACTACGCTTGCCCCCCCCCCCATTCAAGTAACTCTTGATCAAGCAAGATGCAAGCATAGATTGTTAGGGGTTCTCCTTTTTCAAGAATTTAATATTGGAAATTAGGGACAAAAAGGAGTGGAAAACGTTCGTTGCAGATCATATTTCACGCCGCCCTTTTGAGCTTCTGGCAAGGAGATGACTCTCCTATCTGTGCATGAATGAAACGTTCCCTGATGAACAACTTATTGTAGGCAATGCGTTGTGAACAGTCTTTGATACTGGGTTTATTGTGGTATGCCAATGTAAGCCAACTATTTAGCCACAAAAGTACTACCTTCTAATTGGTCCTCAATGGACAAAAAGCGATTCTTATCGGTAGAAGACAATTCTTTTGGGACTGAGCGTATTGTTTCAAATATGTTCAGAGCAGATTAGTGAGGAGTGAGGAGATGTGTACATGATGATGAAGTTCAAAGTGTCATAGATTTGTAATTCTCAAGCCTGCTTGAGCCATTTTCATCCAAAGAAAAATTTGTGTTGTGGCAAAAAAATCTTACAATGCGGACTGATTGGCCCTCATGTTCAAAGATGTTCATCTTTTTGTTTAGCTTGTATAGATGTCAAAGGTAGGTAGCCTTACTAGGAAATATATGATGCCCCTTAACCCTATATTTTCATATTTAGAAGTTTTTTGATTGTGGGGCATCTTGATTCATGGGACCGTTCCCTAGTTCTTTGAATATCTAAATCTGGTGGGCGTTGGATTATGTTCAAAATAGGTGGAGGCATTATCCCTGCCCACGGACCAATAACATCAAGTTGTGGTCAATTCATAAAGAAGCAATTTTCTCTCGATTTGGTATATGCCTCGAGCCATCATAAGTGATTGTGGTTGGATCCCATTTTTGTAATAGCCAATGGGGGTGCTCATGAAAAAATATAGAATTGTCATTAAGTTGGCACCAGCCTATCATCCCAGACCCAGGCCAAGTAGAGTTGCCAAATCGAGAGATTTAAGCAAGTTTTAGAAAAAAAATGTTTTAATCCTAACTGAAAGGATTGGTCTTAAGGTTGGTGGACGCTTTTATGGGCATATTATAGCGACAGCTTACAAGACCATCTAGGGTCTTCTTCCTTATAGGACTTGTGTACGGAAAGGCGGTCACCTTCCGGTGGAGATAGAACACAAGCTTATGGGACATCCGTCAATCATTGAGAATTTGAGGAAGCAGGCACCTTTTGAAATTGCAAACTAAATGAACTTGAGGAACTAAGAAAATGATGCTTACGAAAATGCAAAAATTTCAAAGGCCAAATAAAAATTTCAGGACCAACCAAAATTCACCGTAAAAATATTTCATGTTGGTCAAAAAGGTTCTTCTTACATTCCTGATTACATCTTTTTCCGAAAAAATTAGAAGTAGATGGTCCGACCCATATAAGATCACAGAAATCTTTTCCCATGGTTGCTTATTGAATTACAAAATCCTACAAATGACATGTTTTTCAAATTCACGGGCAAAGGTTAAAGCCCTTTATATGTTGGACTCTTTCATGGCCGAGGTTGATTGCGTGGATCTCATTGATCCACCCATTCATAGTTTGAACATTCTGTAGGTTTTTGTCCCCGGTCTTCACCGTGAATTGTTGCCTTGAGGACAATTGCCAACTCTTAGTTGGGGGGTGGGCAAATTATTACGAGAATTCTATTTTATAATTTTTTCTTTTGGGTAGATTTATGTTTTTATAATTGTAATCTTTCAGTTTGATTTGTTGTTTTTCTTTGATTGTTCCTTTGTTAAAAAAAATTAAAAATTAAAAAAAATTAAAAATTAAAAAAATTTAAAAATTTTAAAAATTTTAAAAATTTAAAAAAAGGAAAGAAAAAAAACACGTGATTGAGTATTATATCAAACCTTGTTATGTTTTATTGAATAATTTTCAGGTATTAATCCAGGATTGATCTATCTTGTGCACACTTGGAAGTCTTCGGTAAAGGTTTGATTATCAAAGGAGTGTTCTATTTGTGCACAAAGGAGAGTGTTCACACCAAATGTCAACATAGTGGCCCATAACTTGTTTTTTTTATCATCCGTGCTCTTTCCCCCACTTTCCTGGGATCTTCTTTCCCTTTTTTTCTATAAAAGGAGGATGAAGGGGAGTGTCTAAGGATAATTGTTTGGGAGAGAAAAGAGAGTATTGATTGATAGATTTTGAGTTCAAGTTTTAGTTTAAGTTTTGAAACTCCTCTCTCTCTCCTCTCATTAGTTTAGTTCAGTATTGTTTTTTAGCTTTCCAAATTCTATGAATTTTTACTTTATATGTCATCCCCCCCTGGACATTTTTATGCTTATAATACATATTAGCTTATATTTTTACTGCTTATTTACTATCGAAACACCCCAGTGGATGATTCTATCGCCACGCGGACGGTTGTATCGCTTAAGTATTACGCTTATATTTTCATCTAAATGGCGGGTTAAATTTACTTTATCCGTTTTTGTTAAGTTTTCTTATTTTTATTGTTTACACTGCATTATGGTTGTATACTCTGCTTTCATCTGCCTCTTTTATTATCTATAGTTTGCTTTGGTATTGACTTATTGTGCTTCTCTTCTCGTAAGATTTGGTTATTATTCCAGTATCTAAAGGTGTTGTAAGGTTTTATCATTTTAATTGGTAATTTGTATTTATATTTAAATATTTAAGATTTAATAAATGAAAAGATGAGTAGCTAAATTTTTAAATTTGGGGTTTTGTGAAAATTGGTTTTTGAAGGTCTGGATGAAAAAGAATTGAGGATTTTGGGTTTCAAGTTATATATTCAGTTTTATCATCTTTATCTTATGTTTATAAATTATTGAAAAATGGATGATGATTATGTTCGGCCAACGCTTAGGTAAAGTCTAGTCTTAGTATAAGTATTGCGTGAATCGATGGTATTCACTTTGAATTTTAACAACCAGATCTAATTAGAAAATTAAAGTTTTTAAAGAACAAAGGGTTTTATTGCTAAATCTCCGAATCCGAGGACTCACTGACGAAGTCGAAGGATTTGAGTTATAAATATATCAACTTGAATTCCAAAGATACATATCAGTTGAAACGATTACCCCGAGATCAGTCGCATTTATTTTACAAACAATTTCATCAAGTTATTTATTTGTATTTGTCAAATAGTGAGGAACTCAAACAAATTTCAAACAATCAGATTTTTATTTTTTTAGAAATACTTTTGTTCATCTTTGTGAAGTAATTAAGAGGGGAACTCTTTTCCTTTCAGTTTGCTCACACAACTCCCTGGCGAATCGACCCCTCTACTCCGAGTTATAATACTCCGCCGTGGCCTTCTCTTGGGGTCTATCCAAGCGCACGTTTGACGAGAGATCATTTCTTCTACCATTTTCAATGCATATTCTTCCAATTATTATCGCACTCGACCTATTGAGATAACTCAGTTTAATCTCACACCTTGGGAAAAAAACAAGTTTATTTAAAGTTGGATACTTAGTCCCGCTAAAGATTCGGTTGACTTTATGAAATATTTGCAATCTCCGACATATTTTGTAGATGCTAAGTCCCAATTACGGGGTGTGTGGAAGTATTTGTTATGAGATTTCACGAAGTTTCAAAGGACTCCTCCTAAGGCATCCTTATATTCTATATGGCGGTTTGAAGCATCAAAAATGTAGAGCCACCTTGTAGCACAATCAAGAGATAATTTTTTACCATGTGAATGTGCAATTGGAGACAACATTTCAAACTCTCCTCCCTCGTTTCGTGTTTCGTCCCAAAAAGCAAACACCATTTCTAATTGTTTAATTGGAAGGCTTAGTACCTCTAACCATCTTCCACAATTCAAGTAAGACTATGGGAGCACATCGTACATAAACAAACTCTTAGTTCACAAATGAAAACCATTCTTAATTTTTTCAAAAGCAGAGAAATTAGTGCATCATTTGGTGGAACAATTATCAACAGTACAGAGTTGAAAGATGCCTAATCATATTCCACTTAGAAAAGTTATTCCATCAATGCATCATACAATACTTCGGTCGAGTGGTGGACATGACACATAAAATAAACCTAAATGGAAGTATAGGAACAACATCAAATTAATAATCAAATATAGTAACAAACAACATTAACATCAACAAGTAATCAAAACTGACTAAAATTATGAAATTACCTTATAATGCGGCTTTGCAATTTTCAAGAATCATCAATGAAGTGAGATGTGACAACCACAAACTCTCTTTTCTAATTGCTAGATGTCCACATATCAGTCGTCAGAAAAGTTGATGCCACTAAGGTTCACACTATATAATGGAAAGTCAGACCCAAGGTCCCAAGTCATGTCAGACAAATGATGGTCTTCTAGAATCATTTAAACGTGCCAAGGAATCTCAGGTTAAAATAGTTCATCCAGCTACTCGCAGATCAATTGGGAGCTTTTACCAACTCATTGAGTCTTTCATAGCTCAGTTTATTATAAACACAAAAGCACCAAAGGGCGTTGGCTCTCTTCTAATACTCAGGAAGGGCAAGAATGAATCACTCTACAACTATAGCAAGCGTTATTGGAAGACTTATAACGAGATAGAAGAATGTTTAGAAGAGTTAGCAGTGGCCAGTTACAAGCTTGGGCTGACTCTTAGTGAAAGACTTTGGGAAGACTTGATGCTCAGACCACCAATTGATCTCCGGGACCTCATGTCTAGGGTCAAAATGTTTGCTCGGCTAGAGAATGATATCCGGCAAGCAGAACGAAACGCAAACACAACCCCCTAGGGTGAAGGACAGTTCAAATGACAAAAGGAAGGCTCAACAAATCATGAGAATCAGGCAAGGCAAGGGATCAATGTGGTTTTCAAAGAATTGATCAACAAGCTCTTCACCCGAATTCGAAATAAGTCATACTTTAGGAAGCCCGACCCCATGGGTCGGGGACCTCAAAAGGAGCAATAAACGGTGAAAATGATCCTATCATGAGAAGAAGGGGAACAGAACCGAGAATTCCTGAGCTTTAAAGACTTTTTTGATCAGCTCGTCCGGAATGGACATTTGAAAGAGTTTGTTAACCAAGAAAAGACCAGAGTAGAGGAAGTCGAGGCCAAATTGAACCCCAAGTTTGATCGAAACAATGAAGAAATAGACAACACCCTAGAAGAATACCTTCCCCTAAGGATCATTCACATGATAGGGGCCCCAAATCACCTTAAATCACCCCAATCTTGAGAATAGGATCCAGGAGAAAATTCACATGATTAGACAAATAAACGAGGTCCTCTCTGTCCAATCAATGACTAAGAACCCGAGGTAGACAATGTCCGAATTAGGAAGTATCACGTTTTTCAAAACTAACCTTGAAAGGGTCCAACACCTTCATACGAACCCCTTGGTCATTCAGTTCAGAATCAACAATTACGACATGATAAGGATCCTAGTGGACACGAAAAGCTATCATAGTGATGTATTATAACATCTTCAAACAACTTAAACTATCAAAATCAGACTTAAAACTAGCCCAAGCCCCTCTAGTAAGTTTTAATTCTCAGCCTCATTGGCCTTTGAGAACCGTAACCCTCAAAATTATTGGTGACAGAGTTCATTGTTGTTGACATACATTCCTCATATAATGCGATTATTGGTCGAGATTTGTTGCACAAGATGAAAAGAATGGCTTCCACATTGCACTAAGTCATCAAATATGCCAACCCCCAAGGTGAGAAGACCCTTTATGGAGATCAGGTGGCAGTCAAACAATGCTACATCGCTACAATCTCTACTAAGGCGGCCTTGAAAGAGGTGCAATTGATCAAGGAAGAGCATGAAGTTTTGGAGGACGTCCAAAAGGATCTCGAGGCTAAGGTCCTAGAGGACCTTATACACTTTGAATTGGATGAGCCAAGCTTGAATCATTTTTTTCTTAGAGGTACAAACCTGGAGGAAAGAGAGAAAACCAAACTCATTCAATTCTTCACAGAAAATATCAAGGTCTTGCATGGACACACCTACGAGATGTTTGGGATAGACCACAATTTCGTCAAACGCAAGTTGAACGTTCTCCTAGAAGCCCGACTAGTGAAACAAAGAGGAAGAAGGTTCACGATCGAGTATGTGAATGTGGTGATAGAAGAGATTGAGAAGCTAAAAGAGGCAAGTGTGATAACATAAGTTCTTTACACAAGTTGACTGTCCAACATAGTTGTGGTAAAGAAGAAGACTGGAAAGTAAATAGTCTGCATCGACTTCACAAGTCTTAACCGGGCTTGTCCAATCATTTGCCAAAGATTGACCAATTGGTGGATTCAACTTTAGGTCATGCCCGGATGAGCTTTTTGGATGCTTACCAAGGTTACCATCAAATAGCAATGCAAGAGCCTTATCAAGAGAAGACTGCCTTCATCACCTATTCTGCTGCAAGGTCATGCCCTTTGGGCTGAAAAACGCAAGAGTAACATATTAAAGGATGATTACTAAAATATTTAAGTTAATTGTGGGTAAAACCATGTATGCATACATCGATGATATGATGATTAAGAGCAAGAAAGAGTCGGATCATGTGAGGGACCTGACCAAAATATTTGCAATACTCAAAAGGCATAAACTGAGATTGAACGCAGCGAAATGTGCCTTCGAGGTAAGCTCAAAAAAGTTCCTAGGACACTTGGTGACATGACGAGGGATCGAGGCGAACCCAGAGCAAATTGTAGCGATCAACAATCTCATTAGCCCGAGGACTACGAAGGAGGTTCAGAAACTGACCAGAATGGCAGCAGTACTTAACCGGTTCATCAGTAAGTCCTCTAACAAATGTCGTCCTTTCTTCCAACTTCTTCGGAAGAATGAAATTTTTTTATGGAGTGAGGAATGCAAACTCGCACTCCAAAAGTTAAAGAAATATCTGATAGAACCACTGTTGCTTTCCACTCTGGATGAGGGAGAGTTACTTTACGTCTACCTCATTGTCTCTAAACATGTCACTAGCTTGGTACTTCTAAGAGAGGTAGATGGAGAGCAAATTTTGATCTACTTTGTTAGCAAAGCATTATGGATTGCCAAACAAAGTACATGTCGCTGGAAAAGCTCATTCTGGCCCTAGTCTTAACCTCGCGAAAACTCATGCATTACTTTCAAGCGCATCTCATCGCTGCATATATTGAGTTTTCGCTTAAAACAATTTTGTCAAAAGCAAACATGTTTGGCCGACTCTCTA
>CM018899.1:14279589-14282089 GCA_009663005.1 Actinidia chinensis
GGATCTAAATTTTTTGACAAATAACTTAGTCGACAAAACCTACAAACAAAATGAAAAATATTGAGTTGACATGTTTTAAAATGGATTTAAGAGCTCTACCAATGCCCTTGACAAGAAATTATATAAAAAATATGAATTTGAATTTTTGGAATAAAAAAAAAACTGATTTTTCTTTTTGAAATTGTTACAATTTTCTCAATGGAATCCTTTGAAGCGCCTGAGTCTGAGCCGGGCCGCATTGAGCCGATGCTCCTCACCGGTTTCTGATTCATCGGTTGAAACGGATCCACTAGTGGAGTCCCCAAGTTCAGCCTCCTCCTGGGAGTGTATGAACTCTGCTTCGCCGTGGATTTGAACCAACTCTGATTTGGGCGACTGTGCCACGGACCGGCTCGGCGACATCGGAGGCAGCGGTGGCCGCTTACGGCCGGACTATTACTTGCGCTTGTGGGGCATTAGGTGGAAGTACGGTGATCCAGTGGGGGACGGCGGCGGGGCGGAGGGTTTTTTGTTCTTCTGCAAAGATTGATTAAAAATATTAATTTGTGTAGTATAATCAGTAGTGGAGCGAAAAAATGAACTTAGTAGACATAAAAGCAAAATTTGGACAGTTCTTTAATGAATGTGATGGCGATGATAGCCTAGATACATTAACATAATTTAATTAACAGTACAACAAATATACTTTTATGATGGATATATTATGTTTGACCAAAATAAATGATGGATGATACTAAAATGTAAATGTTGGTAGTAGAATAGAAAGTAAAAAGAGAAAAAAAGAAAAGAGAGAGAAAGTAGAAAGTAGTATTAATAGAGATATATATATATATATATATATAAAGAGAAATTAAAAAGCAGTGTTAACGCACTTTGATACTGTAACGTTGTTCATCGCTGGGATTATTAGTGCAAGATCGGACCTCAATTCTTTAGTTTCGGACTCAATACGCTAAATTCCAAACACATACCAGTGATTTTCTTATAGTGCCTAAACGTGCAGGTATGAGGTTTTAGGTGCATTAAGGTGGGGAGCCACAATGGAACCAGCATAATCATATGTAGGCATTAGGAAAGTACAAATAGGTAACCCAAACAAAACATACCTCCTCATTGTTGGTCTTAGAAAATTTTCCAGATTGAGCCATCCCAAGTACTGAATATTGGAACAAATTGATTGCCCCAGGTTTTGTGCCGTTTTTGCCCAGTAGTAACAGGGCAAGTCCCCTGTCCTACTAGCCCTCAGCTCCTGGAAATTCCGGTCAATGCCCGGTTCGTGATTCACTACATATGGCCTCAACAGAGTTTCATACACATATCCAGTTCCCTACAACAACAAAACAAAGAAAGATAAAATACGTAAACCGTCTCTAAATTATGCTATCTCAGTCCTCAAAATTTTGATTTTGTCAATTTCGTCCTTAAAAGTTTTGAAATTGAATCGATTCGTCTAATTTTAACCGGTCATAAAAAATCGTTAATAGATATATTTACATCTACACTAATAGTCCCAAAACTATAGATTTCGAGTTATTTAGTCCCCAAAATTTTGATTTTTTTATTATCAATTTCTTCCCTTAACGTTGCAAGACAGTATTTGAATGATAGGAGTTGATCTCTTGATTTCACTGTTTGAAAAATCAAGAGAAAATTTGTACATCACTCAAACACTTAAATGAGGCGATCTCAAATATTTCTAATAAGTTCTCAATTCAATTTTAAATTTTGTCTAAAGTATTTAGGGATAAAATTAACAAAACCGATATTTCGGCAACTAAAGTGGCATGTCAGATAGTTTAGAGAAATATTTTTATTAATGATTTTCACTGCCATTTGAAATTGGACCCATCTAATTCAATTTGAAAGCTTGAGAACTAATGGGTCATTTTTTATACTTCATTATACCAAAGCAAAATAAAATCACAAGTCATGTTTTTGCTTTACCTTTGTCTTGGGATACCACAGATATATAAAGAGCGCGAGCTTCATCTCACCGTACATTGGCAACCTCCAAAAGAGTTGAACAAAAACTTCCATTACAATGGGAAATTGATAAAAAGGAATGGCAGAGATGGAGGGAAATTTGTCTACATACCATGATATGAATATATCCCCAATTCGCTCAAGGACGGTCAATACTGCCACAATGATCCTGCAAAAAATTCGTAACCAATCAACTTGTTATGAAATAACAAGATCTACGAAAAACAGCAGAAAACGAATAAAAGAAATCACAAGAAAATAGAACATAAAGATTTATGTGGTTCGGTATTGTCTTTGTGTCCACGCCGGAGAGAGGGAGAAGAAAATGGGCTATACGCAATAAGGTTACGAGTTCTACCCCTCTCTCAAGATCAGTTTTTCTCTCTTACCCAAATCTAATTCAAAATTACATTAAATACCTCCAAAAATTAGGCGGTCTCGGCCCAAATTCAGAATAAGAGACCATAATAGTAACCCTTGGAGAAATAATCAGTTGTGTTGTGAGATATGGAAATGG
>CM018899.1:14287089-14297089 GCA_009663005.1 Actinidia chinensis
AAATTGGGGGCGGAGCAACCAACAGTCAATATTGCTGGTCTCCTCGGCACTGGACCTCGGATATTTGAAGGAAGACCTGCACGACGAAACAAAGTAAACGGCCAGGGGAGAGGCCGCTCAAAAAAATCCCGGACGTGGGGAGATCAGACAAGGTGATAACAACAGATAAGATAGCCTCTGGAGAGGAATTGGGTGGTGATTGTGTTGGGCTGTTAAAGAGGTAACCTTTGTTTTAATGGGGGAGCGGCCTTTTTATAGAAGAGTAAAGTAAAGGCCGCGCCCATGGATCACGGCGAAATCCTCGGAAGGATATATATGGAAGGATATCTCGGAGTAGAGGAGATATAATGGGAGATTGCCATATGGAGGGAGATCCCGCAATGTCGCTTTTTTGCCAGTGGGGAAAAAAATCGACGATGGGCGTCTAAATGGGGATCCGGTGGAGATTAACTAAGTGGAGAAAGTAATCTACTAGCCCAAGGCGAGGAGGAGGGAGGACAGTAAGACTTCGGGCTCTGGGCGAGCTCAATGGAGATAGCTTGGCGAGGTTCCGTGCAGGACGTTGGACTCTTTTACCTCGGTTCAAGAGGGTTCGGAGGAACGTTTGGTATTGTAAATGCAGAGATGGGATTTCAGGGATTGATGTATGGCGATGTTCGGCCTCCCCTTTGGGGCGAGGTACTTTGAACATAATAGGTCAATATTTCAGCCACATCAGTAGCCCCCCTATCGAAGGGTCGAATGGAACAGTTGGGACTTTGAGTAACGTTTTGTTTCTTCTGCTGACGTGCCTTAATGATGGTGGCAAACTACTCGACGGACCCACGGCAAAGAGGTCTTTAAATGCGGAACTCTGTTAGGAAGGTCCAACATCCCAATCGTTGTTATGAGTAGATCTGGGCCGTTGATATCTCTATATATAGGGGGCTCCCTTGTCCCTCGGTACTTTTCGACATCACTATTGTACTATTGGACTGCTCCGACGTCACCCTCTAGGGACGCTTGTAAGCAGTGGTCCGATATGTCTAAGAGATCAAGCTCAGTGATTCGCCAAAGGTCGTGGCTCAAAGGAAGCCACTCTGCTTCAAAGGGTGTGGTTATCTCGGAAGGGTCTGGAGACCAAATCCGGTTAAAGAGGCGCATTGGAATGATGGGTCCAAGGGGAAGCAGGATAGCCCAACCGCCTGAGCCGAAGAAGGCGGAAGGATCGATACTGGAGCGTCTGGAGCTCCCGCAAGGCGACCGTTACTTCAGGAGCGGTGGTAGTTCGGTGTCAACGAAACGAACTCTTGGCGAAAGCCTTGGGCCCGCAGGATTCGTTGGATGGCCAGCGCGGGCCACAGCAGAAAATTCTTGCCGGGGTGATACTCCCGGCGGGACCAAGTGAGAAAGGTGGATAGGCTCACCTCGATCAGGTGGTGACCACGTTTCTCCATGTGCCGGCCAGGATTGTCTGTCCCTAAAGGTGGTGTCAATTCATATTCAGCGCGGTAATCTTGATTCTTGTTTGTAGCAGGGGGTTATCTTAGGTCTTCTCTCGCGGTTACGCCAGCAGGGATTTTCGCCGAGTGACCCTCAATAAAAAGGCTGTCGCTGAATTTGCCAGATGGATGGAAATGGTTCGAGCGCAAAATCGGCCATTGAATTAGGAGGGCCCTCGCCGAGGAGAAGGCGAAGGGGAGGAAGAAGCCACCGAGGATGCTGATGCTAGAGACAAGTCATTGCCGAAGTTAGAGACGAGGATCTCCGAGCTGGAAAAGAGCCGTTCTGTCTCGCCAAGGCAGAGTCATAGCCGCGTTCAAAGAGTCGGACGGAATTTTTAGGAGAAGCGAAGTGAGGGGATCGGCACCTCTTATTTTGGCGATGGGCTTAAACTTCTGCAAGGAGGCAGCTCGCGCACCAATATCTTGACCCGGCGTCGACTTGGAGGACCGTAGAGATGGACACGAACTCCTCGCAAAGAGAAGGCCGAAGCGAGAAAGAGAGCGGCCGAAGAAGGGGCAGCCGGGGTAGGTAGGTAGAGGGGGTTGGCGAGAGAAGTTGTTTAAGGGATTCCCCCTTTTGTACTTTATTTTTTTTTTTTATTTTTTTTATTTTATTGTATCATGATCTTCAGTGTGATAAATAAAAGCGATCGTTTTCCCAACTGTCATTTTCCTTTCTAAATACCTCGGCATGCATGCGTTCATCTTTTGCAATATTCATGGTGGAAATGGCGGTCAAAACTTTCGCGCCCTAACCGATATAAGCTTCCGGGCGACGAGGTGTGATACGGCGAGACCGTTGACTGGCTATAAGATTCTTTGTAATGAATGAGGCGCTTATCCATAATGGCGACGTCGGATAGTGGTAATCAGATTCTTCGAGTGCTCTGTAAGGGAACTGGTTTGGGCGACATGGTTTGATTTGCTTGCAATTAGGCAAAACTCTTGGGCGAGACCAAGTAGGAGCTTAGCGCATTAAGGCGATGTGAGATTGTACGGTTTAAATGTGCGATAGGCGATGTGGGCCATCTAATCATAGGACGGTTCCTAATCACAAAGAATCACAGCTGTTTGCCTGACCAAATGACTGATGTGTTTGTGCAAGATGGTCTGGCAAATGGAGCCATCAATCACAACGGACTAGCTCCAGGCGCCACGTGGAGTGGAGGGGAAATTAAATGCAGAACAGAGTTGAGTCGGCGGGAAAATGATTTAATGGCGGGAACGCGGTTTTTACTTCTCGGAAGTCGGAACGTCACGTGATCTGGCCGTTGGGGCCGATCGACGATCACCGCCTTCCCATGTAGTGTATATACATGGGTTTAACCTATCAATTCGCACATTCCATTGTTGTCGAAGGCATGCTCGTGTCCGAACTGCACCTCGCGTAAACTAGGTCGACTGTCGTTTATGTTTCGAAGACCAACCTCGGAGGCGGAAGATCTGAGCAATCCTGCCTTCTGGATATCGATCATCTTGGGGCGGAAGTCCTATATCGATTTGAAACGAGCTAGTCTCATTTCCTCCAATACCACAAATTCCCCAAGGATGGATATCTCGCGTCTACTAAGGAGGGAACGTTCATGTCCAAGGCTGAACTGACAAGTTCGGATCTACCTATTAATTTTCCTCAAGGGTACGAATTAGGATTCCCTGGGGATGGCGAGACGAGACGATTCTATCAGCCCGCCAAGGCGAAGTAGCTTTTTACGGAGGCTGCTTTCTGGCCGGTTTGAGGCTTCCCATTCACCCGGACCATCAGGGAAATTTTTGATCACTACAAGATTTGCCTCTGCCAGTGTCCCCAACGCATGGCGATCAGTCATAGTTCGCTGGTGATCTAGCGCCACTCAAACGTCACATGTATTGTGACGCATTCAGGTGCGCTTGTACTCTATCAGCCCCCTACTGACTCGGGGGGGGTGGTTATTTACTTCAAGGCGAAGCCCGAGAAGAGAACTTGCTCGAGGATCTCCGAAGCAACGTGAAGGGGGGAAGACGAGGTTCTTTTGCCTGGGGGACGAGTGGGAGTCCTTTCGGGCAAGGCACGCCAGCAATTACACACGAAGTCCCAGATCTTGGCGAACGCCCAGGTCAGTTAGTAGTCCTATATTTTTTTTTGTGAGCAAGTTTATGATCGCCTGACACGCGATTTTCAGGGAAGAGCTTGCACAACAAGCTGCCGACTCTGTCCGAGTGACTCTAAGGAGACGGACAGGCAATCTTAGGAAGATAGAGCCCAGAGGCTTACTTCGAGGTTTCGAAGGTCCTGGGTTCGCGGACCTTCAGAAAATTTGCAGTGGTTGCGCGGCGCTCTCTACCAGTGGCGGAGACAACACGACCTCGGGCGACGAGGGTTTGAGTTCGTTTACTCCGCGCAGAATCGGTTGGAAGTGAATACCTGGGGGTATTAGAGGGATATCGGAGAGGCGGTTAGGAGAGCTCATCTGGTATACCCCGACGAACCCTTCTAAGGTGGCTCGGGGGGAAGGAAAGAACCCGTTACGATCTCTGGACATCCGGTTCCAGTGCGGATTCAGGGTCGGATTCCATTTCGGATTCCGAGCTCCCCCCGAGCTCAGAGCTGATGGTATAACTCTAAAACTATTATTTTTTACTATTTTCTTCCTTACCTACATATCTCATGCGCAGCTATGTCCGGCCGAGCTGGTGCCCAAGCTCTTGGTGAAAACAGGGGGAAGGCCAAGGCTGAGAAGGCTAACAAGGGCGAATGACATCAAGCCTCCCACCACAGGATTCGTTATAGTAAACGGGAGAAACGTCGCGGGAATGCGTCCCCGTAGTCCCGAAAATAGGCAGGCCGGACGCGTCGAAAACCCGCCGCCTAAAGATTTTAAGTCGCATCCGAGGGGTCGAGCATACCAGAGGGCCGTGCGCTGGGGGCGGGGAACTTCTCCCTGGTGGCGATGTAGGAATCCGAGTCTATGGCAGATGCTTCTGTTGCTCGAGGTTTCTCATATGGGTTGATGCCCTATTCCGACAAGAAGAGGTCGAGCATTATCCCTAGAATGATCGGTCCGCCAATCTTTCCATGCCTTGGCCAGGTAACTCGTGAAATCTTTGGGTTGTTTTTCTTGTCTTTTCGACGAATACTGAGGTGGTATATTGGCAGGTGGTTCGTGTTCGCCTCTTCTGCTTGCCCTCCGCAGCTAGGAGTATCTCCACGCCGTAACTTCCAAATGGGCTCGCGCAGATTCCGTCCGCCGAGGCTGGAATTGGTAAAAGCTCAAAATCGAGCCCTTAAAGCGGAGAATGCTGCCGAGCCTTAGCGAGGAGGGATCAAAGCCCGGCAACGAGGTGGACGATCTGAGGCCCACTATGGCGGAACTGACAATAAACTGGCGAAGGCCAGAGCTTTTTTTCCCTATTGAGGACTTCAAAGCCTCGGGAGAATTCAAGGCAGCGGTTTTATAGATTATTCTGGCGACTACTTCAGCGAGGGCCTTTGGTTTTGCAAGAGGCAGCTCATCCATCAATTCCCCAACCTCGGCGTTGACGGTGCGAATAGGGGCGATGACCCAAGGTTCGCCGGGAAGAGGAAGGAGAAATACCTTTGCAGGAGTTGCTCCCAATGTATAAAATTTTTTTTTTTTTTTAAGATGGAATATTTTGTGCATATGAATGAAAAATATAATCCTTTGAAACTCTTTTTTCTTGGTCTTCGTTGAGTGTTATGAATGGCGACCATAAGTAATGGCGAAATTCAACAACTGAATAATATTGGCGATTTCGATAGCGGGGCGATCTTATTTTGTTTTGGATTGGCGATGTCCTTTTCCTTTAACGGACTGGCGACCTCAAATATTGGCGATCCATCGATAGTAGGCGATCATAATATGGGCGACATAGAGACGGGCGATCATAATATTATAGGCGACATAAACACTGGCGATACAATCTTTTCGTAGGAACGAGATCTAACATAGGCGAATCGGACAAATTCACTAATAATAAACTTATTTAGGCGCGAATGGCGAATGGGTTCTCATGACCTTCACGGATAGTACTTTTTTAATGCGTCGCATTCCAGGGATGTGAAAATCTTTTCCGTCCCGGGTCTTCTAACTATTAAGTCCCCCCGGTCAGAAGACTTTGATGACCTTGTAAGGACTTCCCACGTGGGCCGAGCCCTTCCCTATATTTGGTTCTTTAGTTGACAAGGTTACTTTTCCCAGAACCAGATCCCCGATGAGAGGAGAGCAGTAAACATTCCTGAATGGTGTCTAACGCTTGATTGTAGTACTGGCGCTTGGCATTGTAGCCGCTTGCCGTAGCCGAGGCGCTCTCCAACCTCTTTTCTCTTCAAGGAGGTTCCAGGTTGACTCTGAACTGGCCTCATTAATTTCTTCTCTGTCGAAAATTCGAAATCCTGAACTCGGCATACCTATTTCCACCGGTATGACTGATTCAGTTCCGAAGACCATGGAATATGATGGAGTTTCCATTTCATCCTCATCATCCCCGTAGGAATCGGCTAGTAGTGATAGATGAGCCCAAAGTATGCTTGGTAAGTTTTCCGCCCACACGTAGGTCAGGAGGCGGGGAGGGGAAGAGACGAAGGAAGACAAGGAACAGTTGCTCTTTTTTCTCTTTTCAACAGACCCAAGCCCTCTCTTTAAATTCCTGAGGATGGACGTTGGTGATTTCATTCAACCTGCCCATTAGTTTAGGATGACCGGGCGAGGAGAATGATGAGATGGCGAGAATCCGAATAGAATAATTTGAACCTGTCAATTTGGCGAACTGTCTTGCTTTGTCCGAGAGATAACCTTTGGAGCTTCCGGAATCTGCCAAACAGGTGCTTCCATACGAAGTCCCGGGTATTTTTTCAGTAATCTTGCGAGGGGCTGACCTCTATCCATTTAGTGAAATAATCTATGGCGACGATTAAAAACTTCCTTTGCAGAGAGCTTTTGCGCGTAGGGGACCCAGAATGTTCTATCCCCCACTGGGCGAATGGCCAAGGCTGGACACGGTACCATCCTCGGTGTGAGGGAGACGGCTAGCGGGGAAACCGCCTCTGGCATTTTGTCGCATCTCTCTTGATAATTCTATCGCATCTCATTCTATGGTCCGGCCAAAATAATCCTTGGCGAATAGTTTTCTTTCGCCAGTGACCTTGCTCTCCGGAGTGATTTTCCTTCCCGCAATATATGCCTTCGTGTTGTCTCGTAGAACGTACTCTGTACTGGCCTCTTCTGGTCGGAGACATTTCAAGAGTGGTCCTTGAAAAAAGACCTCTTTGTACAGCACCGCCATTAAAAATGCAGAACCGTGCGGATCTGTGTGGAGACGGCGAGCTTGGTGCTTATCTTCGGCAGGATCCCTCTTTGGAGATAGGCGATAATCTCGCGATCACGGTCGGATTTTCTTCCGTTTGGAGGACTTGGTTGGCCGACCTCCAATGCTGGGCTAGTTAAAAATTCGCAGAGGTATGCACTCTGTCAGAAATAAACTTCAAAAGTTGACGCCAGATTAGGCTAAGGCGTCTGCCCTTTTTTTTTTATTATCTTCTCGGGGAATCTGATAAATCTTGAACTCCGTGATCTTGGCGGATACAGCCTTCACTTCGCCTAATAGGTTATCATTCTTGCGTCCTTGGCGAGGTTAGTCTCCTGTGGACATTGGTTTACAAAAACCACCAGTCGCGAGTCAATGAAAACTTCCAAAGATTGTGCTCCCCAACTCTGTTGCTACCCTTAATCCGGCGAGGAGGGCTTCGTATCGTCTTCATTGTTAGTGACTTTTAAAACCCCATTCTTATGGCGGAAGTATTCCATTTTATTTGGCCTGACGGCGCTCGAATGACGAGCCCTGCCCCGCAGCCGTGCTGGTTTAGAATAGCCAGCAACGAACAATATCCAGTTGGGCCAAGGTTTTTTCCTGAGATTTGTTCTTTATGAATTCTCGCTTCGGAGGGGCCCGGTTCAGTGGTGGAGTGTCCTCATGGGTGATTCGACAATGAAATCAGCAGGCTCCCTGGGCCTTTATTGCCGTTCTTGGCTTGTATTCAATGTGGAATTCACTTAACTACTCAACGGACCATTTGAGGAGTCCCTGATGCTCTGGTCGCTGAGAATATGCTTCAATGGCGGAGTCGTCACAACTAGAGGGGAATGGGCTTGAAGTATGACAAAGGTTTCTGGGCGGCGATCATTATGGGCGTAGGCGGGTTTTTCTTTCGATCTTTGGATATCTGGTCTCTCTTCACCCAATAAAGACCTTTAGAAACGTAGTCATTGGCCTTTGGACCTGATCATTCTTCTCGGATGAGCACGCGGCACTCACCGCGGTGGGCGAGATGGACAAATATACGTAAAGGTCCTCTCAGCCGTTGGCGGTGACTGTGAGTAAGGCGGGGACCCGAGGTAATCGTTTCAGCTTTGGAAACGCATTTTCAGATTCCTCATTCCATTGAAAGTCCTTACTTTTCCTTAGGATTTTGAAGAGGGAGGCATTTGTCGCAGACTTGGAGACAAAATCTGTGAGGGCGGCTCTCGCCCAGTCACTGCTGTACTTCTCGACATACTTCTAGCAACTCCATCGTGATAGGGCTTTGGATTCTGATCCGGTTTTACTCGATTCCACGTTTAGTGACCAGAAATCCTAAAAATTTTCCGGACGACACTCCAAATAATGATTTGGAGGGATTTAACATCATCGATGGCGACGCGGATGCTGAATGCTTCCTTCAGGTGGGCGATGTGGTCGGATGATCGGAGGCATTTTTACCAGCATCTCAATCTATATATACTTCCATGGTCTTCCAATTTTGTTTTCCTTGAACATCTTATGGCTAACCCTCTGGTACGTCGCCCCAGCGTTTTTTTCAAACAATCCGAATGGCATGACTTTGGACAATATAACCCCCTTTTGTGATAAAAAGTCTTTTCCAAATGTTCAGGAGTTTACATCTTGATCTGGTGATATCCCGAGAAGAAGGCGTCCATAAAACTAGGAGCTCCGTGCTTGGAGGTGGGCGTCGACTATTAAGTCTATTTTTTGGCAAGGGAAAATTGTCCTTTGGGCAAGCCTTGTTGAAGGTCGTGAATCTACACATACCCTCCACTTTCCCTCCCCCCCCTTTGGGAGGCGACTCTACGACTTGGCGAGCCATCCGGATAGTGGCCTCGTCCGGACAACGTTAGCTCTGATAGTTTATTTACTTTTTCTTCAATGACTTTTAGGGGCGAACTTCCTGTCGCTTTTGGCGAACTAGAGAAATGCTTCGGGTCGGTGAACAATTTGGCATGGCGATCTCAGGATCTATGCTAGGAACGTCTCTCTCTGTTGGCGACCAGGCAATACGTCGGAGTTTTTCCGTTCAAGAAGTTAAAATCAAGGTGAAACGAAGCTCACTGGAAGTTCCGTAACGCATCATGATATGGCGATCAGATTCCTGGATGTATGGAGATGGGGACGATCTCTTCAATAGGCTTGGTGTTATTGGTTTCCCTGGGTCTGCCAGGTGTGAGTTATTCATTTCATCTCAAGTACCTGTGTGTCGTCACCCCTATGTTCTGTAATTTGCCTATTGGGTGGGCTGGAACTGAAGAGTTTGCGAATCGACCCTCATTGCCTAGAAATAAGGCAATTCCTAGCCACTTTCGATCGCCCTTTATCTTAAACTCGCCAATCTTGTTTGGGGGGGAATTTTTAGCTTCATGTGATAATTCGGGTGATCGCTCTGATTCCTCCTAAAGTTGGTCGCCCCAGGATGGCATTATAAGGCGAGGGGCTCAAGGTCGAAGGGGCCAGTCACCACCTAATCGTGCCACATGGTGGTCTAGTGTGGTTCGGCCTCCCAGGTTATTGCAGTTGATCCTCCAAGGGGGTGCGTCGTCTTTCCGTCCTCCAAATCCGATCAGGGGTATAAAAAGGGTGCAGCTTGTCCACAGCCCAATTTTCATTTTTTTCAATGCCGAGATGACAAGATATCTCCGTCCCGAACTCCCATTGTCGATCAAAATCCTCTCCTCTGGAACGTTGAAATTGGCATGACAACGGCCGAACGACCAAGTCATCGTCGTGGTATATGCAAGCCTCTCAAATCATCATTGCTGAAGGGTGATGGGTGTTTTGATCAGCACAATGATGAGAGGTTGTAAATCTTCCCTCCTCTTCCGTTCTATGTGCCACTTCCTGGCAATCCTTTTTTCTGGATGAAGTCGAAATAACCGCCCATCCGAAACCCTCCATGTGATTGTTTGTATATCCCCCGCATTGGTCCCGTTATCGCCGTATCTTCTTTCTGGGGAGTTGGGTGGTGGGGGCGAGCGGCTATATACTTCCTCAGTACCCCCTTCTTTAATGGGTCTGCAAGTTGCTCTTCATTTGAAAGCAGTCCGCAGTATTGTTCCGTGGTCCCGGTGAAATTACATATTTGTTCCTGTTCCTCTTTTGGGTGTCAGTTTTGATCTTTTTCAGGCCATTTGACGACTCCTCGTGCTTATTTCTTCTGAAGTACTTGGGCAAACGGGGCGTTGAGTGGTGGA
>CM018899.1:14322089-14324589 GCA_009663005.1 Actinidia chinensis
TGGTTTGTAGCCATACCAATCATTACTTTAGTAAACTTTCCAAACCAAGGCCGATGTGATTGCTAAGATCTGAAAAGTGCCTTTTCTTTATCTGCATACTGATTATTTTTGAAATATTTCTCAAACCAGGTGGAGGTTCCATATACATCTTCTTCTTCAAATCACCATGTACGAAGGCATTCTTGACATCAAATTGTTGCAAACACCAATTTGAACTTAGCCAGCCAAGATAAAAGAATGCGGATAGTATTCATCTTAACTAACGAAGCAAAAGTCATCTTGATATTATCCCATGTGTTTGGTGTTACCACACTTTGGCTACTAACTAGCCTTGTACCTCTCTAAAGACCCATTCGCTTTAAAACTTGATAGATACACCCACTTGCACTTAAGTTTCTTGTCTTCGGATATCAACAATCTCCCATGTATGATTTTATGAGTGACGCTCATTATGGAAAGTTCAATTCTCATCCCAAGTGCTCATTTGAAGTTCTGGGGGAATAGGAATTGTTAGTAATTTAGTCAGAAAGAAGAACATGTTCACCTGAGACTATCCAAAAGAGACAAAGGAGAATAGGATGTTGGAGTAACTCCGAACTCCTTTTCTAACTGCGTAGGAAACATCTAAACCATTAGTCAATAGCGAAGGTAATTGTGATGAATACCTGGTTCCGAGTTGAATCTGAACTTGCAAATTGGGTAGAAGCAGGCTCTTTTCTCCTTTGAGTAGACTAGGATAGGCTTTTTAAGCAAACCATGGCTATATTTGGGGTGTTTCTGATGGTTCAGAGGCTGGTCATGTGGCTGACAAGGGAAGATTTAGGTGTAGTGGCTCTTGATTAAGGGGGCTCTTACTGCAGGTTGGTCTTGATTCGTAGCTGAACAGTAGGCTTAAGTCTCACTCACATTCTCCCCCGAAGATGAGGGAACCCGAATAGAAAGGCTGTTTTTCAACAAAGGTAACGTCCTTGGAAACAAGAATTTACGGGAAGCAGGATGATAGCATGTATACCTTTTTTGTGGAGAATAACCAACAAGATGTTTAATGTCTTGGATCAAGTTTCTCGGTTAATGTCATGAAATGTGAACAAAAACCACACATCCAAACCATTTTATGGGGTTAAGTTGGAAGCTATTTGTGCAATTGATAATGTGCTCATGAAACACACTCATAGACTTTGAAACGAGAATTTTAGAGGGCGCAGTTTATTTATCAAGTGAGCTGAGAGTGCAGTGGGAATCGCTTCCCACCAATAGGATTCGGAAACATTATTTTTTAAACAAGAGTGCTTGTGGTTGAGTTCTAGAGGTGTTTATTTTTCCTCTCTACTACCCCGTTTTGTTGCGGAGTCTTAATGCAGATGAGTAATGAACAAATCCTTTTTTTTTGAGGAAAGATGAAAGATTAGATGAAAATAATCTCAGTGCATATCACCTCTGTAGGTTTTTGATCTCCCCCCAAATGATATTTGGAAAAATTTCACAACGTCGGATTTGTTTTCATAAGATCCAAGTTAACCCTTGTGCTATCGTCTAATAAATAAAAGGTAATGTTGAAAAATCCGAAGGACCCTTATACGGAATGGATTAAGAAAAAGGTGACAGTAGATCTAGTTTTACTAAAGGATAAGAGGCACGTTTGTGTTTAGCAAGTTCACACACATCACAATGTAAACTATCATTTCAATATTTGAATAATATGGAAACATAGTCTCGAGTAACTAAATGTAGGATGACCAAGTTCAATAATGGTGGAGCAAAATGTCCTCTTTATGGTAGAAAAACTAGAGAGATAGGATTTTGGAAAGCGAATAGTACGGCCCTTCCTTAGCATCAAAGATATAGAGGGCACCATCCCTTTCCTTAGCAGCCCCAATCATCTTCCCGAGACCCGGGTCCTGCAAAACACAATGGTTAGGATCGTAGGATAGAAAATCACTATACAATTCGATCAATGTAGCTGTTTTATAGACAAAAAGATGCAGCGAATTGGGAAAGTAGAACTTTTTTAACACAAGTTTGGAGGAGAGAGGAATGGTTCCAAACCATGCAACAGTAGTACAATTTCCATTGGCAATTCTGATTTTTTTATTGCTAGGATAAGGCTTATATGAGGACAAGGCTTATGTGAAAAAAAAACCATATATCGGTCGCACCTGCTCCATGACACGTACTGTTTTCTTTTTTTTTTTTTTATCGGGCAGGGAAAACGAGGGCAACTAAGAGCATAAGAATTAGAGTAAGAAACGTACTTACCTGATTGAGTCACCAGAATACGAGTTGGCCTGGTTCCCACTGAGTTCAGCATGAATTTAAGCTTTTCTATCTCTCCTAAGAGTCAAGGTCCATCTTGTTTGTTTTTTCATATGACATCCCTCAAGCATTTGTCATGGAGCTTGTCATCGAGCTGTCCCCCACGATTACCTCTTTCCTCAACATTTGGAGGCTTCCCGTGAAGTTTTCCAGAAGGTATCCTTGGTGTGGTGCTCATTCTTGCATA
>CM018899.1:14357089-14359589 GCA_009663005.1 Actinidia chinensis
TTATCTGTATGCTCACTTTACAAGCAAGATATTTGCAAGTGAATGGGCTTCAAACTTCATGGTTTGGGCCATCAAGGTTTTTTGTAAAAGGGATGATTTAAACTACTAACTAGCTAAAATATTGTGCACGTGTATAGAGCCAATTTGGATTAGATTTTAATCAAGGTGATTACTAGTTGAGTTTGAGTTCATAAACATATCAAGCCAAACTCAAAAAATCAACGAGTTGTACAATACCATCAAGCTATACATATTTATTTAGGGTGAATTGCACTGACTCCCTGAGGTTTGCTTTAACACCTTCCTCCCGCCTCGCTCGCTACGTCCGTCCTTCTTCAACCCCTTCATCTATTATCGTATTTTTTCTTCTCTTTTATTTCTTCCCGTTTCTTGCCCTCTAGCCTCATATACAAAGTTACCCCTGCTGTTGAAAAATTACAATGATCTCCCTAAGTTGAGAGAATTATCCTCTCAACTCCCTGACCACTTACCTCCTCATTTGTATCTTACAAAATACCAATGTCCCCTACTCTCATCTCTCTCTTCAGGTTTTTGAGGTTTTTTGTATTTATTGTATTTAGTTTTTAAGTTTTTTTTTAGTTTTTTACTATTATTTTTTTTCAGTTTTTTGTTATTTTTTCATAAAATAATAGTTAAAAATAATAGTAAAATAAATTCTGATTTTTTTTTGTAAAATAATAGTAAAATAACAGTTTTTTTATTTATACAATCCCTCTTTGTAATTTTAAAAAACAAAAAATTAAATTAAAAGAGTTGTATGGTTTAAAAAACAGGTTTTTTTGTTTTATAGAATCCCCTTGATTTTTTTTACTAATATTAGAATCTCTTTTGTATTTTTTTCTATTATTTTTTTGTAAAAAATAGTGAACATAACAGGGTTTTTTTAGTTTTTTTGCTCTTAATTTAAAGATTTATTTACTATTAAAAAAAACTGTTATTTTTTAAATTTTTACTTATACGTAAAATAAAAGTTTGATAAATGATTTTATAAAGGAAAAAAATAATAAAATAATTTTTTCATTATTTTATTTTATTTTTATCAGTTTTGATTTAAAAAAAAAGAATTTTAAAACAAATTATATAAAATGATTATAATCTTTTGATAAAATCCTTTTTAAAAGGATTAAAAGGGGAACTAATTTTTTTTGTTAAAAGGAATTTTTAATTTTTTTAATAACAAAAGATATAATAATGTCATCCCAAATCTAAATTAAATTTTTTTTTTTTTATCGCCAGTTTTTAATTTTTTCTTTTGTTAAACTTTTTCCTTTTTTTTTTTTTCTTAATACCTTTTAATTTTTTTTCCTTTTTCCCCCCTGGCCCCCCCCTCCTTCCCCCTTCGCCCACTTGCACCCCCCCTTCCTCGTCCCCCCTCGCCCCCCCCTCCCACCCCCCTGCCTCCCCCCCCTGCCCCTCCCTCCCCCCAACTCACACCAGAGAGAGAGAGAAGGATGGATGCTAGAGAGAGAGTGGAAGTCTTTTGGTAATTTGTACGGAGACAATGATAGCTGTGGTGTCCAGGGGGTGGGAGGAATCTTCTCTCAACCCTCTCAGGGGGGGTGCGGTTATTGTAATTTTTTGAACATCAAGGGTGTTTTGTGTATTAAAGGCAACCTCAGGAAGGTAAGTGTAATTCACCCATATATTTATATTTCTAGCTAATTTCAAACAAATTTAAAATAAACACGATGAGTCAAAATCAAAAAGCTTATTTTGCTAGGAAAGTGACAATAGAAAAAGGAGTGCTGATAAATGAGATGAACAATAAATTGTTCAAGATTAGTTTTAAAATTTTACAAGCTTTAAGAATATATTTGAGTTTGGTTTATTTATATTGCGGATCGATCTCAAACAAATTTTAATCAAACCGAGCTCTCGAGTAGCTTGAATTTTTTTAAAAAGTAAGGTTACTGAATTGAGTAGAAATAAATTGTTCAAACTTGATTTGAAAACTTAATGACCTTTAAAAATATATTTTAGCTTCGTTTATTATCAAACGAATCAACCTTAAACGTGTTTTTAACAAATTCACTTTTACGGTCCAAGAATTTGGATTCATAAAAATTTTCAGAATTCAAACTAAATTATTGAGATTCACTTAGTTATATAAATGTGATTCACTCACTCAAGTGAATTTAAACCATTTATTTTAAATTTTGAGAATTTTTTTTTCTAAATTTTAAAACCGTAATATTATTTTTTTTAACAAATCGAACTCAAGTAACCATTTATAACCCTAACAAAAAGGAATGCCCTCTGCATTGGAGTTAACTTTAGGACAGCTCATATCCATCATCCATATCCTCATCAAACCCACTAAAACTCTGATCTTACCAATGGAAATAGGAAAGTTAGGAGATTTATTGGTTAGGGATCTGACAATGAGTTAAATTAGCTTGGAAAAGAAAGTCCCATTCAGTGGTCACTTTCTCACCAATTTCAAAACCTTGGATCATAATGGGATATTTATTTTCCATGG
>CM018899.1:14417089-14429589 GCA_009663005.1 Actinidia chinensis
CGAAACAACGTTTGCACGATGGTGCTGTGGCGAACTTACAAATACTCGCTCTCCCTTCCTAAGTTCAGGAATTTGTTTAGCCTAAATAAAAATCCTAAGCTAGACCATGGATGGCTATACTTTAAGGCGAGGCTGAAGAAGGGCCTACTCATAGGATACCCATGCAACATCAAGGGGTGGAAGGAAAAATTCTTCTTCATCTTGAGAGATGGCTGGGAGTTTCTAGAAAGAGCAGGAAGGGAGGTGGGAGCACCAACAATTCTGAGGTCATGGGGAATACCTCGTAAGTCTCGAAATCCTTCTGGATTCATATTTATACATGTTCTATTATCATACTGTTTTCACTAATTAATTGGTTTGATCTTCAGGTAAGTAGTGAGGTGGTGAGCCTGATAAGGCAAAAAGAGTTTTACTTAATCCCGGACCTCCTTAAGTCTAAAACTTTTCGCTGTTGCTTTGAGCTTCCCAAACCTAAGGTGCCCGAGGACGCTAGAAAGGAACAACCTGACACTCCCTCCTTATCGGGCAAGGTGGATGAGTCCCACTATTCCCGAGACAATTTATCTCGAGGTGGCCATTCTCGAGACAACTCGATAGAGTGTATAAGAACCATTAGGTGGACAGATAGGGTCTTATCTTGCCTCCCCGATCAACTTTCACTATCGGTGATAGGGGAAAAAATTCGACCTATCTTAGGTTCCTGGGAACTAGGTCGCCTGAGTTCAAGCTCGAATTCCTTAAGCTTGGCTCAAACTCGGGAGCTATGACAGAATCATGGCTCCCCTCTGAGCTCAAATTGGATGGTACAACCTTTATTATTTTAATTATCTTACTTATTTTTGATCTGACGTCGGTGTTCATTTTGTAGGAATGTTAAAGAGCCTGAGCTTAAGCCTGAAGAAGATTAGTGAAAAAGTAGCTTAGTCCAAAGGCAGGAACTCAGCCGCTGGACCCATCCCGACTAAAGGACTGGTGATAGGCGAGAAAAGGCCGAGAGGAGATCTCGCCTGCTCGCCTAGCAAAAAGGGAAAGGAGGCTGCTTTGGCAACCGAGGCTAAGAAAAAAACGGCCACATTTGGCGACGTGACGAGTTCAGTAGCCACTCCCTCACCGAGGCATGGGGAGGGTACCTCGACCAATCTTGGTACTGTCCTGGGTTCCACGGCTTCTATTTTAGGCAGTCCATTTATGGCTAAAAAGCTATTGCGGGGAGTGATCCCCCCCTCCGATAAGGAAAAATTGGATAAGCTAACTTTGGACTAGATGGCCACTGAGCTCTTCCATGTGATTGGTCAGGTATAATTTTGGTTCAGATTTAAATTTTTACTTAACGATTTATTTTCTTCAAGGTGTTCTAAAAAGAAGTGTTATTTGTAGCAAATGCTTGTGCTCGAGTCCTCTCTAGTTATTCAGAGCAGGGAGGCAGGGGAACATGCGTCCCTCCAAGAAAGGCGAGCAGCTTCCATGGAGAGTGAGGTTTCTCGCCTCTAGAAGCTTTTTGGTGACTTGGAGCAACAATTGACCGAGGCCCGAACTTGAGAGCAATAGGCCATCGACGAGCTCGCCAAAATGAAGGATAATTGGGATTCACTTGCCGACAAGTTTGAGAGGTTGGGAGTGTTGGTGGTGGAGCTAAGGAAAGCCTTGGATAAAGCCAAGGTTTCATAAGTGGAGGAGTTTCAATCCTTGTCAGAGTTCCTGATGGCAGTTAAAGATGCTGCTTCCAAGTATTTTGGCAAAGTTTTCGATTTCTACAAATGGCAGCTTCGCCGATATCATCCTAACCTCGCCATCAATTTGCAAGACATGGGTCTCGATCAGGACCTACTGGTGGAGGAAGACAAGGCCAAAGAAGAAAAAGAAAAAGAGGGCGAGAACGAGGAGGGCAGAGAAAAAGACATGGGCAATGCCAACCCCCCTCCTCTTTGACTTAGATTTTTTTTTGTAATGACGACCTGTAACCTTTTTCTTTTAATGAAATGAAGAATTTCGTTCCTTGTTCCCCCTTACTCTTATCGTTGCATCTCTTTATGGTTGTGTTGTAGCCATTATGTACTTCTTAGAATGAAGGCGATCACAATCTTGAAAAATTGGTGATGTAAACGTTATAAGTAAAAATTGGCGATCATTAAAATTGCTAAGCGAAGTTTAAGGGAATTTTTACATGGCAAAGTCAACAATAAAGCAATTCACCATTGATTGAAATACCTTCATGGTTTAAATCTGTGCTAATGGCGACTTCTAAAATGGCGATCAAGGCGCCTTATCATATCATAATGAATGGGCGCTCTTGATAATGGCGAAATTCACAATGGTGATCAAGACGCTTTATCATATCATAATGAATAGGCATTTTTGATAATGGCGAATTCATAATGGCGATCAAGATGCTTTATCATATCGTAGTGAATGAGCGTTCTTGATAATGGCGAAATCCACAATGGCGATTAAGACGCCTTATCATATCATAATGAATAGGCATTCTTCATAATGGCAATATCTATGATGGCGATCAAGATACCTTATCATATCACAATGAATGGGCATTCTTTATAATGGCAACAACATAACTGGCCTCAATAGACAACATACAATATTGGCGATAAAATTAACGTAGCAAAATTTTATTGATTCACAAATAGAATTGGCAAACTTATCACGTGATATAGGCAATCAACATCGTGCACATGAAGCTTTCGATGATTACAAGATAGGGGTTGTTATTAAGGGCGATTTTCTTCTTATGGTGACCAGTAGAGCTGATTTATTGGTAATACTTCTTCAAGTGTTCGGCATTCCAAGGGAGGAGGAGTGCCTTCCCATTCATGTATTCCAACCAATATGTCCATGGTTTGGATACTTTGACAACTTTATAATGGACTTCCCATGTAAGACCGAGTTTTCCCGTATTTGGTTCCTTTATAGGCAAAGTGACCTTCTTCAGGACCAAATTGCCGGGCAGAAAAGACCTGTGTCTAACTCTCTGGTTATAATACTTGACGACCTGGCATTTGTAAGCTGTTTGGGGCACCTCGGCTCGCTCCCTCTTTTCGTCAAGAAAATCAAGGTTGAGTCTTAGCTCGATTTCGTTGCTCTCCTTATCGAAATTTAAGGTCCTAAAACTTGGCATTCCTATTTCCACTAGTATCACTGCTTTTGTCCCATCGACCATAAAGAATGGCATCTCGCCTATAGGGATTCTACTCGTTGTATAGTATGCCTAGAGTATGCTCGGCAGATCTTCTGCCCATTCGCTCTTTGATTTTTTTAACTTCACCTTTAGATTCCTCAAAATGGTTCAGTTGGTGACTTCTACTTATCCGTTTGCCTGAGGATGACTAGGCAAGGAAAAATGGTGGGAGATGGCGAAGTCCGAGCAGAATAGTTTGAATCTGTCGTTGTCGAATTGCCTTGCATTGTCTGAGATGATAACCTTGAAAATCCCAAATCTGCAAACGATGTGATTCCATATGAAATCCTTGGTGTTCTTCTCAGTGATTTTGGCTAGAGGCTGAGCCTCTATCCATTTGGTGAAATAGTCTATGGTGACGATTAAGAACTTTCTTTGCAATCGGGCTTGAGGAAGAGGTCCGAGTATGTCTATGCCCCACTAAGTAAAGGGCCAAGGGCTGGTTATTGGCACCATCTCAGTGTGAGGGAGATGACTCACCAGAGCAAACCTTTGACATTTGTCGCATTTTCTTATGTATGTCGCCGCATCTCATTCCATTTGTGGCCAAAAATATCCATGGCGAACTGCTTTTCTTACCAATGATGTCGCCCTTGAATGATTTTTGTAGATACCTTCGTGAATATCCTTCATCACATATTCCCCTTCTTCAGGTCGGAGACATCTCAGGAGAGGCCCTGAAAAAGATCTTTTATACAATATTCCATTAAGGATGTAAAATCTTGCAGATCTGTACTAGATACGGCGAGCTTAGAGCTTGTCTTGTTGTAGTATGCCGTCATAGAGATACACAAAAATGTCATTCATCCACGTTGGGCCAGCTTCTGTCTGAAAGACTGATGTGGTGATCTCAATACTTAGGTTGGCTAAGAACTCCATACGTATACTCCTTCCTGAGATGAAATCAAAGGCTGAGGCAAGATTAGCCAAAGCATCAACCTTCTTGCTCTACTCTTTAGGGATTTGGCGAATTTTGAAATCTTTTATCTTTCCAGACATGGTCTTCACTTCATCTAAGTAGGCCACCATTCTTGTATCTTTGGTGATGTATTCCCTATAGACTTGGTTTACCACCAATTGGGAATCATTGAAGGCATCCAAGGAATCCACCCCCAATTCTGCTGTGACTTTTAATCTGGCAAGAAGAGTTTCATACTCGGCTTCGTTGTTGGTAGCTTTAAACCCCATTCGAATAGCGTACTCTTTTTGTTTTCCTGTAGGAGTTTAGAGAACCAGCCCTGCGCCACATCCATGTTGGTTTGATGATCCGTCTATAAATAATTTCCATCTTGTGAGGTCCTTATCTGAATTCTATTCGTAAGGGGTTTCCCCCTCGGGTAGAGTCTTTTTAGGCTCTATGGTGACGTCATATGTGAATTCAACCACAAAATCTTCCAAAGCTTGATCCTTGATCGTCATCCTTGATTTGTAATCAATATGGAACTCGCTCAATTTTATGGACCATTTGAGGAGCCTTCCTGAGGTGTCAGGTCGCTGGAGAATTTGTTTCAAGGGTTGGTTGGTCAACACGGCAATTGGATGCACCTAAAAATAGTGACGAAGCTTTCTAGCGGCGATTAAGAAGGCGTAGGCAAGCTTCTCAATTTTTAGGTACCTCGTCTCAGCTCCCAGGAGTACTTTGCTGACATAATATATTGATTTTTGAATTTTGTCATCTTCTCGGATAAGTACCGCACTTACTACTATTGGCGAGATAGAAAGGTATATGATAAGCTTCTCGCCAGTGGAAGGAATTGTAAGCAAGGGTGGCGAGCTGAGATATTCTTTCAATTACTGGAATGCTACCTCGGATTCATCTTTCTACTAGAAAACTTGATTTTTTCTCAAGATTTTGAAGAATGGGAGGCACTTGTCAGCTAATTTGGAGATGAATCTATTAAGGGCGGCTACTCGTCCAATCAACTATTGTACCTCATGGATGTTCCTATGCGAGCTCATTGCAAGTAGGGCATGAATCTAATCCGGGTTTGCCACGATTCCTGGCTTAGTCACCAAAAATCCGAGAAGATTTTCTGAGGAGACACCAAAAATGCATTTGGAAGGATTGAGCATCATTTGATGTTTCCACAAGATGTCAAATGCTTCTTCTAGATGGGTAATATGATCTACAATTTTGAGGCTTTTGACGAGCATATTATCGATATATACCTCCATAGTTCTTCTAATTAGTTCTTTAAATATTTTGTTCACCAGTCTTTGATACGTTGCCCCTGCATTTTTCAAATCAAATGGCATGACTTTGTAGCAGTATAGCCCCCTTTCGGTAATAAAAATAGTCTTATCTACATCGGGCGAATGCATTTTGATTTGATGATATACGGAGAAGACATCCATAAAACTAAGGAGTTCATGTTTGGAGTTGGCATCAACGATCAGATTGATCTTTGGCAAAGAAAAGCTATCTTTTGGACACACCTTGTTGAGGTTAGTGAAGTCGACACATACTCTCTATTTTTCCCCTTTTTTTTAGAGAGATGACGCTGTTGGCGAGCCAATGAGGATAATGAGATTCTCTGATGACATTAACTTTGATGAGCTTTGCCATTTCTTCTTCTATAACTTTCAGTTAGTCAGGGGCAAACTTCCTTCTTTTTTGGCGAACTGGAGGATAATCGGCATTGGTGAACAGTTTATGCATGGCAACTAGGAGATCTATCCCAAGAACGTCGCTCTGTGACCATGCAAAAACGTCAAAGTTTTTCTTTAAAAATTTCACCAAAGCATTTCTTTATATCTTCAGCAAGCCCTGTTC
Source organism: Actinidia chinensis (assembly GCA_009663005.1). NCBI lineage: Eukaryota > Viridiplantae > Streptophyta > Magnoliopsida > Ericales > Actinidiaceae > Actinidia > Actinidia chinensis. The sequence continues at coordinate 14,423,053 of CM018899.1, forward strand.
CAATCATAACATGGCGATCAGGATGGTCCGGGTGAATGGAGACTAGGGTAACTTCTTCCAAAGATTTTGTGTTTTTCATCTCTCTTAGGTCCACTAAGGTGATTTCCTCTATCTCATCTCTCAGTGCCTCCATCTCGGTGTCATCGATCTATAATTGCTATTGGCAGCTCAGTTTGGAAGGAGGTTTAACTTTCATTGCCGATATGAAGCACTGTCTGGCCATATTCTGGTCGCCCTTCACCTCACCTATCCTTGTCGAAGTAGGAAATTTCATCTTCAGGTGATAGGTGAAAGTGATGGCTTTAATTCCTCCTAGAATCAAGCAACCCAGGATCATGTTGTAGGGCAAATGATAGTTTACCACAATAAAGTCTTGCCATACAGTTGTCTGATGGGGCTCTGCTCTCAGGGTCACTAGAAACTTGATCCACCCAGTGGGTGAGTGGTATTTCCTCTGAATCCGACCAAGGGAGTGTAGAAAGGGTGCCATTTATCCAAACCAATTTTCATCTTACCAAACACCGAGATGAACAGATATCTGCCGAACTCTCATTGTCAACTAGTATCCTCTGAATGTTAAAGTTGGTGAGGACAGCTGAAACAACCAAGGCATCATCATGAAAGAGTTGTAGACCCTTAAGATTGTCATGGTTGAAGGTAATGGGAGGGTGAATGTCAATTGCAGAGGAGAGATTATAGACTTCTTCCTCAACTCATCCACTAGCGCTCTTGGCATGTCTTTTTTTGGATGAACTTGAACATCTACTGAATCCGAATCCACCATGGATCACATGTATATCCCCAGCAGTCGGCCTGTTGTCACCATATCTCCTTTTTGGCAAGTTGGGTGGTGGACGATCAGTAACATACTTCCTCAGATACCTTTTCTTGATAAAGTTAGCTATTTGCTTCTCAACTGGAAGCAATCTTCTGTGTTGTGTCCGTGGTCTTGGTGGAACTCACAATACCTATTCTTGTTCCTCTACTGGGGATTAGTCTTGATTTTTCCTGGCCACTTGATGAATTTTGCATGCTTAATTTCTATGAGCACTTGGGTTATGGGGGTGTTGAAGGGTGGCAACACCAATTCAGGGCAGCGAGGTGAGTACGAGGACGCCTATTGTTGGTTCGTTGCCTTGAATCTCGGTCTGGCTTTTTATTCCTCGCTTCATTTCTATAGTTTGTCCACCTGGTTTCAAGTTTCTTCCTCTTATTGTCCCTTCCTAGCCTCTTTCGTTTAGCCTCGATCAACTCTTTCATGGCAATACACTTGTTGGCCTTATTTTGGAGAGTCGACAAGATTTCAAGGACATTCTTTGAGAGGGAATCAAACAATTGTCTTGGGCGAATTCTTTTCATCATGGCCATTATTACCACTTTGTCACTAGAATCTTCCACTTTTAGAACAACCTTATTGAACTGCTTCACATAATCCTTTAAGCTCTCAGTCTCTTTTTGTTGAACTATGAAGAGGTGAAAGGCATTTTTCTGCCTGACCCGGCAACTCATGAAATTGATGACAAAAAGCTCGCTCAGATTGTCAAAAGAATCTATGGTTCCTGGGGATAGCTTCCTGTACCATGACCTCACTGAACCCTTCAAGGTAGCAGAAAATGCCTTGCACATCACCTCGTTAGAATACTCCTAAGCGCCATCAAGCTTTTGTAAGAATCCAAGTGGTCCATAGGATCTTTCTTCCCTTCATAGACACCAAGCTGATAAGACAACTTGAATTTGGAAGAAACTCAGGTCCTCATCACCCTTTTCCCCCCCCCCCCCCCCATGAATGAGTGTCAGTCGTTTGATTCGAAAAAAGGGGAAGCATCCAATTCATTGGCACACTTGTGCCAATATTGATGGCGTCAATACAGGCGTTAAGGTCCCTAATTTTTTGAGTGGTGGATCTATCTCTATGTTTGGGCGCCTGGTTGTCATGGCAAGGATATCTTCCCAGTCTTCTAACTTCTCTATCCTCTACTTTAGGAATTTTGTTGGATGACTGGGATTTTGGCTAGACTGGGTTCCTTTCTCGCCTATGTTGGGGGCTTGGCAATTGACGTCAGTGATCTTGTGCTTCGCCGGTACTTTGATCATTTTAAGAGTCATCGTCCAAACGATGGGAGCAGAGAGATCACTGGATTTCCAAAATCGGTGGAGGAGGAGGTGGTGGATTGTTTATGGTGAGGTGTTGAACGAGGGGGCATTATTTTCATTCATAATTCTCATATGTTCATCCATATCGTGGATCTCATGGTGAAAACCCTTTAGATCTGGAGCTTGATTGGTATTTGCCATTGGATAAGCTTGGTTGTCTAAATAGTTGCTGGCACTTGGTCTAGGTAATAGACGGCTGCGTAGGTGCATATAAGATTGAGAACTATTGTTCCCACAGACGGTGCCAAACTATTGTAGTATAAAATTAGGGTGAACAACCAATAGTCAATATTGCTTATTGGCTTCGGTAGTGGACCTCGACTCTTGCTGGGGTGACCTGCGTAGACAAATAAGTAAATAGTTGAGTCGAGGCTTCTCAAAGCGCCTTCGGTGTGCAAATCAGGCCAATGCGATGAGAAACAAGCTAAAACATAAAATAAAGCTCTCTAGGGAGAATGCACTGTGATGTGTGTATTAAGCATACCTTTTAATAATGGGAGGAACGACCTTTTATATAGTTGGAGAATGGAGATCTGTGTGAGGATATTTAGGAGATATTTCCAGGCAACCAAGTTTAGGAAGTATATCCCTGCAATACCAGAGAGATATCAGGAGAATGCCATACGGAGAGTAGCCCGCAATTATAGGGATTGTGATGGATATTGTTTCCCTATGGAGGCAGAATCCTTGCGGAGATGGACACTGATCTTTTAATTAAAGTCCAGCCAGCTTTTAATTAAAGTCCATACCTGTCAAACAAAGTTGCGTTTGAAGAACAAATGTTCTGCTGTTTCAACTTCTGCTCTACATAGCGAGCAAGTCTAGTCTGCCTGGGGGTCGTGCAATTTGTCTTTTGTTAGCGGTTTCTCCTTCATGGCCATACAGGAAATGAAGGCATGCTTCGAGGTTGCATTCTTTTTCAGATTATTTTGGGCCATTGCAACTTGTTAGCTCTCGGCCTGAAATATTCATAGGCCAACTTGGATTGCAGCTCTCCGTTGATAGTCCCCTGATTCATTTTCTGAGTTGCTGCTTGCTGAGTTTGCTCTGTTGCAATGATCTCATCCTTTTAATACTTGAGTTGTTATTTATTGACCATCCATATAATACTTTTGTCCTTTTGCAGGAATTAAGGCTTAGTTTGGCCTAGTTTTTTTAAAAATTTTAACTACTTTAGTTTTTGAATTTGTTTTTCTTTAGTGAACATTTTTTCATAGTATGCTAAACAAAAATTATACCTTTCTAATTCTATTTGATGATAAAAATAATTTTCTGATTACCCAAATAAGCAACCATCAATGAACCATGGTTCGGGCTTTTTGCATTGAAAGAAATAGCACCATAGTATTATGTACTGGCCAAAGGCACTACGATGCTTAATTTAGTCGTGATCATGAAGGAGAATGTAGTGCTTGTACAAGTGTATGATTGTGTACCTTGGCGTAAGAGATTATTGTTGGAATATTTGGTGTGATCCACCAACTTTGAGCCATTTTTAAGATAGGACTTATATGTTCTTTTGTTAATGGGTCCAAGGTGTTTTGTGTTCTCCTCTATGAGGAGATGAATAAAAAGTATTTATTTGCTCAAATGCATAGAGGTTTGAATGAGATAATGACTTCCAAAATAGGTACTATGAGTATGAATATTGGATGAAACTAAAAGTTTGTCTCATATTGATTTCCTATAGAAAAAGTGATGGGTATATAAAGCCTAAGTTTGGATAAGGATTTGGGCCCCAAGGGGCACCCCACTTTTGTGGAAAGGAAAGGACTTATGGAACCCATGGTTTGACCCAATACTCCACACGCGCGCGCGCCGCAGCCGTCCGGCTCGGGGCGAATGTGGGTGTGCTATATAATAATATTAAAAAATAATTGGGTCAATTTAATAATTATTTTTTGGACGTGGTTTGACCCAGCGCTTGATGGACCAGGTAGAAATTAGATTCATTTTAGTTTTGAATTTAAATTCAACGGTCGTAACTCCTCTTAAAGGTGCGTTTGGATGACACCATTTCAAAGGGGTGCGATTCTTTCTATAAATACAAAGATTCCCCTTTGATTTAAAAAGAGGTTTTATTCCTTTCTCCTTTCTCCGTTCTTCAATTTCTGTCTTTCTCCCTCCAACGAAGGCGAAGTGTTGCCTAGATTCCGACGAAGTATGTTCGCATTTTTTCATTCTAGGCGTACTTTCTGATCAACCTGTAATGATTTCCAGACTTGAAATTCTTTACAAATTTCAATTTAGGTTTTACTTAATCCGGTTAATTCTATATTTTATCCGGTTTATGTGATTTTTGTATTTACTATGGTGAATTTTTGTGTAAATTCAACCATTTTATTATGTGTTTCTGTATTGAATTTGTTTATAAAATTAATAGAATTGTAATATTTTCTTGAATAAAAAATATTGTATTTTATCATCATATCATATTGATTTGGTCAAAAACAATGTAGGTTTCTGTATGAAATTATTGTCATAATTATGTGTTGAATTTGACATAAATTTCTCAATTTTCTTATCATTCATAATGCATTCATACTGTATATGGAGAGAGTAGAATATAAAATTTGTATCCACTGGACCTGAATATTGTAGTACTATTTATTCAGTATCGTGATCATTTTATCTTGGAGATAGACGCTTATTAGACCCATTAGCACCTGTGTGGGGGGGGGGGGGAGAATTAGTCTTAAAGAAAGAGTGTCCAACACTAAACTTGATCAGCCATTTTCTTATTTTTTTATGTTATTGTATAATATAATTGGTCACATTATTTTACACACAATATTGGATTTATGAAATGCTTATTTCACATTATTTATTAACTATTGTAAAGCATGTTTTACTACTATTTTTCAACAATTTTTTTATAAATCGGTCTGGGATTGAGGATCGTGAAATAGAAAAAGAAAAATCGAGGATAGACACCTGTGGAGACCAGTGGTGGTTGAAGGTGGTTGCAGACAATAGGTGGTGGTTGTGGCCAAATTGTAACACATAAAACAACGAGTTCGGCCGTCAGAGTTATTTTCGAAAATCAACTCTCCGATGGTCAAGTTAGATGACCAAAGGATCAAGGTATAAGTAGAGAGTGAATAAAAGCTTAGAGTAGTTGAGTTTTGCATACCTTTTAGATAATAGAGGTCGGCCTTAAATAACTCAGTTCGACGCGTGCCTTGAGGCGCCAACAATTGTGTTAATGGACAGACTGCAGCTTGGCCGTGCCTGGACGCGTTGACTGCTGTGTCAATGAATAGGTGGCTGACCCAGCTATACCCCTAGGGCCTGGTTGGTAGCTGACCATCATGTCATCGACGTCTCGACCCAAGCGTGAGGGATGTTAGAGGAAACCTTGCCAAGCAAGTTACCTTCTATCCCTTTATGTGCCTTGAGATCATCGTCGCCTTTTGCCCTTACAAAGCTTCAGTGCGGTGACCCTACCGAGCTTGCTATAGAGCGATACTTGGCAGTGATGCTTGCCTTCTTTGAATAGGGCTAATGTTCGATAGTGTCTCGACCGAATTTCGGCTCAGAGACCCCAATGAGTTTTCTATATAACGACAGCTTGGCGGTGGTACCTGCCCTAGCATGACCAAAATTTTTAGTCACATATTTTATGTTGGAAAATATTATCGAAACATGCTTTACAAGGTATAAATAAATAATGTGAAAAGCAATTTATAAATTCAATATATTTTTGTGTAGAATTATGTAACCAATTATCTATATAAAACTGCAAAAAATGTAAGAAAAAGGTTGATCAGTCTAGTGTTCACCCTCTTTCCTTAAAACAAATTCCCCCCCCCCCCCCCCCTCTCCCCACACCGTGCTCATGGGTCTAACGGCGTCTATCTCCGAAGATAAAATATCACGTCATAGAATAAGTAGCACTTACTATATTCAGGTCCAACGGATGTAAACTTTTAGATGCTACTCTCTGCATTACATAGAACATATATGATTATGAATGATAGTATTTTCTACACAAAAAATCTACCAAACTATAGAATTTTCTATAACAGAAAATCCATACATTAACACATAAATAAAGTCGAATAATTCACATAAACTTTTTACACACAGATATAAACAGAATTAAATTCGGTAAAATCAAACACAATTAATTACTGAAACCTGGGAACAGCAATCTTATTTGGAATAGCGCTGAAATCCACGAACAAGAAGATTTTTCTGGTATAGTTTTGCTAAAAAAATCCGATCAAAAAAAAAAAAACTTCGCCGGATGATATTGGAGAGAAAAGAAACTCGTATTTTTCCTATATTTTTTCCACTTAACACAAGGGGAATATTCTATTTATATAAAAAAAAAAGAAATATTCGCAACCCTTTCCGAAACGATACCATCCAAATGCCCCT